>CM033647.1:160850926-160906443 GCA_019512145.1 Engystomops pustulosus | reverse complement strand
GAGCACAGCAGTGTGAGGTCTGATTACACATCTCTCCAGGGACAATACATAACACTGGCTGCAATCTGTAAGGTCTCGGCTGCTGACAGGTTCCCTTTACCCCCTCCCTGCACAGTCTTGGCCGTTATTCATGGTTTCGGGGTGAGCGGGTACATCAGATCATGTGATACTCTTTCTGCATCTTTAATCCTTTCCTCCAGAAGACGGAGGGTCGGATGTGCGGCACAATATGAATAAATGTCCCTCCGGAGGGAAGCGGCGGAGATCTGCAGCTTTCATTACAGCGACATGAATAATACAGAGGGAGGAACCGCGGATCAGGAACAGACCCGGAGCTGCACAGTCCGCCGCATCACACCCTGCACCCGGGGGCTGCTGTACTGCCCGGCCACTAGGGGGCACACACAATGACTGACTGTACTGGGAGCTGTGTAATACCTGCACTGCCCTGTGGTGGCGCTGTAGCGTGCTGCGGTGGTTATGTCCTCATGAATAATTCCCCAGCGGTCTCCATCCCAGTGAGATGAGTCAGTGACTGTCTTAAAGGGGTTGTCCAGGATTAGACAAACACAGCGACAGCTCCACCCCTGTGTGTGGGTTGTGTCTGGCATTACAGCTCAGCTTCACCATCTATAATAGAGCTAAACTGCACCAGCTCAGGGGGGGCTGCAGAACAACACAGACTTGTATGAAGGGTCTTATGCAGATCACAGCCGATCCCCGAGCGTTCAGATCCGGCAAAAAGTGGACATCCCCTTTCAGCGGCGGCTCTCACCATAATCTTTGCCAGGATCCCATCGTCGCTGGACTCCATAGTGACCACCGCTTTATCGGTCTCGATCTCGCACAGGGCGTCTCCTGCGCTCACCGTCTCGCCTGCGGAAGAAGGAATAGGCGCATGTCACTAGTGAAGAGGCAAAATTTCTTAAAGGGAATCTGTCAGCAGTCGTAAAGTATCTGACATGTCCTCACACTGCTTTGCACTGTGCACTCACACGCTACACTGTAGCTCCAGTAATGAACGCTGGAGCATGCTCATGTCTGGATACCGCAGCAGACGGACTATGCACAGAGCACAGAGCACAGCAGTGTGAGCTGTAATACCAACTGTAGGCAGGTGGGGCGCAATTTTGGAAGAAAACGCTTTTTACAAACTCTGTACATCAGCAGAAATATGGAAAGCAACTCTCAGGGCTTATTCTGACAGGCGTGTCCGCTGCGCATCCGCAAAAATAGAGGATGTGTGATGTCTGTGTTCAGTCCGTATTGTATCCACATCAGTGGTAATCTAGCAACATTTGAGAAAAAAAACGGACCAAAATATGGAGGTCATCCGTTTTTTTTTTTTTTTGCGGATCCATTATCTTCCATGGAGGCCCGTGGTTTGCAAGTGGCGCATGCAGCAATGTCTGCGCATCTGTAAAAAATAACTAATGTGTGAACAGACCCATAGGAATCAATGGGTTCGTATGCCAAAAAAAAAAACGGATGGCGTACGGACATCAAAAACGAGCCCTTAGACTTATCCACTATTCAGGGTCTTCGGAAAGCTGGGTGATCTCTCTATCGGGGGGGGGGGGGCTTCCGTGGTTTGTGACGTTTGTTGTGTATAAGACCTCCCCGTTGTACCCTCCGCAGCTCCCTGGTTGGAGTCTTTGTGTTAAGTAAAAACCTTAGCACAAGGGGTTAAAAATTAAACTAAAAAAATAAAATGTGAAAAAACCTGCAAAACAACAGAATCCTGATGACTCGATGTCACGCTGCCCCCTGCTGGCTGCTGGCAGAATGTACTGCAGAGCTGATACATTGTAGCAAACTGTCACATCAAGAAGGGGATTTGGGCTACTGTTTCTGATGACCGGATGAAACTGTAGCAAAACCTCAGCTGTGAGACTTCTCATCCAGATAACGGGGTCCGGACTGGGTTTTAGGCTTTATCAGAGTCTCTTCTCACCTTCCTTCTTCAGCCACTTGACGATGTTTCCTTCCTCCATGGTGGGGGACAGCGCCGGCATACAGACCTGGACGGACGGCGCCCCTGCAAGACACATGGACCACATCAGCAAGTGCAAATAGTCATATAATACACCCATCAGCCATAAACAGCTGAGGATCTCGTGACAATAGCATCGGTAGAGGACTAATGGGGGGCATACATTTACTATATCACCAGGACAACTGCATCTGACTACACAGTACTTCATAGTAGTCTGTTGCCATGGAGACTTCATAAATCTTCATCTATCGCTCTCTGTGCCAGAAGGACCAAACAATGCAATCCAAACTCACCGCAAAGCAATCATGCAAGTGCCCAGAGGGCGGGGCCTATTGTGACAAGTGCTCGCTTCCTTTGCCATCAGAGATCACTTAAACATGACCCGTCCGCCAATGAAGAGGTAGAAGCACAAGGAAGGACGAAGGAGGGGAGGAGCACGAGCACTTGCCACAATAAGGACCGCCCACTAGGCACTTGCAGTCTAATTTGCATATCGCTTAAAGCGTGGTTTTCTGTGTATCATTTATTTCTATAGGAGCTACAGTGTGCAGGGGATGTAGTCAGGACCCGACCTTTATGGGCTGATAACAGAGAATAGTAGCAGCCACAGTATGGAAAATCGCAACAAACTGGGCAAGATAATGGGATTGTTTCCTTCCCGCACGGAGCGTGTGATTGGTGGACGCTCCCTGGCACGGGGCCCCTCCCCCCATTGTTAAGCAGCCATGTGGGGCAGGCGCGCGGCGTTCTACCTGCTCGCAGGGAGGCAGCCGTGTAATTGGATGAGGGGGATTACATGTAACCGGTCTTAGCAGGTCAAAAGCACAGGATCTGCACATGCAGCGGATGACCCCTCACATCGTGTCACATCACTCGCCGCTCCGCGTAATGGCATCCGACGTGCGTCCTCCGTGACATTGACCCATGACGATGGCGTCGCCCCGGACACTAGCCACGGGCGCAACTACTTGTCACATTTCAGTGCAGTCTCTGAGAGTCTAACACTAGGGGCAGGATACAGAGAAGTCAGGAGGTCACAGCCTCCGAATGCCAAATTAAAGGGAACCCGTCAGCAGGTGTGACCATACAGATTACAGCTAGTGTTAGGGTGATGCCACACGTCCCGTTTTTGGACTGTTTTAAAGCGTGCGTTTTCAGTCCGTTTAAAAAAAACTCATACGTTTTTGACCATTTACCATGCGTCTGGCTGCCATTACTCTGTGTCACAGCTGCCAAGACTTCTAGAAATGAAGATAAACAGGTTCAAAGCAGCCAAACGCATGATAAACATTCAAAAACGCAACATGTGGCATCACCCTTATGTATTGTCCCTGGAGAGATGTGTAATCAGACCTCACACTGCTGTGCTCTGTGCGCTCTGCAGCCAGTGTTATGTATTGTCCCTGGAGAGATGTGTAATCAGACCTCACACTGCTGTGCTCTGTGCTCTCTGCAGCCAGTGTTATGTATTGTCCCTGCAGAGAGCACAGAGCACAGCAGTGTGAGGTCTGATTACACATCTCTCCAGGGACAATACATAACACTGGCTGCACAGAGCACAGAGCACAGCACTGTGAGGTCTGATTACACATCTCTTCAGGGACAATACATAACACTGGCTGCACAGAGCACAGAGCACAGCACTGTGAGGTCTGATTACACATCTCTCCAGGGACAATACATAACACTGACTGCAGAGAGCACAGAGCACAGCACTGTGAGGTCTGATTACACATCTCTTCAGGGACAATACATAACACTGGCTGCACAGAGCACAGTGCACAGCAGTGTGAGGTCTGATTACACATCTCTCCAGGGACAATACATAACACTGGGTGCAGAGAGCACAGAGCAGAGCAGTGTGGGGTCTGATTGAACATCTCTCCAGGGACAATACATAACACTGGCTGCACAGAGCACAGCAGTGTGAGGTCTGATTACACATCTCTCCTGGGACAATATATAACACTGGCTGCAGAGAGCTCAGAGCACAGTAGTGTGAGGTCTGATTACACATCTCTCCAGAGACACTATATAACACTGGCTGCAGAGAGCACAGCAGTGTGAGGTCTGATTACACATCTCTCCAGGGACAGTACATAACACTGGCTGCAGAGAGCACAGTACACATCAGTGTGAGGTCTGATTACACATCTCTCCAGGGACAATACATAACACTGGCTGCAGAGAGTACAGAGCACAGCAGTGTGAGGTCTGATTACACATCTCTCCAGGGACAATACATAACACTGGCTGCAGAGAGTACAGAGCACAGCAGTGTGAGGAACCTAGGTATGTGGGGAATGATCCATAGGGAATCCCCTTCTATAGGAGCCTTATTAGAGGTCAGTGAGTGCAGGTGTACTTACAGTAATTCAAAAACACCAAGAATTTTTTTATTTTTTTTTGTACTTACAGTAATTCAAAAACACCAAGAATTTTTTTATTTTTTTTTGTAATGAAATATTTTGTTGCGATTCCCCGGAATGTGTAACATTGGATTCTGACCCGATTGGGCCCCCCAGAGCAGACAATAGCACTGGAGACCCCAGAGCAGACAATAGCACTGGAGACCCCCAGAGCAGACAATAGCACTGGAGACCCCAGAGCACATCTATAATACTGGAGACCCCAGAGCAGACAACAATAGCCCCAGAGTTCCCTGTGCAGACAATAATAATAATAATAATGGAGGGTAGGATGAATACACGGATGTTGGCGGCGCTACATGCAGCAATCTCCTTGGGTAGGGGTATGCTGGTAGAATAAATCTGCTCTCTTTGTAGCAATAGTTAACATTCTAGCCCGTGTATGAAGGAGGGGGGGGCGACTGTGGCTGCACTTTATGTACATGCTCAGTAGTGAAGCTCCTCCACTACAGATCAGAGGAATAAGGGAAGAAATGTCCACACTTCTCTCAGCTCTGCTAGAGGGACCAGGAAAACAGGACTGTGGAGCAGGAGTCAGGGGAACTGAGGAGTCAGAGATTGAAGTTTGGATTACTGACTGCACAGCAATGGTTAAAAGGCTCCTAGTGACCAATCACAATCCAATATCTGCCCCTATACACAACAATCACATTCCTTATTCTCATTCCGTCCAAGGACAAAAACATCCAATTACATCTCATTTATACATCCGACCACAGCAGCCAATGAGATTCCAGCCCTCAAATATTTCACCGCTCTTACCAACCAACCAGATCCCAGCACTAATTACGAGACATATCTCACTTATAGAAAATTTTAAACATTTGTGTCAAAAATATGGAGAATTTACGTTCTAAGATAAGGGTTAAACTGCCTGAAATGTGAACATTTAAATAGATTTAAATTTTTTTTTTATATATTTTAAAGACTGGGCAACAAAATAGCCAAAATTATTAGTAACAATTGAATCAGGGTTACTATGTGTGCAGGGGCGTCATGGTGTGAGGTTCTACACCAGCACGTTGGCTCGGTGGTTAGGACTACAGCCTTGCAGCATGGTGGCTCGGTGGTTAGCACTACAGCCTTGCAGCATGGTGGCTCGATGGTTAGGACTACAGCCTTGCAGCGCTGGGGTCCTGTGTTCTAATCCCACCTAGGTCAACATCTGCAAAGAGTTTGTATGTTCTCTCCGTGTTTGGGTTTGGGTTTCCTCTGGGTCCTCCGGTTTCCTCCCACACTCCAAAACACACTGCTAGGGTGATTAGATTGTGAGACCCATGGGGACAGGCACCGATATGTAAAGCTTTGTGCAGCGCTGCGGAATCTGTAGGCGCTATACAAATAAAGAATTATTAAGCAGCTGAACACCTTCCAGGTCAGGTTTCTTTCATGGTCCGGTGCGGTGGCACCATCCAGGAAATCTACTTTGAAGTGAGATGTAAATTGATTGTATAAAGTCAAGGAGGAGGAGTTTAAGTCTGAAGTCAAGCTCTCCTTTCACTGTAATTGCTGGTTCTGCATCCAGAGACATCACTAACCAGATCTCCTGATATCAATCACAGAGGAGGAGGCGTTTTGTCTTGTCTTCAGGACTAAACTCTCCGCCTCCATGACTCCATGTAACCATTGGACAGTATATATATATATACTCATTTCTTCATAACAACCAATAACACTGAATTTCCCATTTACACAGAGGCCCAGAGCAACCAATCAGAATCAAGCTTCAAGGGTGAAGGACTGTATGCAAATGAGCCTGAGGGGCTCCAGGTTTCATATGCGTTAATGGAGTCTGGAGCACCTTAGGCTCATTTGCATACAGTCTTTCATCCTGGTGGTAGATTCCCTTTAAAGTGAATCTTCTCCCGTTAATTTTCTAGTTTCATTATTTTTTATATTTAGATATATTTGTACATATGAATATTTATTCATTATTTCAGGCCAATGCAACCTATCAGATTCCAGCTCCATTATTTTCAGGCATGAACCAATCACAGTCCAGCTCACATAAGGGTGGTGGCACACGTGCGGTTTTGAACGCGTTTTTGGTCCGTTAATAACGGATCCGTTTTTTGACAGGTTTGACCAATTATCTTAATTCAAACAAATGCTTTTTTTGACGGACTGCTTAAAAACGGGCCAAAAACGCGTTCAAACATGTGCCAGCACCCTTAGAGTAGAGGTTCATGTGTCAACCATATTCTAGGTCTCATACTACACCGCTCCATACCAACCAATACCATTCCAGCTCTCATTACTTCAAGTTCCTAAAAAATCCTATTTATACAGACGTACAGATCAACCAATCAGATTCCAGCCCTCATGCTAAACTGTACAAAGCAAATTTCTGTTCTTATTGGTTCACAGGTGAATAACAACCAATCAGATTCCAGCTATATTTTGAGCGTCCCATACAAACCAATCACATTCCAACTGTCATTCCGTCAAACGACCGAAACACCCAATCATATTGTATCTCTCATTCATAGAGACGCACATAGCAACCAACCAGATTCCTGCTCTCATTTCAACAGTCCGAATTGACCAATAAGAATCCTGCTCTCATATTTTACACAATCAGACTCCATCTCTAAGGAACGTACCAACCAATCGGGCCTTATCTCTCTCCACTGGAAATGAAAGCGCCTATGTGATTGGTTGCTCTGGGACCACTTCTCCCACACAGTTAGGTTGTATCATACAATTCCCGCCACCTCCTGCTCTAAGACTACAAGTCCCAGCATCCTCTCTGGCTATGACTGACAGCTCTGCACATCTTACCCCATTGCCTCTCAGTCGTGTGAAGAAGCCTGAAACCTCCGACCCGACCCCGGCTCCTGACACCCGCGACCAGTGACCTGAAGATCCCCTGGCAGCCAAGTCTCAAGGAGGCCGCCATCTTCCTGCACCACCGCCCGCAGGTCCCTGTCAGGAGCTGTCACCCCCGCGCCTGACTGGATATCTCCTCATAAATATGGCTGCCCTTCACAAAACAACAGCCGCTTCCCCCAGAACTCCGCCTCGTATCAAATCCATAGAAACCTGATAACGCTCGTATTATAATTATAATGTTAAAATTAACGTTTTATGTGGACATATAATTCCAATTTCGAACACTAGGGGCAAAGTGATCAATGAGAGGTTCATGCGAAAACGTCCTCAACGCCGCAGTGTTAATCTCTATACGGACGCCATTTTGTTGAAGACCAACTCATACAAATACTATGAAAAATGTCCTCATCCCCGTAGTGTTAAGCTAGGCTCGGGCGCCATTTTGTTGAAGACCAAATCTCATACAAAGGCCATGAAAAATGTCCTCATCCCCGCAGCGCTAAGCTAGGCTCGGGCGCCATTTTGTTGAAGACCAAATCTCATACAAAGGCTATGAAAAATGTCCTCATCCCCGCAGCGTTAAGCTAGGCTCGGGCGCCATTTTGTTGAAGACCAAATGTGATACAAATGCTATGAAACCCACCCTTGGTGGCGCTGGAGACTGCAGTTAGGTGATTGTGCGGCCTCTAGTGCGTGAGTGTGTGGTTTCTGTACATTTTGCAGCAGTGATTGCTTTACTGCGGTAATAGGAGAGTGACAGCGGCCAGAGCCCAGGTTAGAGGCAGCACACACTGCCCTGGCATGTAACACCCGGTGCCCAGCACAGCACACACTACAAGCACAATATCACAGGCCGAGCAGCGACAATCCTGGGAGACATGTACTACTGCAATGGGGACAACTGCAACCAGACCGACAACGCCAAGGTACCGTAAAAAGGATCTGTGGGTGTCAGAAACCTCATCGGCGCCAATAGAGGCCGGGGCGATGATGTTCCGGAAGCTGCGGTTGCAGGAATTCCTGGGATTAGAAGGAAAATGTTACATTACATGTAAAATAGGTGATTTATCTGCACGGTTGAGGTGCGGCGCACCCTCCTGAGCGATGCAGGCAATCACTGGCCTCAGCGGTCACCTGCCGGACAGCGCAGCTCCTCCGCTGAGGCCGGTGGTCGGTTACATCAGCCTCATGGGTAGACGGGAGGTAAAGGCCGCCCCAAAATCTAGAAAGTGTGCGCCGGTTATTGTTGTATTTAACCCCAGTTATACTAATTATTACCCGATCACCTTTAGGAATTGGGCAGAACCGCTCCCTGTGGCGAAGACGTCGCTCTCCGTCCAGAGAGAGCTTAAAGGGGATGTCCACAATAGGGAAAAACGTATGGCGTCTACACCTCAGCCCCTTCCACTTTATAATTGGGCTAATGAGCCACAAGGGCTAGTGGGGTGTTACCAAAGCCCCTCTGTGTTGTAGCTTCACAGGCTGTTACACTGTCTCCCCCCTCTGTGACCTCAGCACTTCCCTTTCCCTCTGCCTGCTGTCATCTCACAGAGTGGGAGGGGGGGAAGTGCTCCTTTTACAGTTTAACAACCTTTGAAGCTACAGCATGGAGGGTCTCTGGTAACACCATCATTTTGAAAGCTCATTTTAGAAGGGAGGAGGCCAAATATAAGAAGATACCGCAGTCCCGGTGCCTGGGTAAGTGGTAGATTTCCTATTAATGGGACGCCTGTCTGTTCTGCTGCAGCCCCCATAGATCTGTGTGTCTAGTCTCCTCCCCCCCTAGTTTTGGGCGCTCTGCCCCCCCCCCCTATAACTTCTCTTATGTTTTCAATAATTGGATGACTGAGATGATTTTTTTTTTTTATCTTCCAGGAGAAGGGACACCCAAGAAACCTGATCCCGGAGCTGTGCAGACAGTTCTACAACCTGGGATGGGTCACCGGAACCGGAGGAGGGGTCAGCATTAAATATGAGTAAGTTGTAAACCCCCAAATCCTATTATGTGGTGTATGCAGCTCCCCTGCTGAGCGATGTCTGTGCTCATTGTAACGCTTCCTGCCTTTGTTTCTTGTCAACAGGGATGAAATTTACATCGCACCTTCCGGAGTCCAGAAAGAAAGGATCCAGGTAGGAGGCGTCCCGGCGCAGGGTCGCTGATCCTGTAGCTTCCTGCAACTGCCCTGTGCAGCGATACCTACCGTACAGACAACCCTGCACCGCAGCATTGTGCAGGATCTGCATAGAAGTGACTGCAGCACTAGTTATGTGTGCGCCGCCTGCACCACATTCACATGGGGCACCCTAGGAAACCTCCAGACCCCCCTGGGTGCCAGCAATTGGATAGGGCATATCCTCCCTGACTGTATACTTATGGTATCTATGATGAGTAAGATGATTGCACTCATCGTCCCAACAGACAGAGATGATACCGCTTGTAGCTGCTAATGTGATTCTGTGCTGAAGCATCATGGGATTAATAAGGTAGTGAAATTCTGTTTATTAATCCCATAATGCTTCAGCCAGAATTCACACCTATTAAGCCCATGATGCTTCAGACCAGAATTTCACTACTTATTATCCCATGATGCTTCAGCCCAGAGTTCACTACTTTATTCATCCCCTAATGCGTCAGCCCAGAATTTCACGTACCTTATTAATCCCATAATGCTTTCAGCCCCCAAATTTCACTACCTTATTAATTACCAATAATGCTTCATCCCAAATTTCACTACCTTATATCCACGCAGATTCATAATTAACCATAATGCTTCAGCCCAGAATTTTCCCTTCACTAACCTTTTTTACATAGCTTCACCAAATTCATACAACTTTCAGCTTTCATCCCAGATTTCATACCTTTATTAATCCCATAATGCTTCAGCCAGCAACTTTCGCTACTTATTAATCCCATAATGCTTCAGCACAGAATTTCCCTACCTTAATTAATCCCATGATGCTTCAGCACAGAATTTCACTACCTTATTAATCCCATGATGCTTCAGCACAAAATTTCACAACCTTATTAATCCCATGATGCTTCAGCACAGAATTTCACTACCTTATTAATCCCATGATGCTTCACACAGAATCACATTAGCAGCTACAAGCGTATCATCTCTGTCTGTTGGTAACGATGAGTGCACAAATCTTACTCATCATAGATACCATAAGTATACAGTCAGGGAGGAGATGCCCTATCCAATTGCTGGCAACCCGGGGGGTCTGGAGGTTTCCTAGGGTGCCCCATTGAATGTGGTGCAGCGCGCACACATAACTAGTGCTGCAGTCACTTCTATGCAGATCCTGCCCAATGCTGCGTGCAGGTTGTCTGTACGGTAGGTATCGCTGCACAGGGCAGTTGCAGGAAGCTACAGGATCAGCGACCCTGCGCCGGGACGCCTCCTACCTGGATCCTTTCTTTTCTGAGCTCCGAATTTGCGATTTAATTTCATCCCTGTTGACAAACAAAGGTCAGGAAGCTTACAATGAGCACAGACATCGCTCAGCAGGGAGCTGCATACACCACATAATAGGATTTGGGGGTTTACAACTTACTCATATTTAATGCTGACCCCTCCTCCGGTTCCAGTGACCCATCCCAGGTTGTAGACTGTCTGCACAGCTCCGGGATCAGGGTTTCTTGTGTCCCTTCTCCTGGAAGATAAAAAAAAAAAATCATCTCAGTCATCCAATTATTGAAAACATAAGAGAATTATAGGGGGGGGGGGCAGAGCGCCCAAACCTAGGGGGGGGTGGGTTCAGACTATACCTTCAAAGATCTATAGGGGGCTGCATCAGAACCACCACTGCCGTCTGTATTCACTCATCACTATCAGACAGGGGTCCCATTAATATAAACCTACCACTTACCCTTAAACCCAGGCCCTGGGACTGTGCTATGTTCTTATATTTGTTAATCTATGGCCTCCTCCCTTCTAAAATCAACTTTCAAAATGAATGGTGTTACCAAGTCCCTCTGTTGCTGTAGCTTCAAGGTTTGTTAAAAACTGTCAAAAGCACTTCCCCTCCCGCCACTGTGTGAGATTACACAGGCAGAGGGAAAGGGAGTGCTGAGGTCACAGAGGGGGAGACAGTGTAACAGCCTTTGAAGCTACAACACAGAGGGCTTTGGTACACCTCAGGAGCCTTCTGGCTCATTAGCCTAATTATAAAAAGTGATTTAATGAAGACACATTGATAAATAAATATAAGAAGATACCACAGTCCCGGTGCCTGATCTAGGAGTAATGTCCCTGATTTATCAATGGATTGTGATGGGAGATTTCTTTTAAAGGGATTGCCCGGATTAGAACACACATCCACCATCTTCTTAAAACACGCAGCGCTTGTCTGCGGTTGTGACAGATATTACAGCCCAGTTCTCTTGAAGTGGAGGGGCTGAGGTGTAGACGCCATAAATACGTTTTTTCCCTATTGTGGGACATCCCCTTTAAGACTCTCTCTGTGACGGAGCGACGTCTTCGCCCACAGGGAGCGTTCTGCTCCCAATTTCCTAAAGGTGATCGGCGTAATAATTAGTATAACTGGGGTTAAATACAACATAACCGGCGCAACACTTTCTAGATTTTGGGCGGCCTTTACCCTCCCTCTACCCATGATGCCTGATGTAACCGACCACACCGGCCTCATCGGAGGAGCTGCGCTGTCCGGCAGGTGACCGCTGAGGCCATGATTGCCTGCCGCTCATGAGGGTGCGCCGCACCTCAACCGGTGTCAGATAAATCACCTATTTTACATGTAGGTACATTTCCTTCTAATCCCAGGAATTCCTGCAACCGCAGCTTCCGGAACAATCATCGCCCCCCCGCCTCTATTGGCGCCGATGAGGTTTCTGACAACCCCACAGATCCTTTTTTACGGTACCTTGTCGTGTGTCGTTCTGTTGCAGTTGTCCCCAATTGCAGTAGTACATGTCTCCCAGGATTGTCGCTGCTCGGCCTGTGATATGTGCTTGAGTGTGGTGCTGTGCTGGTCAGCCGGGTGTTACATGCCAGGGCATGTGTGTGCTGCCTCCTAACCTGGGCTCTGCCGCTGTCACTCTCCTATTACCCCCATTAAAGCAATCACTGCTGCAAATGTACAAAACCACACACACTCACGCACTAGTAGGCCGCACAATCACCTAACTGCAGTCTCCACGCGCCACCAAGGGTGGGTTTCATAGCATTTGTATCACATTGGTCTTCACAAAATGGCCGCCCGAGCCTAGCTTAACGCTGCGGGGATGAGGACATTTTTCAAGCCCTTTGTATGAGATTGGTCTTCAACAAAAGGCGCCCGAGCCTACTTACGCTGCGGGAATGAGGACATTTTTCATGGCCTTTGTATGAGATTTGGTCTTCAACAAAATGGCGCCCGAGCCTAGCTTACACTAACGGTGATGAGGACATTTTCATAGTATTTGTATGAGTTGGTCTTCACAAAATGGCGTCCGTATAGAGATTAACACTGCGGCGTTGAGGACGTTTTCGCATGAACCTCTCATTGATCACTTTGCCCCTAGTGTTCGAATTGGAATTATATGTCCACATAAAACGTTATTTTAACATTATAATTTATAAGACGAGCGTTTATCAGGTTTCTATGGATTTGATACGAGGCGGAGTTCTGGGGAAGCGGCTGTTGTTTTGTGAAGGGCAGCCATATTTATGAGGAGATATCCAGTCAGGCGCGGGGGTGACAGCTCCTGACAGGGACCCTGCGGGCGGTGTGCAGGAAGATGGCGGCCTCCTTGAGACTTGGCTGCCAGGGGATCTTCAGGTCCACTGGTCGCGGGTGTCAGGAGCCGGGGTCGGGTCGGAGGTTTTCAGGCTTCTTCACACTGACTGAGAGCAATGGGGTAATTGGCAAGCTGTCAGTCATAGCCAGAGAGGATGCTGGACTTGTAGTCTGAGCGGAGTGCGGGAATTGTATTATACAACCTAACTGTGTGGGAGAAGTGGTCCCCAAGCAACCAATCACATAGGCGCTTTCATTTCATCAGTGGAGAGAGCTAAATCCGATTGGTTGGTACTTTCCTTAGAGATGGGTCTGATTGTGTAAATATGAGAGGCGGATTCTTATTGGTCCTCGGACTGTTTAAATGAGAGCAGGAATCTGGTTGGTTGCTATGTGCGTCTCTATGAATGAGAGATACAATATGATTGGGTGTTTTCGGTCGTTTTGACGGAATGACATTGGAATGTGATTGGTTTGTATGGGACAGCTCAATATAGCTGGAATCTGATTGGTTGTTATTCACCTGTGAACCAATAAGAACAGAAATCTGCTTTGTACAACCTGTTTAGCATGAGAGCTGGAATCTGATTGGTTGATCGAACATCTGTATAAATAGTTTTTTTTTTTAGGACCTTGAAGTATGAGAGCTGGAATGGTATTGGGTTGGTATGGAGCGTGGTAGTATGAGACCTAGAATATGGTTGACACATGAACCTCTACTCTAAGGGTGCTGGACATGTTTGAACGCGTTTTTTGGCCCGTTTTTAAGCAGTCCGTCAAAAAAGCATTTGTTTGAATTAAGATAATTGGTCACAAACCTTCAAAAACGGATCCGTTATTAACGGACCAAAAACGCGTTTCAAAACCGCACAGTGTGCCACCACCCTTATGTGAGCTGGACTTGATTGGTTCATGCCTGAAATAATGGAGCTGGAATCTGATAGGTTGCATTGGCCTAAATAATGTATAAATATTCATTATGTACAAATAATTTATATAAAAAATAATGAAATTACGGAGAAGATTCACTTTAAAGACATCTACCACCAGGATGAAGAGCTGTATGCAAATGAGCCTGAGGGGCTCCAGGCTGCATTACGTCTATGAACCTGGAGCCCCTCAGGCTCATTTGCATACAATCCTTCACCCTTGAAGCTTGATTCTGATTGGTTGCTCTGGGCCTCTGTGTAAATAGGAAATTCAGTCTTTTGGTTGTTATTAAGAATGAGTAAATATATAATACTGTCCATGGTTGCATGAAGTCATGGGGCTGAGAGTTTAGTCCTGAAGACACGACAAACGCCGCCTCCTCTGTGGATTGATATCAGGAGATCTGGTTTAGTGATGTCTCTGGATGCAGAACCAGCAATTACAGTGAAAGAGAGCTTGACCTTCAGACTTTAACTCCTCCTCCTTGACTTTATACTCAATATTACATCTCGCTTCAAAGTAGATTTCCTGATGTGCCACCGCACCGACCATGAAGAAACCTGACCTGGAAGGTGTTCAGCTGCTTATAATTCTTTATTTGTATAGCGCCTACGATTCCGCACGCTGCCAAAGCTTTACATATCGGTGCCTGTCCCCATGGTCTCACAATCTAATCACCCTAGCAGTGTGTTTTTGGAGTGTGGGAGGAAACCGGAGACCCAGAGGAACCCAAACCCAAACACGGAGAGAACATACAAACTCTTTTGCAGAGTTGACCTGGTGGGATTAGAACACAGGACCCAGCGCTGCAAGGCTGTAGTCCTAACCATCGAGCACCATGCTGCACGGCTGTAGTGCTACCACCGAGCCACCATGCTGCAAGGCCTGTGTCCCTAATCCACCGAGCAACGTGCTGGTGGTAGAACCTCACACCATGAAACGCCCCTGCAACATATACCCTTATTCAATTGTTACTACTAATTTTGGCTATTTTTTTTGCCCCAGTCCTTTGAAAATATATAAAAAAAAATTTAATCTTTTAATGTTCACATTTCAATGCTTTTAAACCCTGATCTAGAACGTAAATTCTCCATATTTTTGACACAAATGTTTAAAATTTTCTTTTCTATAAGTGGATATGTCCCTCGTAATATTGCTGGGATCTGGTTGGTTGGTAAGAGCGTGAAATATTTGGGGCGGATCTCATTGGCTGCTGTTGTCGGATGTATAAATGGATATTTAATTGTATGTTTTTGGTCCGCTGACGGATTATATAGAATGTGACTGTTTTGTGTATAGGGGGCAATATTTTAGCTTCTTCTTCATTTTATTTAAAGGTCCATAACAAACCATGCCTGGGGCATAAAATGGACAGACCAATGGACCCCGGAGCAGACAGCATAGCCCCGGAGACCCCCCCCGGAGCAGACGCAATAGCCCCGGAGACCCCCCCCGGATCATACAGCCATATCCCCTGAGACCACCCCCCCCCCCCCGGGCAGAGAGAAATAGCCCCGGAGACCCCCCCCCCCCGAGCAGATCGCATGGCCCCGGGACCCCCCCCCCCCCCCCGGAGCAAACAGAATGGTCCCAGAGACCCCCCGGGCAGACAACTGTCCACCCGGGGCCATTGCTGCCTGCTCCGGGGGGGGGGGGGTCCTCCGGGGCATTGCTGTCTACTCCGGGGGGGGGGGGGTCTCCGGGGCTATTGCTGTCTCTCCGGGGGGGGGGGGGTCTCTGGGGGCTATTGCTGTCTACTCCTGGGGGTCTCCGGGCCTATTGCTCTCTACTTCCGGGGGGGGGGGTCTCCGGGCTATTGTTGCTTCTGCTCTGCGCCGGGGGGGCTCTCGGGGCTATTGCTCTCTGCTTCCGGGGGGTCTTCCGGGGCTATTGCTTCTCTGCTCCGGGTGGGGGGTCTCCGGCTATTGCTCTCTGCTCCGGGTGGTCTCTGATACTCATGTGCTGTCGGCTCGGGGGGGGTCTCCGGGGCTATTTTTTTGGGGCCTGTCTGCTTTGGGGGGGGAGGGGTCTCTCCGGGGCTATTGCTGTCTGCTCCGGGGGGGTCTCCGGGCTATTGCTGTCTGCTCCGGGGGGGGGGGGGGGGGTCCTCCGGGGCTATTGCTGTCTGCTCCGGGGGGGGTCCTCCTTCCCCGGGGCTATTGCTGCTGCTCCGGGGGGGGGGGGTGTCTCTGGGGCTATTGCTGTCTGCTCCGGGGGGGGGGGTCTCTGGTCTATTGCTGTCTGCTCCGGGGTGGTCTCCGGGCTATTGCTGTCTGCTCCGGGGGGGGGGGGGTTCCTCTCCGGGCTATTTGCTGTCTGCTCCGTGGGGGGGGGGGTGTGTGGTCTTCTGGGGCTATTGCTCTCTGCTCCGGGGGGGGGTTCCCCGGCTATTGCTCTCTGCTCCGGGGGGGGTCCTCCCGGGGCTATTGCTCTCTGCTTCCGGGGGGGGTCTCCGTGCTATTGCTCTCTGCTTTCCGCGGGGGGGGTGTCTCCGTGCTATGCTCTCTGCTCCGGGGTGTATCTGAGACCATTGCCTGTCCTGCTCAGGGGGGGGGGGTCCTCCGGGCTATTGCGGTCTGCTCCGGGGGTCTCCGGGCCTTGCTGTCTGCTCCGGGGGGGGGTGGGTCTCCGGGCTATTGCTGTCTGCTCCGGGGGGGTCTCTCATGGTGCTATGGCTGTCTGCTCCGGGGGGGGGGTCTCTGGGGCTATTTGCTGTTCTGCTCCGGGTGTCTCGGGGCTATTGCTGTCCTGCTCACGGGGGGGGGGGGGGGGGGGGGGGTCTCCGGGCTATTGCTTTCTGCTCCGGGGGGGGGGGTGGGGGTGGGGTGTCTCTTGGGGGCTATTGCTGTCTCTCCCGGGGGGGGTCTCCGGGCTATTGCTGTCTGCTTCCGGGGGTCTCTTTGGTCTGGTCCCATTTTTCTGCCCCAGAGCATAAAATGGTCTCTATCCCCCCACCTCCGCACCCTGGATGGTTGTTCTGGACCTTAACATAAATGAAGACGGCTAAATAACCATAACTGGAATCTCATTGTCTTCAATGTGGGACCTAAAATATATACAAACTGGAATCTGATTGATTGGTTAACAGAGATGACGGAGACAGATACCAGAGACGGAGTCTTGCTTGGTTTTTCTTGGCCCTCGATATGAGATACACATCCATTGTCCTTTGATCAATTGTAAGGCAGGCTCTGACCCCCTGCAATCCTTCCCTATTTGACCCGGACTAGGTAGGTTTCCAGTAACCGCGCCTCCCCTGTCCTCAGGCCAAGTCCTGGTATTGGCTGCTGAATTCTTCCAGAAGGAAGTTTTGTCTAATTTCTGTAATTCCGCACCCGACCGACCTGTGCACAGAGGTGGCGCTATTATATCCAAAGAAACAGCCTTGTATTCTACTATCCTTTTACAGCTGTAACCGCCTCTTTCTCACCACTATATTGCCCGCCGTGTGCCCAGTGTGTGTGAGCTGCCTGCGGTGGATTTATTGAATTAATGTTTCAGTCCTCAGTAGGTCGGCAAGCGCACATCCGGGTGCTTCAGCAGGGTGCAAAACACCGCGCCAGAACTCACCCTGTGACCCTCACCATCCCCATCATTACATGTCTCCTTGGAACTTTTGTTCTCCTTCTGTCGCCCTTCATTCATAGTCGTCAGAACTCGCCCTGACAGGGGTACATGAGCACCTCGGCAAGCATCAGCGGCTCGTGCTGCCGCCACCTAACTTGTGCAGCCATTCATACATTCACCTGCAGGCCATATACAGAACGCGGCTCTTCTTAAAGGCGCAGCCACGCTATAGAACTCCTGAGAACTGCCTCAAGTACTCCCCCTGGCCCAATCGGGTCAGAATCCAATGTTACACTTCCCCGGGTAATCGCAACAAAATATTTCCTTACAAAAAAATACAAAAATTCTTGGTGTTTTGAATTACTGTAAGTACAAGCCTGCATCTCTACTCACTGACCTCTACTAGGCTCCTATAGAAGGGGATTCCCTATGATCATCTCCCACAGTAACCTAGTTCCTCACAATCTGCTGTGCTCTGTACTCCTCTGCCGCCAGTGTATGTATTGTCCCTGGGAGATGTGGGTAATCAGACCTCCACACTGCTGGGCTCTTACTCTCTTCAACCAGGTGTTATGTATTGTCCCTGGGAGGTGTGTATCAGACCTCACAACTGCAGAGAGCACCAGAGCACAGCAGGTTGTCTTATTACACTCTCTCCTGGAACAATACAATAACAACTGGCTGGCAGAAGCACAGAGCACAGCATTGTGAGGTCTGATTACACATCTCTTCCAGGGACATACATAACACTGGCTGCAGAGAGCACAGATCCCTTCAGTGGAGGTCTGATGAACATCTCTCCAGGGACAATACATACACTGGCTGCAGAGAGCACCGAGCACAAGCATGTAAGGTCTGATTACACATCTCTCCGGGAGCATACCTAACACTGGCTGCAGAGAGGCACAGAGTCAAACAGCAGTGTGAGTCTGATTACACATCTCTCAGGGACAATACTACACTGGCTGCAGAGACGCAGAGCACAGCAGTGTGAGGTCTGATTACACATCCTCCCAGGGACGTACTAACACTGCTGTAAGGCACAGAGCACAGCATGTGAGGTCTATTACACATCCCATAATGCTTCAGCCCAGAAGTTCACTACCTTATTAATCCCATGATGCTTCAGACCAGAATTTCACTACCTTATTAATCCCATGATGCTTCAGCCCAGAAGTTCACTACTTTATTAATCCCATAATGCTTCAGCCCAGAAGTTCACTACCTTATTAATCCCATAATGCTTCAGCCCAGAATTTCACTACCTTATTAATACCATAATGCTTCAGCCCAGAATTTCACTACCTTATTAATACCATAATGCTTCAGCCCAGAATTTCACTACCTTTTTAATCCCATAATGCTTCAGCCCAGAATTTCACTACCTTATTAATCCCATAATGCTTCAGCCCAGAATTTCGCTACCTTATTAATCCCATAATGCTTCAGCACAGAATTTCCCTACCTTATTAATCCCATGATGCTTCAGCACAGAATTTCACTACCTTGTGTAATAGACCTCACATGCTGTGCTCTGTGCCTTACAGCAGTGTTAGTACGTCCCTGGGAGGATGTGTAATCAGACCTCACACTGCTGTGCTCTGCGTCTCTGCAGCCAGTGTAGTATTGTCCCTGAGAGATGTGTAATCAGACTCACACTGCTGTTTGACTCTGTGCCTCTCTGCAGCCAGTGTTAGGTATGCTCCCGGAGAGATGTGTAATCAGACCTTACATGCTTGTGCTCGGTGCTCTCTGCAGCCAGTGTATGTATTGTCCCTGGAGAGATGTTCATCAGACCTCCACTGAAGGGATCTGTGCTCTCTGCAGCCAGTGTTATGTATGTCCCTGGAAGAGATGTGTAATCAGACCTCACAATGCTGTGCTCTGTGCTTCTGCCAGCCAGTTGTTATTGTATTGTTCCAGGAGAGAGTGTAATAAGACAACCTGCTGTGCTCTGGTGCTCTCTGCAGTTGTGAGGTCTGATACACACCTCCCAGGGACAATACATAACACCTGGTTGAAGAGAGTAAGAGCCCAGCAGTGTGGAGGTCTGATTACCCACATCTCCCAGGGACAATACATACACTGGCGGCAGAGGAGTACAGAGCACAGCAGATTGTGAGGAACTAGGTTACTGTGGGAGATGATCATAGGGAATCCCCTTCTATAGGAGCCTAGTAGAGGTCAGTGAGTAGAGATGCAGGCTTGTACTTACAGTAATTCAAAACACCAAGAATTTTTGTATTTTTTTGTAAGGAAATATTTTGTTGCGATTACCCGGGGAAGTGTAACATTGGATTCTGACCCGATTGGGCCAGGGGGAGTACTTGAGGCAGTTCTCAGGAGTTCTATAGCGTGGCTGCGCCTTTAAGAAGAGCCGCGTTCTGTATATGGCCTGCAGGTGAATGTATGAATGGCTGCACAAGTTAGGTGGCGGCAGCACGAGCCGCTGATGCTTGCCGAGGTGCTCATGTACCCCTGTCAGGGCGAGTTCTGACGACTATGAATGAAGGGCGACAGAAGGAGAACAAAAGTTCCAAGGAGACATGTAATGATGGGGATGGTGAGGGTCACAGGGTGAGTTCTGGCGCGGTGTTTTGCACCCTGCTGAAGCACCCGGATGTGCGCTTGCCGACCTACTGAGGACTGAAACATTAATTCAATAAATCCACCGCAGGCAGCTCACACACACTGGGCACACGGCGGGCAATATAGTGGTGAGAAAGAGGCGGTTACAGCTGTAAAAGGATAGTAGAATACAAGGCTGTTTCTTTGGATATAATAGCGCCACCTCTGTGCACAGGTCGGTCGGGTGCGGAATTACAGAAATTAGACAAAACTTCCTTCTGGAAGAATTCAGCAGCCAATACCAGGACTTGGCCTGAGGACAGGGGAGGCGCGGTTACTGGAAACCTACCTAGTCCGGGTCAAATAGGGAAGGATTGCAGGGGGTCAGAGCCTGCCTTACAATTGATCAAAGGACAATGGATGTGTATCTCATATCGAGGGCCAAGAAAAACCAAGCAAGACTCCGTCTCTGGTATCTGTCTCCGTCATCTCTGTTAACCAATCAATCAGATTCCAGTTTGTATATATTTTAGGTCCCACATTGAAGACAATGAGATTCCAGTTATGGTTATTTAGCCGTCTTCATTTATGTTAAGGTCCAGAACAACCATCCAGGGTGCGGAGGTGGGGGGATAGAGACCATTTTATGCTCTGGGGCAGAAAAATGGGACCAGACCAAAGAGACCCCCGGAAGCAGACAGCAATAGCCCGGAGACCCCCCCCGGGAGAGACAGCAATAGCCCCCAAGAGACACCCCACCCCCACCCCCCCCCCCGGAGCAGAAAGCAATAGCCCGGAGACCCCCCCCCCCCCCCCCCCCCCCGTGAGCAGGACAGCAATAGCCCCGAGACACCCGGAGCAGAACAGCAAATAGCCCCAGAGACCCCCCCCCCGGAGCAGACAGCCATAGCACCATGAGAGACCCCCCCGGAGCAGACAGCAATAGCCCGGAGACCCACCCCCCCCCGGAGCAGACAGCAAGGCCCGGAGACCCCCGGAGCAGACCGCAATAGCCCGGAGGACCCCCCCCCCCTGAGCAGGACAGGCAATGGTCTCAGATACACCCCGGAGCAGAGAGCATAGCACGGAGACACCCCCCCCGCGGAAAGCAGAGAGCAATAGCACGGAGACCCCCCCCGGAAGCAGAGAGCAATAGCCCCGGGAGGACCCCCCCCGGAGCAGAGAGCAATAGCCGGGGAACCCCCCCCCGGAGCAGAGAGCAATAGCCCCAGAAGACCACACACCCCCCCCCCCACGGAGCAGACAGCAAATAGCCCGGAGAGGAACCCCCCCCCCCCCGGAGCAGACAGCAATAGCCCGGAGACCACCCCGGAGCAGACAGCAATAGACCAGAGACCCCCCCCCCCGGAGCAGACAGCAATAGCCCCAGAGACACCCCCCCCCCCCGGAGCAGCAGCAATAGCCCCGGGGAAGGAGGACCCCCCCCGGAGCAGACAGCAATAGCCCCGGAGGACCCCCCCCCCCCCCCCCGGAGCAGACAGCAATAGCCCGGAGACCCCCCCGGAGCAGACAGCAATAGCCCCGGAGAGACCCCTCCCCCCCCAAAGCAGACAGGCCCCAAAAAAATAGCCCCGGAGACCCCCCCCGAGCCGACAGCACATGAGTATCAGAGACCACCCGGAGCAGAGAGCAATAGCCGGAGACCCCCCACCCGGAGCAGAGAAGCAATAGCCCCGGAAGACCCCCCGGAAGCAGAGAGCAATAGCCCCGAGAGCCCCCCCGGCGCAGAGCAGAAGCAACAATAGCCCGGAGACCCCCCCCCCCGGAAGTAGAGAGCAATAGGCCCGGAGACCCCCAGGAGTAGACAGCAATAGCCCCCAGAGACCCCCCCCCCCCCGGAGAGACAGCAATAGCCCCGGAGACCCCCCCCCCCCCGGAGTAGACAGCAATGCCCCGGAGGACCCCCCCCCCCCCGGAGCAGGCAGCAATGGCCCCGGGTGGACAGTTGTCTGCCCGGGGGGTCTCTGGGACCATTCTGTTTGCTCCGGGGGGGGGGGGGGGGTCCCGGGGCCATGCGATCTGCTCGGGGGGGGGGGGTCTCCGGGGCTATTTCTCTCTGCCCGGGGGGGGGGGGGTGGTCTCAGGGGATATGGCTGTATGATCCGGGGGGGGTCTCCGGGGCTATTGCGTCTGCTCCGGGGGGGGTCTCCGGGGCTATGCTGTCTGCTCCGGGGTCCATTGGTCTGTCCATTTTATGCCCCAGGCATGGTTTGTTATGGACCTTTAAATAAAATGAAGAAGAAGCTAAAATATTGCCCCCTATACACAAAACAGTCACATTCTATATAATCCGTCAGCGGACCAAAAACATACAATTAAATATCCATTTATACATCCGACAACAGCAGCCAATGAGATCCGCCCCAAATATTTCACGCTCTTACCAACCAACCAGATCCCAGCAATATTACGAGGGACATATCCACTTATAGAAAAGAAAATTTTAAACATTTGTGTCAAAAATATGGAGAATTTACGTTCTAGATCAGGGTTTAAAAGCATTGAAATGTGAACATTAAAAGATTAAATTTTTTTTTATATATTTTCAAAGGACTGGGGCAAAAAAAATAGCCAAAATTAGTAGTAACAATTGAATAAGGGTATATGTTGCAGGGGCGTTTCATGGTGTGAGGTTCTACCACCAGCACGTTGCTCGGTGGATTAGGGACACAGGCCTTGCAGCATGGTGGCTCGGTGGTAGCACTACAGCCGTGCAGCATGGTGCTCGATGGTTAGGACTACAGCCTTGCAGCGCTGGGTCCTGTGTTCTAATCCCACCAGGTCAACTCTGCAAAAGAGTTTGTATGTTCTCTCCGTGTTTGGGTTTGGGTTCCTCTGGGTCTCCGGTTTCCTCCCACACTCCAAAAACACACTGCTAGGGTGATTAGATTGTGAGACCATGGGGACAGGCACCGATATGTAAAGCTTTGGCAGCGTGCGGAATCGTAGGCGCTATACAAATAAAGAATTATAAGCAGCTGAACACCTTCCAGGTCAGGTTTCTTCATGGTCGGTGCGGTGGCACATCAGGAAATCTACTTTGAAGCGAGATGTAAATTGAGTATAAAGTCAAGGAGGAGGAGTTAAAGTCTGAAGGTCAAGCTCTCTTTCACTGTAATTGCTGGTTCTGCATCCAGAGACATCACTAAACCAGATCTCCTGATATCAATCCACAGAGGAGGCGGCGTTTGTCGTGTCTTCAGGACTAAACTCTCAGCCCCATGACTTCATGCAACCATGGACAGTATTATATATTTACTCATTCTTAATAACAACCAAAAGACTGAATTTCCTATTTACACAGAGGCCCAGAGCAACCAATCAGAATCAAGCTCAAGGGTGAAGGATTGTATGCAAATGAGCCTGAGGGGCTCCAGGTTCATAGACGTAATGGCAGCCTGGAGCCCCTCAGGCTCATTTGCATACAGCTCTTCATCCTGGTGGTAGATGTCCTTTAAAGTGAATCTTCTCCGTAATTTCATTATTTTTATATAAATTATTTGTACATATGAATATTTAGTACATTATTTCAGGCCAATGCAACTATCAGATTCCAGCTCCATTATTTCAGGCATGAACCAATCACAGTCCAGCTCACATAAGGGTGGTGGCACACTGTGCGGTTTGAACGCGTTTTTGGTCCGTTAATAACGGATCCGTTTTTGAAGGTTTGTGACCAATTATCTTAATTCAAACAAATGCTTTTTTTGACGGACTGCCTTAAAAACGGGCCAAAAACGCGTTCAAACATGTGCCAGCACCCTTAGAGTAGAGGTTCAGTGTCAACCTATTCTAGGTCTCATACTACCCGCTCCATACCAACCAATACCATTCAGCTCTCATACTTCAGGTCCTAAAAAAAAAACTATTTATACAGATGTTCCGATCAACCAATCAGATTCCAGCTCTCATGCATAAAACAGGTTGTACAAAGCAGATTTCTGTTCTTATTGGTTCACAGGTGAATAACAACCAATAGATTCCAGCTATATTGAGCTGTCCCATACAAACCAATCACATTCCAATCGTCATTCCGTCAAAACGACCGAAAACACCCAATCATATTGTATCTCTCATTCATAGAGACGCACATAGCAACCAACCAGATTCTGCTCTCATTTACAACAGTCCGAGGACCAATAAGAATCCGCCTCTCCTATTTACACAATCAGACTCCATCTCTAAGGAACAGTACCAACCAATCGGATCTTAGCTCTCTCCACGCGAAATGAAAGCGCCTATGTGATTGGTTGCTTGGGACCACTTCTCCCACACAGTTAGGTTTGTATAATACAATTCCCGCACTCCGCTCAGACTACAAGTCCAGCATCCTCTCTGGCTATGACTGACAGCTTGCCAACTTACCCCATTCTCTCAGTCAGTGTGAAGAAGCCTGAAACCTCCGACCCGACCCCGGCTCCTGACACCCGCGACCAGTGGACCTGAAGATCCCATGGCAGCCAAGTCTCAAGGAGGCGCCATCTTCCTGCCACACCGCCCGCAGGGTCCCTGTCAGGAGCTGTCACCCCCGCGCCTGACTGGATATCTCCTCATAAATATGGCTGCCCTTCACAAAACAACAGCCGCTTCCCCAGAACTCCGCCTCGTATCAAATCCATAGAAACTGATAAACGCTCGTCTTTAATTATAATGTTAAAATTAACGTTTTATGTGGACATATAATTCCAATTTCGAACACTAGGGGGCAAAGTGATCAATGAGAGGTTCATGCGAAAACGTCCTCAACGCCGCAGTGTTAATCTCTATACGGACGCCATTTTGTGAAGACCAACTCATACAAATACTATGAAAATGTCCTCATCACCGTTAGTGTTAAGCTAGGCTCGGGCGCCATTTTGTTGAAGACCAAATCTCATACAAAGGCCATGAAAAATGTCCTCATTCCCGCAGCGTAAGTAGGCTCGGGCGCCTTTTGTTGAAGACCAAATCTCATACAAAGGGTATGAAAAATGTCCTCATCCCCGCAGCGTTAAGCTAGGCTCGGGCGCCATTTGTGAAGACCAATGTGATACAAATGCTATGAAACCCACCCTTGGTGGCGCTGGAGACTGCAGTTAGGTGATTGTGCGGCCTCTAGTGCGTGAGTGTGTGTGGTTTGTACATTTTTGCAGCAGTGATTGCTTTACTGGGTGGTAATAGGAGGTGACAGCGGCCAGAGCCCAGGTTAGAGGCAGCACACACTGCCTGGCATGTAAACCCGGTGACCCAGCACAGCACCACACTCAAGCACAATATCACAGGCCGAGCAGCGACAATCCTGGGAGGACATGTACTACTGCAATTGGGGACAACTGCAACAGAACGACACACGAAAGGTACCGTAAAAAAGGATCTGTGGGGTGTCAGAAACTCATCGGCGCCAATAGAGGCGGGGGCGGCGATGATTGTTCCGGAAGCTGCGGTTGCAGGAATTCCTGGGATTAGAAGGAAATGTACACTACATGTAAAATAGGTGATTATCTGACACGGTTGAGGTGCGGCGCACCCTCATGAGCGGCAGGCAATCATGGCCTCAGCGGTCACCTGCCGGACAGCGCAGCTCACTCCGATGAGGCCGGTGTGGTCGGTTACATCAGGCATCATGGGTAGAGGGAGGGTAAAGGCCGCCCAAAATCTAGAAAGTGTGCGCCGGTTATGGTTGTATTTAACCCCAGTTATACTAATTATTACGCCGATCACCTTAGGAATTGGGCAGCAGAACGCTCCCTGTGTGGCGAAGACGTCGCTCCGTCAAGAGAGAGCTTAAAGGGGATGTCCACACAATAGGGAAAAAACGTATTATGGCGTCTACACCTCAGCCCCTCCACTTCAAGAGAACTGGGCGTAATACTGTCACAACCGCAGACAAGCGCTGCGCTGTTTTAAGAAGATGGTGGATGTGTGTTCTAATCCTGGGCAATCCCTTTAAAAGAAATCTCCCATCACAATCCATTGATAAATCAGGGACATTACTCTAGATCCAGGGCACCGGGACTGTGGTATCTTCTTATATTTATTTATCAATGTAGTCTTCATTCAAATCAACTTTTTATATTAGGCTAATGAGCCAGAAGGCTCCTGAGGTGTACCAAAGCCCTCCTGTGTTGTAGCTTAAAGGCGGTTACACTGTCTCCCCCTCTGTGACCTCAGCACTCCCTTTCCCTCTGCCTGTGTAATCTCACACAGTGGCGGAGGGGAAGTGCTTCTTGGACATTTTTTAACAACCTTTGGAAGCTACAGCACAGAGGGACTCTGGTAACACCATTCATTTTGAAAGTTGATTTTAGAAGGGAGGAGGCCCATAGATAGTAACAAATATAAGAACATAGCAACAGTCCACAGGGCCTGGGTTTAAGGGTAAGTGGTAGGTTTATTATTAATGGGACCCACTGTCTGATAGTGATGATGTGAATACC
Source organism: Engystomops pustulosus (assembly GCA_019512145.1). Taxonomy (NCBI): domain Eukaryota; kingdom Metazoa; phylum Chordata; class Amphibia; order Anura; family Leptodactylidae; genus Engystomops; species Engystomops pustulosus. Next base: position 160,879,942 of record CM033647.1, on the reverse strand, counting down.
AGACGGCAGTGGTGGTTCTGATGCAGACCCCCTATAGATCTTTGCAGAGGTTAGTCTGAACCCACCCCCCCCTAGGTTTGGGCGCTCTGCCCCCCCCCCTATAACTTCTCTTATGTTTTCAATAATTGGATGACTGAGATGATTTTTTTTTTTTATCTTCCAGGAGAAGGGACACCAAGAAACCTGATCCCGGAGCTGTGCAGACAGTCTTACAACCTGGGATGGGTCAACTGGAACCGGGGAGGAGGGGTCAGCATTAAATATGAGTAAGTTGTAAACCCCCAAATCCTATTATGTGGTGTATGCAGCTCCCCTGCTGAGCGAATGTCTGTGCTCATTGTAACGCTTCCTGACCTTTGTTTGTCAACAGGGATGAAATTAAATCGCAATTCCGGAGCTCAGAAAGAAAGGATCCAGGTAGGAGGCGTCCCGGCGCAGGGTCGCTGATCCTGTAGCTTCCTGCAAACTGCCACTGTGCAGCGATACCTACCGTACAGACAACCCTGCACGCAGCATTGGGCAGGATCTGCATAGAAGTGACTGCAGCACTAGTTATGTGTGCGACGCTGCACCACATTCAATGGGGACCCTAGGAAACCTCCAGACCCCCCGGGTTGCCAGCAATTGGATAGGGCATCTCCTCCCTGACTGTATACTTATGGTATCTATGATGAGTAAGATTTGATGCACATCATCGTATCCAACAGACAGAGATGATACGCTTGAGCTGGCTAATGTGATTCTGTGCTGAAGCATCATGGGATTAATAAGGTAGTGAAATTCTGTGCTGAAGCATCATGGGATTAATAAGGTAGTGAAATTTTGTGCTGAAGCATCATGGGATTAATTATACATAGATGAGCGAGACTGCCCCCCCAGAGTACATGACGAGAGCAGGACTTCCCCCCCCCATATATAATAGGAGAGCGAGAGAGGAGACTGTCCCCCCCCCCCCCAGATATACATGAGAGCGAGACTGTCCCCCCCATACTACATGGAGGAGAGCGAGATGTTCCCCCCCATATTACATGAGAGAGAGAGGAGCGCGGAGATGTTTCCCACCCCCATAATTATGAAGAGCGAGGACTGTCCCCCCCAATTACATGAGATGGAGCGAGACTGTCCCCCCCCATATATAATGAGAGAGCGAGACTGTCCCCCCAATTATATACATGAGAGAGCGCGACGGTCCCCCCCATAATAATGAGAGAGCGGACTGTCCCCCCCAATATACATGAGAGAGCGAGGAGAGTACACCCCCCCATATATTCCAGAGAGAGCGGACTGCCCCCCCATTATACATGAGAGAGCGAGACTGGCCCCCCCCCATATATACATGAGAGAAGCGATTTTTGTGAGACTGCCCCCCCCCATATATACATGAGAGAGCGAGACGTCCCCCCCCATATATACATGACGGAGAGCGACGACTGCCACCCCCCATATATACATGAGAGAGCAGAGGGACTGCCCCCCCCCATATATACATGAGAGAGCGGATGTACCCCCCATATATACATGAGAGAGCGAGACGTCCCCCCCCCCATATATAATGAGAGAGCGAGACTGTCCTCCCCATATATACATGAGAGAGACGAGACGTCCCCCCCCCCATATATATAACATGAAGAGAGCGCGACGTGTCCCCCCCATAGTATTAATGAGAGGAGCGAGACTGCCCCCCCACCATATATAATGAGAGAGCGAAGACTGTCCCCCCCCATTTATACATGAGAGAGCGAGATGTCCCCCCCCATATATACATGAGAGAGCGAGGACTGTCCCCCCCCATATATACTGAGAGGAGCGAGTACTGTTCCCCCCCCATATAGACATGAGAGAGCGAGACTGCACCCCCCCCCATAGATAATGAGAGAGCGAGATGTCACCCCCATTTTATTATACTGGGAGAGCGAGACTGCCCCCCCCCAATATATACATGACGGAGCGAGACTGTCCCCACATATATACATGAGAGCGCGAGACTGTCCCCAACCATATAGACATGAGAGAGCGGAGGAGACTGTCCCCCATATATACATGAGAGAGCGAGACGGTCAACCCACCATAAGACATGATGAGAGCGAGGCTGTCACCCCCATATTACATGAGCGAGCGAGGACTGTCCCCCCCCCCATATATACAGAGGAGAGAGAGACTGCCCCCCCCATATATACATGAGAGAGCGAGACTGTCCCCCCCCCCATATATACATGAGAGAGCGAGAGACTGCCCCCCCACCATATATAAATTGAGAGAGCGAGAGTCCCCACCCCCCATAATACATGAGAGAGCGAGGACTGCCCCCCAATATATAAATGAGAGAGCGAGGACTGCCCACCCATAAGACATGAGAGAGAGCGAGACTGTACCCCCATATATACATGAGAGAGCGAGACTGCACCCCCCCATATATACATGAGAGAGCGAGACGAGGCTGTCCCCCCCCCATTATATATACCATGAGCGGAGCAGAACTGTCCCCCCCCCCTATATACATGAAGAGAGCGAGATGCCCCCCCCATATATACAGGAGAGAAGCGAGACTGCCCCCCCCATATATACATGACGGAGAGCGAGACTGCCCCCCCATATATCCATGAGGATGAGAGCGAGACTGTCACCCCCCCCCCCATATATACATGATGAGGAGCGAGGATGCCCCCCCATATATACATGAGAGGAGAGGACTGTACCCCCACCATATATACATGAGAGAGCGAGACTCCCCCCCCAATATACATGAGAGAGCGAGGACTATCCCCCCCAGAGATACATGAGGAGAGCGAGAAGACTGTACCCCCCATATATACAGAGAGAGCGAGACTGTCCCCCCCATATATACATGAGAGAGCGAGACTGTCCCCCCACATATATACATGCGAGAGCGGAGACTGAGAATGCCCCCCCCATATATACATGAGGAGAGAGCGGAGACTTGCCCCCCCAATATACAGAGAGCGAGAAGTCCCCCCAATATAAATGAGAAGTTTTTTTGAGCGAGTTTTTTTTTGTTTTGTTTGGTCGTGTCCTCCCCTGCCCAGATATACAGGTTTTATGAGAGCGAGAGGTCCCCCCCCAATATACATGAGGAGAGCTTGTTGTAGTTGATTGTCCCTACCCATATATTTTTGTGTAATATGATTTTGATGAGCGAGGACTGCCCCCCCCCATATTACTGAGAGAGCGAGACTGCCCCCCCCCCATATATACATGAGAGAGCGAGAGGCCCCCCCTGTATGTATGTTGTTTGATATATGTTTTTGATTTTGTTTATTTTGATTTTGTTGAGTCTTTGTTGTTCTTTTTGATGATATTTTTTCGCCTTTAATCATATTGATTTTGTACATTGGTAGATTGAGCTTTTGGGACTGCCCCCCCCCCCATATATAATGAGAGAGCGAGACTGTTCCCCCCCATATATACATGAGAGGGAGCGAGACTGTCCCCCCAATATATACATGAGAGAGCGAGGGACTGTCCACCCCAAATATATACATGAGAGTGAGAGCGAGACTGTCCCCCCTTATACACTTGAGAGAGCGAGGACTGCCCCCCCCCATATATCATGAGAGAGCGAGGACGTCCCCCCCATATAAAAATGAGAGAGCGAGGACTGTCCCCCCCCCATATCTTACATGAGGAGAGCGAGACTGTCCCCCCCATATATACATGAGAGAGCGAGACTGTCCCCCCCCTATATAAATGAGAGGAGCGAAGACGTCCCCCCCATAATACATGAGTGAGCGAGACTGTCCCCACAATAAACAGGAGAGTGGCGAGAGTCCCCCCCCATAATACATGAGAGAGAGAGAGATGTCCTCCCCCCCCATATATACATGAACGAGGAGGAATGTCCCCCCCCCCCCCCCATATCGACATGAGACGAGACGTCCCCCCCATATATACATGAGAGAGCGAGACTGGCCCCCCCCCCATAGAATGAGAGCGAGACATGCCCCCCCCCCAATAATACATGAGAGCGAGACTGCCCCCCCCCCCATATATACATGAGAGAGCGAGACTGCCCCCCCCCCCCATATATACATGAGAGAGCGACGACTGTCCCCCCCCCATATATACATGAGAGAGCGAGACGTCCCCCCCATATATACCACTGGAGAGAGGCGAGACTTGGTCCCCCCCATATATGACATGAGAAAGCGGAGAGACTGTCCCCCCCCATTATATTACATGAGAAAGCGAGAGGGGGGGGATCAGGGGGTCGGAACATTGGTTGAGATCAGGGGGTCAGGAACATCTGGTGGGGGTAGGGGTCAGGACAAATTGGTGAGGATCAGGGGGTCAGAACATTGGTGGGGGTCAGGGGGTCAGGAAACATCTGGTGGGGGTCAGGGGGTCAGGAAAATCTGGTGGGGGGTCAGGGGGGTCAGGAACATCTGGTGGGGTGTCCAGGGGTCAGGAACATGTTGGTGGGGGGTCGGGGGTACAGGAACATCTGGTGGGGTCAGGGGGAGGTCAGGAACATTCTGTGAGGATAAGGGGGTCAGTAACATCTGTGGGGTTCATGGGGGTCAGGAACTCTGGTGGGGGTCAGGAGGGGGGGGGTCAGAACATTGATGTCTTGATCACTATCAGGGTCTGTTCTGTTAATCATCTGACGCCAATATGTTTCCAATACAAGGGAAACTTCAGGTCCGCAAAAAAACAGAATCATGTAACGATGTTTATGTTGCGATTGTTAACATTTAATTCCAGGATTGTAGCTTCTCAGTGTGTAATGGGCGTGTACTTCACACTGCTGTGCTGCTGTGCTCTATATGCCGAGTTGCTCCACAACCCTTCGCACTGTTTGAAAGCTGTGTAGCTGCTTAGGGGAAGACTCGGCTCACTTTGACCAAGCGGGTTTGGAAAAGCTCAATGTGCGAGCACAGGCACAGCAGTGGAGGTACTCCCTATGCTACAATTTGGATATAAATCCATCTATCACAGTCCTGCTGATACTAATAACATACACAAGGTCTGAGTACACATCTCTCCAGGGACAATACATAACACTGGCTGCAGAGGAGCACAGAGCACAGCAGTGTGAGGTATGATTACACATTTCTCAGACAATAAATAACCTGGCGGCAGAGGCCAAGATCACAGCAGTTGTGAGGTTGATACACATCTCTCCAGGGACAATACATAACATGGCTGCAGAGCAGCACAGAGACAGCAGTGTGAGGTCTGATTACACATCTCTCCCGGGAAACTACCATAAACACTGGCTGCAGAGAGCACAGCACAGCAGTGTGAGTCTGATTACAATCTTCCAGGACCAATACATAACCACTGGCTGCAGAGAAGCACAGATCACAGCAGTGTGAGGTCTGATTACACATCTCTCCAGGGACAATACATAACACTGGCTGCAGGAGCACAGAGCACAGAAGTGTGAAGGGTTGATACACATCTCTCCAGGGACAATACATAACACTGGCTGCAGAGAGCACAGAGCACAACAGCGTTGAGGGTCTGATTAACACATCTCTCCGGGGACAATACAGAACACTGGCTGCAGAGTGCACAGAGCACAGCAGTGGGAGGTCTGACTACACTCTCTCCAGGGACAATAATAACAAAGGTGCACCAGAGCACAGAGCACAGCAGTGCTGAGTTCGATTACACATCTCTCCAGGGGCAAACATAAAACAGGGGCAGTCTGTTATGGTAACACTACTGATTACTGATAGGTTCCCTTTGAACCCTTATCCAGATCCTTACTGGATTAGAGCTATTGGACCGTGCACAATACCAAGATCTGTACAATTTGGATGAGTTCTCATCGTCTCGGCGCGACCTTGCCCCTGCAGCTGATTCGGGTGGGTAGATCGCTGTGTTCTGATTGGATGAGTGTTGTCATTGGAAATCTATAGTATCCGCGAGACGAGTTGTATATGGATCAACTGTTAATGGTTCATTAGAGGCGGCCACCGTCCTGCACTTCCCCCCGCCCCAGCAGGTGGCAGTATGAGCGTTCTGTGGTCGCAGACCGTTTTGCTGCTTTACTCTTGATAAAATGGATCGACTTGTTTTACTGTTCAAATTCTGAGAGCGAAACGAGAGGATGTGTAAAATTAATCTGCAGGACTCCAGCCTCAGGCGCTACACGAGGGGCGATGACCCAGATGTGGCTGCGGCGCCGGGCGCCGCCTGTCAGGTCGCAGCTTGTTTTTACAGGTCTGCTAATAAAGCTCATCTGGCGTTAGAAGTCCATACAATAGTACGCATCTACTTTATGTTCCAGTGTATTAAAGGGAACCTGTCAGAAGGGGTGACCATATAGACTGCAGCCAGTGTTATGATTGTCCATGGAGAGATGTGTAATCAGACCGCACAATGCGTGTGCTCTGTTGCTCTCGGCAGCCCAGTGTTATGTGTAGTGTCCCTGGAGAGGAGAGTGTATCAGACCTCACACGCGTGCTCTGTGCTCTCTGCAGCCAGTGTATGTATGTCCCTGGAGAGAGGTGTATCAGACCTCACACGTGCTGTGATCTGTGCTCCTATGCAGCCGTGTTATGTATATTCCTGGAGTGAGTGTAATCAGACCTCACAATGCAGTGCTCTGTGCTCTCGGCCAGCCAGTGTTATGTATTGTCCTGGAGAGAGTGTAATCGACCTCACACTGCTTGATCTGTGCCTCTCTGACAGCAGAGTGTATGTATTGTCCTGGGAGAGATGTGTGTAAACAGACCTCACACTTGCGTGCTCTGTGCTTCTGCAAGCAAGTGTTATCGTACGGTCCCTGGTGAGATGTGTAATCCATACCTACACTGCTGTGCGCTGTGCTCTCTGCAGCAGTGTTATGTATTGTCCCTGGAGATGATGAGTATCAGACATCACACTTGCTGCTCTGTGACTCTCTGCAGCAAGTGTTATGATTGTCCATGGAGAGATGTGTAATAAGACCTCACACTGCCTGTGCTCTGTGCTCTCTGCAGCAACGTGTTATGTATTGTAACTGGAGAGATGTGTGACAGACCTAACACTGCTGTGCTCTGTGCCCTCTGCAAGCCAGTGTTATCTTTGTGCCCTGAAGATGTGTTAATCAGACTCACACTGCGTGTGCTCTGTGCTCTCTGCAGCCAGTGTTAATGTATTGTCCCTGCGAGAGATGTGTCATCAGATCACACGCTGTGCTCGTGCCTCTCTGCAGCCAGTGTTATGTACTGTCCCTGGAGAGAGGTGTAATCAGACCCCACTGCCTGTGCTTGTGCCTGTTGCAGCCAGTGGTATGTATGGCCTGGAGGATGTGTAATCAGACCTCACACTGCTGTGCTCTGTGCTCTCTGCAGCCAGTGTTATGTATTGTCCCTGGAGAGCTGTGTTATCTCTCCAGGGACAAAGCTTAATACTGGCAGAGGAGAGCATTATACATCTCTCCAGGGACAATACATAACACTGGCTGCAGAGAGCACAGAGCACAGCAGTGTGAGGTCTGATTACACATCTCTCCAGGGACAATACATAACACTGGCTGCAGAGAGCACAGAGCACAGCAGTGTGAGGTCTGATTATACATCTCTCCAGGGACAATACATAACACTGGCTGCAGAGAGCACAGAGCACAGCAGTGTGAGGTCTGATTCTACCGGGCTGCATCTACTACCGGGCTGCATCTACTACCGGGCTGCATCTACTACCGGGCTGCATCTACTACCGGGCTGCATCTACTACCGGGCTGCATCTACTACCGGGCTGCATCTACTACCGGGCTGCATCTACTACCGGGCTGCATCTACTACCGGGCTGCATCTACTACCGGGCTGCATCTACTACCAGGCTGCATCTACTACCAGGCTGCATCTACTACCAGGCTGCATCTACTACCAGGCTGCATCTACTACCAGGCTGCATCTACTACCAGGCTGGTGCGCTATTCCTGAGGACCCGTCTCCATGACCACTCCAGTACCAGAATCTGCTGTGAGATTGTTTAGGCCCGTTGTCTGCTACTTGTTGTTTAGTAAAGAACTGTGAGTTGATTTGCACAACGTTGCCTCCGTTTGATCCCTGGATACGGCTGTTACCACCAGGGGCTCCCCATCCATTACCCAGGGACATATATTACAGACACTCAGGGGTTGCCCCGGGGAGAACCAGTACATCAGCCTCTCCCTCCATATTTCTTGCACACACCACCTGCTGGAGAGCTGCCAGGCTGTAGGACAGCCCTCCGGTCCCCATACCAAGCACCGTGACCACAGCGCGCCCTAGGCTGCAACCGCCAACCACTCCGGTATTCTGGGCCCCGGCTGTCTCCAGGCCCCAGGAAAAGGCCCCGATGGGGGATGTTGCATTCACCTTTGTAGCCACCGAGTATGACACAGTTATGATGGCACCACGGATGATAGAGCTTTTGCAGTAGTATAGTGTAGTAACTCTTGTGTGGCGCTGGTTTTCCTCCTGGTGCATGTTCTCTGGATGTTGGTGTTTATACCTCGCTGGTAATAAGAGGGGGCCCCAGATGGGAGCCATTAGCTGCTGCCGGACACATCTGCTTTCAGTTTGCCCCAATGTCAGAGCTGCTGTTCTGGTTCAGAAACACTTCCTCTTCCTTTTAAGTTCTGGGTTTGGGTCACAGAGGTCCTCCCCTCCCCCCAAGGTAGATGTATATAAGCCATACTGCTTCCGAAGTGTCTGGAAGCACGGAGCCAGGTAGTCCCCGGGGACCCCGTCAGCGTACAGCCAGAGGCGCTGTCCTAGAAACATTCCACACATAAAGGAACCTGTCAGCAGGTGTGACCCAACAGACCGCAGCCAGTGTCAGGTATTGTACATGGAGAGATGTGTAATTAGACCTCACACTGCTGTGCTCTGTGCTCCCTGCAGCCAGTGTTATGTATTGTCCCTGGAGAGATGTGTAATCAGACCTCACACTGCTGTGCTCTGTGCTCTCTTCTAGTAGTAGGGATCGTTGGATGGGACGATCCAATTAGCCGAGTGATGTCAGTAGGAGGTTTCTCTGCTCCATCACCCGATACCCATCACGTACACCATGTCACGTGACTGATTACATGCAATGAACCGGGTGCGCTGGCACCATACTAGTACGTCGCTGAGGGACTTGATGGACTGAGTCTTTTTCGGCCCTTATATACTATGATACTATGACCCCAAATATGGGAAATTAAGTGAATTTATTCAAGATCACCTGCAAGGGGGCGTGTCCCACACTTTCTGTGCCTGTGCTTCCTGGCCAGCCAGTGTTATGTATTGTCCCTGGAGATATGTGTAATCAGACCTCACACTGCTGTGCTCTGTGCTCCCTGCAGCCAGTTAGTATTGTTATTGTCCCTGGAGAGATGTGTAATCAGACCTCACACTGCTGTGCTCTGTGCTCTCTGCAGCCAGTGTTATGTATTGTCCTGGAGAGATGTGTAATCAGACTCACACTGTGCCCTGTGCTCTCTGCAGTCAGTGTTATGTATTGCCCTGAGAGATGTGTAATCAGACCTCACACCTGCTGTGTGATCTGGGCTCTATGCAGCCGTGTTATCTCCTGTACAGAGTCGCTGCATAGTGCCCTGCGCTCCTGTACAGAGTCGCTGCATAGTGCCCTGCTCTCCTGTACAGAGTCGCTGCATAGTGCCCGGCTCTCCTGTACAGAGTCACTGCATAGTGCCCGGCTCTCCTGTACAGAGTCGCTGCATTGTGCCTGGCTCTCCTGTACAGAGTCGCTGCATAGTGCCTGGCTCTCCTGTACAGAGTCGCTGCATAGTGCCTGGCTCTCCTGTACAGAGTCACTGCATAGTGCCTGGCTCTCCTGTACAGAGTCGCTGCATAGTGCCTGGCTCTCCTGTACAGAGTCACTGCATAGTGCCCTGCTCTCCTGTACAGAGTCACTGCATAGTGCCCGGCTCTCCTGTACAGAGTCACTGCATAGTGCCCATCTCTCCTGTGCAGAGTCGCTGCATAGTGCCCTGTTCTCCTGTACAGAGTCGCTGCATAGTGCCCTGCGCTCCTGTACAGAGTCGCTGTATAGTGCCTGACTCTACTCTAGAGGGTCTCTGCATAGTACCCTGCGCTCCTGTACAGAGTCACTACATAGTGCCGGACTCTCCTGTGCAGAGTTGCTTCATAGTCCCCTGCTCTCGTGCCTTCTAATTTTTTGCCCAAGCAGCGACTTAGGGAGACCTCTCTGATTTCTGTGTACAGTGCTACATGCTGCAGTATTTCTGAAAGCGAGACACTTGAACAAGGTAGTGCTGGTGTAGAAATTGTCTAGGTAGAGGTGGTAGCCCTGGTCCAGCAGTGGGTGCACCAAATCCCACACTATCTTCGCAGTAGTACCCAGGAAGGGAGGGGGGGGGCATTCTGGGTGCACTATAGCGCAGTCCTTCCCTTCATATACCTTGAGCTACCTATACCTATACGTGTACCCTAATGTACTTTCGCACAGCTTATACATCTTCACGCCATACCTTGCCCTCTTATTGGGCAAGTACTAAGGGAACTGAAGTCTCCCTTTAAAATGTACCATCTATGCTCACATGTTTGGCGGAGGTATATGCTTGGGCAAACTTGGCACTAAAATGATCTAATATGGACCTGACCTTAAATAAACGATCATAACTGAGGTCATCTGTGGGTGGGTGCTGTGTGTTGTCTGTGTAATGCAAAAACTTATGGATGGCTTCAAAGTGCACCCTGCTCATTGCCATGCGGGACATCGGGGTGTGGTATCCTTAGTAAATGACCCCCAATGTTTTATGCCCCAATACTTCTCCATCTATGCTGCAGTGACTGGGGTCCACCTGTGGGGTTGTGCATAAAATGAAGAGGGGTTTTGGACAATATGCTGTGCAGCGTAGAGATTGGTCTGGACTACAATTAAGTTCATTAGCTCCTCATCAAAAAATACCAAAAAAGTCCACAGCTCTGAGCCCTGCCGTGTCGATTTCTATTCCAGGTTGGGACCTGAGGAATATGATAACCTGGGGCTACCCATGTGGGGTCAGTTGAAGCCCCAGACACTTCTCCCCTAGAAGTCCCAGGCACTTCTCCAGCATAAACCTTATGGCGCTGTCTCGGGGGCTCTTGCAGGCCACTGGAAGATGAGGAAGAGGAAAGGTAGAAGGGGACATCATCCCCACTAGCTGACTCTGTGTCAGAGGCCGGCATGTTGTATGTCTCCAACACAATGGGGCACATTTACTTAGGGTCAGAATCGCTTTATTCCGGCAAATATTTCCGATTTGCGCCAAATTGCCCCGGGATTTTGGCGCATGTGATCGGATTGTGCCGCATCGGTGCCGGCTTTCGTGCAACAGAAATCGGGGGACTTGGCCATCGGAAAACCTGGCGAATTTGGAAGAAACACGGAATTTAAAAAACGAACCGCCGTATTTATTTAAAAAATGTGTCGCTTGACACGCGCTTACCTGCACCCGGCCTGGCTTGCTGAACTTCGATGAACTCCGACGGAATTCAGCGCAGCAGCGACACCTAGTGGACATCAAGGGGAACTGATCAGTGCACCCAACTACAAGGACAAGCCGCACAGCCGGCAAAAAACCAAAACGCGCTACAAATGCACCTAGCTTGCCCTAACTACAACTAAAGATACTGGGGCTCATTTACTAAGGGTCGCTGATCGCACTTTTGTTGGACTGTTCACCTTTTTCAGGGATTGCACGGCTCGGACAGGTATCTAACAGAGTTTTGCGCTGGGTTTGTCTCACACGCAATCAGTTTTTGGTGCAGCTGCGCTGCTTCCATGCGACAGGAATCAGGGGTCGTGCCATCAAACGTTCAGACTGACTCAGACTGAGCGCGGGATTTAACTTTCAAATTGTGTCGCAAGACAATGCACTTACATGCACCGGGAAGAAGAAGGGGAACTTTGTCGGACCTGAGCGGGGAAGCGACAGATGCAGGATATTGGGCGCAGGGGGTTATACACAGACAATGCACTTTCTGTGAACATAAGTAAATGGGCCCCACTGTGCAGCACTATTCACACAGCGCACTGAAGGGACTGGCTAGTCGTAGGGATCGTTGGATGGGACCGATCCAATTAGCCGAGTGATGTCAGTAGGAGGTTCTCCTGCCTCCATCACCCGATACCCATCACGTTATCACCATGTCACGTGACATGATTACATGCAATGCACCGGGTGCGCTGGCACCATACTAGTACGTCGCTGAGTGGACTTGATGGACTTGAGTCTTTTTCCGGCCTTATATACTATGATACTATGACCCCAAATAATGGGAAATTAAGTGAATTTATATTTCAAGATCACACTGCAATGGGGGCGTGTCCTCACACTTCTGTGCTCTGTGCTCCCTGCAGCCAGTGTTATGTATTGTCCCTGGAGATATGTGTAATCAGACCTCACACTGCTGTGCTCTGTGCTCCCTGCAGCCAGTGTTATGTATTGTCCCTGGAGAGATGTGTAATCAGACCTCACACTGCTGTGCCCTGTGCTCTCTGCAGTCAGTGTTATGTATTGTCCCTGGAGAGATGTGTAATCAGACCTCACACTGCTGTGCTCTGTGCTCTCTGCAGCCAGTGTTATGTATTGTCCTGGAGAGATGTGTAATCAGACCTCACACTGCTGTGCTCTGTGCTCTCTGCAGCCAGTGTTATGTATTGTCCCTGTAGGGATGTGTAATCAGACCTCACACTGCTGTGCTCTGTGCTCTCTGCAGCCAGTGTTATGTATTGTCCCTGGAGAGATGTGTAATCAGACCTCACACTGCTGTGCTCTGTACTCTGTGCAGCCATTGTTATGTACTGTCCCTGGAGAGATGTGTAATCAGACCTCACACTGCTGTGCTCTGTGCTCTCTGCAGCCAGTGTTGGGTATAATCCCTGTAGTCGTGCCTATCACTGGCTGCAGACAATTTGATGTCCTGCAGGTACAGCAGAGATTTTGCTCTTTGTGTGACCTTTCTCCTCTTCTTGATGCGTCTCTGCGGCGCCGGACTCCATTGTGCTGGATTTTCTGTCATATTTTGATCAATCATCTACAATCAATGGCCGATTCCCCGGAGTTTTTACTGATAATGAAGGTAAATGGTTCTGCCGATAGGACTGGACACGTGCGGACCCCACGCCGCTCCGAGCCGCTGAAAGTTAAAAGCTTCTGCTGATCAATAAAGTTTATGTTGAGCTTCAGAATCAATTTCCTGAGCTTTTTCCCATAAGAAAGCGAGAACCTGATCCCCGGCCGCCGCCCCTCCCCCCCGCACCTCACAGGGGACGAGCTGCCTCGTCCAGACGCCGCGCTGTCATCCTGACAACCTCCATGGACGGCTGCGGCTTTGTTTCACGGAGGCGCTGGGAGATTTCCGCCTACTCCGCACTTCTTGTTTGTGAGACACCTTTATCGCTTAGACGCCAATCAGCAGAATCTGAGAAGAATTCACAGAAAACGGAAAACTTTCATCGAGCGTCAATTACACGAGATCTCAGGACGGAGAGGATCCCCGAGACACCTAATGATGTGACGCTGAGTCACCGGGAGGATTTCACATGAATTCTGTATCTATGCAGGGAAGTATAACTCCCAGCATCCTCCAGAAGTCCCATCTACTACAATCCTGCTCTGAGACATCAACTATGACCCGACCAGGGCACCGGCTGCAGTCACCATACAAGAGGTAGCAGCAAATACTACAGAGTGGTATTATACTGCCGAGGAGTGCCAATACCACGGGGCAACAAACTACTGCCCTATAATACCCTAATACCACGGGGCAACAAACTACCGCCCTATAATACCCTAATACCTCGGGGCAACAAACTACCGCCCTATAATACCCTAATACCATGGGGCGACAAACTACTGCCCTATAATACCCTAATACCATGGGGCAACAAACTACTCCCCCACTACCAGCAGCATTATCCCCCTCCTCCTCCACTACCAGCAGCATTGCCCCCTCCTCCCCCACTACCAGCAGCATTGCCCCCTCCTCTCCCAATACCAGCAGCATCGTCCCCCTCCTCCCCCACTACCAGCAGCATTGTCCCCTCCTCCTCCTACCAGCAGCATCATACCCCCCTCCTCACCCCTACCAGACAGCAGTTGTCGCCATCCTCCTCCCACTAACCACAGCATTGTCCCCCCCTCATCATCCACTACCAGCAGCATCGTCCCCCCCTCCTCCCCCACTACCAGCAGCATTGTCCCCCTCCTCCTCCACTACCAGCAGCATTGTCCCCCCTCCCTCTCCACTACCAGCAGCATCGTCCCCCCTCCTCCCCCACTACCAGCAGCATTGTCCCCCTCCCCTCACTACCAGCAGCATTGTCCCCCCTCCTCTCCACTACCAGCGAGCGTCGTCCCCCCCCTCTCCCCCACCTAACCAACAGCAGCATTGTCCCCCCCTCATTACCACTATCAGCACATAGCGACCCCCAGCTTGCCTATGTCCACTCCAGACACATCAGTTCCCCCTCCGGCTCACTCCAGAGCATTGTCCCCCCTCCTCCTCCCCTACCAGCAGCATCGTCCCCCCTCCTCCTCCCACTACCAGCAGCATCGTCCCCCCTCTCTCCCCCTACCACAGCACATCGTTCCCCCTCCTCCTCACTACCAGCAGCTCCCTCCATACGCATTGTCCCCCCTCCTCTCACCACTACAGCAGCATTGTCTCCCCCTCTCTCCCATACCCGCATTGTCCCCCACCTCCTCTCACTCCACGCACCACCGTTCCCCCCTCCTCCTCACTACCAGCACAGCAACTGTCACCCTCCTCCTCCCTCCTCCACTACCAGCAGCATCGTCCCCCCTCCTCCTCCACTACCAGCAGCATTGTCCCCTCCCCCTCCTCCCCCACTACCAGCACCATCGTTCCCCCTCCTCCTCCACTACCAGCAGCATTGTCCCCCTCCTCCTCCACTACCAGCGAACGTCCCCCTCCTCCCCCACCTACCCCAGCAGCTGTCTCCCTCCTCTCCCACTACCAGCAGCATAGTCCCCCCTCCTCCTCCACTACCAGCACCATAGATTCCCCCTCCTCCTCCACTACCGAGCAATTGTGCCCCCCTCCCAGCATAAGAAACAGACAAATACGCCCTCCCAGCATCACCATGCAGTACGAAAGTGATGATCCCAACCGATCGAGGACCATCAACTACGCCCTCAGGACGCAATAAGCAAAGCAGTGTGACCCCCTCTCAAACATACACGAAGCAGACAAGTCGTAAACGCCCCACGCAGCGTCCCATCCCTCCTCCACAAGCAGCATCGTCCCCCCCCTCCTCCACTACCAGCAGCATTGTCCCCCCTCCTCCTCCACTACCAGCAGCATTGTCCCCCCTCCTCCCCCACTACCAGCAGCATAGTCCCCCCTCCCGGCAGTACATATACAAACAGGAAAGAGCTGAACCAGGTCGAGATGTATGTCCCCCTCCCCTCCCTACCATCATCATGGCTCCTCCCCACGCTCCTCACCCTCCACTACCAGCCGCATCGTCCGCCCCTCCTCCTCGTACCTTTGCACACATTCTTTTTATGTGCCGCCCCTCTCCCCCCACATGCAGGATCAGTGTCCTCCCTGTCCCTCAGATGCAGGATCATGTCCTCCTACTAGACTTCCCCCACATGCAGGACATTGTCCTGCCTTCTCCCTCACATGCCAGGATCTGCCTCATTCTCCCCCATGCAGGATCCATTGTCCTCTTCTCCTACACAGGCAGGATCATTGTCCTATTCTCCCCACCATGCAGGACATTGTCCCTCCTTCCCCTCACATGCAGGATCACTGTCCCTCCTTCCCCCCCGCATGCAGTGATCATTCGTCCTACCGTCTCCCCCACTACAGGATCATGTCCTCACTTCTCCCCCACATGCAGGTATCATTGTGTCCTCCTTCTCCCCACAATGGCAGATCATTGTTCCTCCTTCTCCCTCACATATGTCAGGATCATATACATAGAGAGCGAGACTGCCCCCCCTATAATGGAGACGGAGCCCCATTAAATGAGAGAGCAGGACTGTCCCCCACCCATATATAATGGGACGAGAGAGAGACGGTCCCCCCCCCCCCCATGATATACATGAGAGCGAGACTGGTCCCACCCCATACTACATGGAGGAGAGCGAGACTGTCCCCCCCATATATACATGAGAGAGCGAGGAGCCGTGTCCACCCCCATATATATATGACGAGAGCGAGGACTGTCCCCCCTAATTACAGAGAAGAGCGAGACTGTCCCCCACCCATATGATATGAGAAGAGCGAGACTGTCATTATATCATGGACGGTCCCCCCCATAATAAATGAGGAGAGCGAGACTGTCCCACCCCATAGATACATGAGAGAGCGGAGACGTCACCCCCCATTATTCGGAGACGATGCCCATTTACATGAGAAGCGAGACTGTGCCCCCCCCCATATATACATGAGAGAGCGATTGGGACTGCCCCCCCCCATATATACATAGGAGCGAGAGTCCCCCCCTCATGAGAGCAGGGACTGCCCCCCCCTATATCACCATGCGAGCGAGACTGCCCATACGAAGAGCGAGACTGCCACCCCCCATAATACATGGAGAGCGAGGGACTGCCCCCCCCCATTATACATGAGAGAGGGGACTGTCCCCCCCATATATACTGAGAGAGCGAGACTGTCCCCCCCCCCCATATATATGAGAGAGCGAGGACTTGTCCAATCCCCAATATACATGAGAGAGACGCAGACGGTCCCCCCCCCAATATTACATGAGAGAGCGCGACGTCTCCCCCCCATAGATAATGAGAGAGCGAGACTGCCCCCCCACCAATATACATGAGAGAGCGAAGACTGTCCCCCCCACATTTATACATGAGAGAGCGAGATGTCCCCCCCATATATACATGAGAGAGCGAGACTGTCCCCCCCATATATACAGTGAGAGGAGCGAGTACTGTTCCCCCCCATACTAGACATGAGAGAGCGAGACTGCCACCCCCCCCCATATATAATGAGAGGAGCGAGCATGTCCCCCCCATTATAGTACGGGAGAGCGAGACAATGCCCCCCCCCCATATATACATGACGAGAGAGAGACTGTCCCCCACCATATATACATGAGAGAGCGAGACTGTCCCCCAACATATAAATGAGAGAGAGGAGACTGTCCCCCCATATATTACATGAGAGAGCGAGACTGTCACCCACCATATATACATGATGAGAGCGAGGCTGTCACCCCCATATATACTATGAGCGAGCCGAGACTGTCCCCCCCCACCATATATACATGATGGAGAGAGAGACTGCCCCCCCCATAATACATGAGAGAGCGAGACTGTCCCCCCCCCCCATATATACATGAGAGAGCGAGAGACTGCCCCCCACCATATATAATGAGAGAGCGAGATGTCCCCCCCCCCATATATACATGAGAGAGCGAGCACTGCCCCCCCATATCATATAACGAGAGAGCGAGACTGCCCCCCATATATACTGGAGAGCGAGAATGCACCCCCATAGATACATGAGAGAGCGAGACTGCCCCCCCAATATACATGAGAGAGCGAGACGTTAGTTCCCACCCCATATATACCATGAGGAGCAGAACTGTCCCCCCCCCTATATACAGGGAGAGAGCGAGACTGCCCCCCCCATATATCATCAGGAGAGAAGCGAGGACTGCCCCACCATATATACATGACGGAGAGCGAGACGCACCCCCCATATATTACCATGAGGATGAGAGCGAGACTGTCACCCCCCCCCCCATATATACATGAGTGAGGGCGAGATGCCCCCCCATATATACATGAGAGAGCGAGACTGTCCCCCACCATATATACATGAGAGAGCGAGACTGCCCCCCCCATATATACATGAGAGAGCGAGACTGTCCCCCCCCCGAGAGATACATGAGGAGAGCGAGAAGACTGTCCCCCCATATATACATGAGAGAGCGAGACTGTCCCCCCCATATATACATGAGAGAGCGAGACTGTCCCCCCCATATATACATGGAGAGCGGAGACGAGAATGCCCCCCCCATATATACATGAGAGAGAGCGGAGACGCCCCCCCAATATACAGAGAGAGCCTGGAGGACTGTCCCCCCCCCATATATACATGAGAGAGCGAGAGGTCCCCCCCAATATACATGAGAGAGCGAGTGATGCCCACCCATATATTTTGAATGAGAGAGCGAGACTGCCCCCCCCCCATATATACATGAGAGAGCGAGACTGCCCCCCCCCATATATACATGAGAGAGCGAGAGGCCCCCCCTTATAGGGAAAGGATGAGATTTTGGAGCTGTCGATGTACCCAATCATATATGAGTACATGGAGAGAGCGGGACTTGCCCCCCCCCCCATATATACATGAGAGAGCGAGACTGTTCCCCCCCATATATACATGAGAGGAGCGAGACTGTCCCCCCAATATATACATGAGAGAGCGAGGACTGTCCCCCCCATATATACATGAGAGAGAGCGAGATGTCCCCCCCTAGACACATGAGGAGAGCGAGGACTGCCCCCCCCCATATATCATGAGAGAGCGAGACGTCCCCCCCATATAAATGAGAGAGCGAGACTGTCCCCCCCCCATTATATACATGAGAGAGAGCGAGACTGTCCCCCCCATATATACATGAGAGAGCGAGACTGTCCCCCCCCCATATATACATGAGAGAGCGAGACGTCCCCCCATATATACATGAGAGAGCGAGACTGTACCCCACATATAAACAGGAGAGGCGAGACTGTCCCCCCCCATAATACATGAGAGAGCGAGACTGTCCTCCCCCCCCATAGTATACATGAGACGAGGAGGAATGTCCCCCCCCCCCCCCCATATACATGAGAGCGAGACTGTCCCCCCCATATATACATGAGAGAGCGAGACTGGCCCCCCCCCCATATACATGAGAGCGAGACATGCCCCCCCCCCAATATACATGAGAGCGAGACTGCCCCCCCCCCCATATATACATGAGAGAGCGAGACCGGCCCCCCCCCCCCATATATACATGAGAGAGCGAGACTGTCCCCCCCCCATATATACATGAGAGAGCGAGACTGTCCCCCCCATATATACATGGAGAGAGGCGAGACTGTCCCCCCCCCATATATACATGAGAGAGCGAGACTGTCCCCCCCCATATATACATGAGAAAGCGAGAGGTGGGGGGATCAGGGGGTCAGGAAATCTGGTTGAGGTATCAGGGGGTCAGGAACATCTGGTGGGGGTAGGGGTCAGGACAATGGTGAGGATCAGGGGGTCGAACATCTGGTGGGGGTACAGGGGGTCAGGAAACATCTGGTGGGGGTCAGGGGGTCAGGAAAATCTGGTGGGGGTCAGGGGGTCAGGAACATTGGTGGGGGTCCGGGGTCAGGAACATTGGTGGGGTCGGGGGTCAGGAACATCTGGTGGGGTCAGGGGGGGTCAGGAACATCTGTGAGGATCAGGGGGTCAGTAACATCTGGTGGGGGTCAGGGGGTCAGTAACATCTGGTGGGGGTCAGGGGGTCAGTAACATCTGCTGTCTCTGATCACTAATCAGTGTCCTGTTCTGTAATCATCTGATCGATATGTTTCCCATACAAGGAAATCTTCATGTCCGCAAAAAAACAGATGATCAGTAACGATGTTTATGTTGCGATTTGTAACATTTTAATTCCAGGATTGTAGCTTCTCCGTGTGTAATGGGAGCGTGTCCTCACACTGCTGTGCTCTGTGCTCTCATATGCCGAGTTGCTCCACAACCCTTCGCACTGTTTGAAAGCTGTGTAGCTGTTAGGAATGACTCGGCTCACTTTGATCCAAGGGGTTTTGGAACAGCTCAATGTGCAGAGCACAGAGCACAGCAGTGTGAGGATACTCCCTGATGCTACAATTTTGGAATATAAATCCATATATCACAGTCCTGCTGCTACTAATAACATACACAAAGGTCTGATTACACATCTCTCCAGGGACAATACATAACACTGGCTGCAGAGAGCACAGAGCACAGCAGTGTGAGGTATGATTACACATTTCTCAGACAAAAAACTGGCGAGAGCAAGTACAGCAGTGTGAGGTTGATACACATCTCTCCAGGGACAATACATAACACTGGCTGCAGAGAGCACAGAGCACAGCAGTGTGAGGTCTGATTACACATCTGCTCCCGGGAAACTACCATAAACACTGGCTGCAGAGAGCACAGAGCACAGCAGTGTGAGTCTGATTACACATCTCTCCAGGACAATACATAACACTGGCTGCAGAGAGCACAGATCACAGCAGTGTGAGGTCTGATTACACATCTCTCCAGGGACAATACATAACACTGGCTGCAGAGAGCACAGAGCACAGAGTGTGAGGTTGATTACACATCTCTCCAGGGACAATACATAACACTGGCTGCAGAGAGCACAGAGCACAACAGCGTGAGGTCTGATTACACATCTCTCCGGGACAATACAGAACACTGGCTGCAGAGTGCACAGAGCACAGCAGTGTGGAGGTCTGATACACTCTCTCCAGGGACAATACATAACACAAGGCTGCACAGAGCACAGAGCACAGCAGTGTGAGTGTCGATTACACATCTCTCCAGGGGCAAACATAAAACAGGCTGCAGTCTGTTATGGTAACACTCTACTGATAGGTTCCCTTTGACCCTTATCAGATCCTTACTGGATTGACTATTGGACTCGTGCACAATACCAAGATCTGTACAATTTGGATGAGTTCTCATCTCTCGGCGCTGACCTCTGCCCCTGCAGCTGATTCGGTGGGTAGATCCTGTGTTCTGATTGGATGAGTGTTGTCATTGGAAATCTATAGTATCCGGAGACGAGTTGCTATTGATCCTGTATAATGGTTCATTGGAGGCGGCCATTGTCCTGCGCTTCCCCCCGTCTCCAGCAGGTGGCAGTATGAGCGTTCTGTGGTCGCAGACCGTTTCGCCTGCTTTACTCTGATAAATGGATCGACTTGTTTACTGTTTCACATCTGAGAGACGAAACGAGGAGGATGTGTAAATAATCTGCAGACTCCATCCTCAGGCGCTACACGAGGGGCATGACCCAGATGTGCTGCCGGGCGCGGCGCCGCCTGTCAGGTCCGCAGCTTGTTACAGGTTCTGCTAATAAAGCTCAATCCTGGCGTAGAAGTCCATACAATAGTCCAATATACTTTGTTTTCAGTGTATTTAAAGGGAACCTGTCAGCAGGGTGACCATATAGACTGCAGCCAGTGTTATGTATTGTCCTGGAGAGATGTGTAATCAGACCCACACATGCTGTGCTCTGTTGCTCTCGCAGCCAGTGTTTGTGTATGTCCCTGGAGAGATGTGTAATCAGACCTCACACGCTGTGCTCTGTGCTCTCTGCAGCCAGTGTTATGTATTGTCCCTGGAGAGAGTGTAATCAGACCTCACACTGCTGTGTCTGTGCTCTTGCAGCCAGTGTTATGTATATCCTGGAGATAGTGTAATCAGACCTCACAACTGCGTGCTCTGTGCTCTCGCAGCCAGTGTTATGTATTGTCCTGGAGAGATGTGTAATCGACCTCACACTGCTGTGTCTGTGCTCTCTGCAGCAGGTTATGTATTGTCCTGGAGAGATGTGTAACAGACCTCACACTTGCGTGCTCTGTGCTTCTGCAGCAGTGTTATGTACGTCCCTGGTGAGATGTGTAATCATACCTACACTGCTGTGCCTGTGCTCTTGCAGCCAGTGTTATGTATTGTCCCTGGAGAGATGAGTAATCAGACTCACACTGCTGCTCTGTGCTCTCTGCAGCCAGTGTTATGTATTGTCCTGGAGAGATGTGTAATAGACCTCACACTGCTGTGCTCTGTGCTCTCTGCAGCAAGTGTTATGTATTGTCTGGAGAGATGTGTGATCAGACCTACACTGCTGTGCTCTGTGCCCTCTGCAGCCAGTGTTATCTTTGTCCTGAAGATGTGTAATCAGACCTCACACTGCTGTGCTCTGTGCTCTCTGCAGCCAGTGTTATGTATTGTCCCTGGAGAGATGTGTATCAGACCTCACACTGCTGTGCTCTGTGCTCTCTGCAGCCAGTGTTATGTACTGTCCCTGGAGAGAGGTGTAATCAGACCCACACTGCTTGCTCTGTGCTCTGTCTGCAGCCAGTTATGTATGTCCTGGAGAGATGTGTAATCAGACCTCACACTGCTGTGCTCTGTGCTCTCTGCAGCCAGTGTTATGTATTGTCCCTGGAGAGATGTGTAACAGACCTCACACTTGCTGTGCTTGTGCTCTTGCAGCAGTATATGATTGTCCCTGGAGAGATGTGTTATCTTCCAGGACAAAGCTTAATACTGGCAGAGGAGGAGAGCAAAGCAGTGTGAGGACCTACGCACAGTAAATAAGATTTATATTCCAAGATTGTAGCTCTTCTTAAGTGCACAGTCCTGCTGACTAAACACACACACAGAGGTATAAATTCTGCCTTGGTCTCAGAAATGTAGTACAGGGAGCCTTTCTCACACTGCTGTGCACAGAGCTAAGAGCACAGCAGTGTAGGACACCCCCAATCGAAATATAAATCTATATATTCACAGTGCCTGCTGCTACAACAACATACAGAAAGCTCTGATTACACATCTCTTCAGGATCAATACATAAAGTCTACATGACTTTAAAGGGGTTGGTGGTGTGGTGAGAGGACCCTTTAATATGCATCTGTTATAATCGAAACACTAACCAGGCTTCTGTTGTCTCATACAGGGATGCTCTACGAGTTGTATCACAGAAGGGGGACACAGCGGGAAGGTGGTGCAGCCGGGCCCTGCCATACAACCTGCAGCAGCGAGTAACCCCGCAGCAGCCCGCATCTCCCAGCATCGGGGCTCCAGCGCCCCGCAGAGCCTCCTATATCAATCCCTGGGAAGCCCCAGCTCCGGTAAGGAATCCTGCAAACATCTATTAGATCTATTATGGTCATATAGGTTATCACTTCCACATCTGTTATACTACAAGAATAACCTGAAACCATTAACTAAATCTTGATAAAGTTGCATGATGGTGCATTTTCTGAGGTTAAAACTGTATACACCAAAATTCAGTGGCAGGGACTTCATAAATTACTGATAGGTGATGTCCACCCTGTTGAACCAATCACCCATCTGTACACTTGAATAATAACCTAAAACAGTTAGTAAAATCAAGTGAATGTTGCATGAAGGTGCATTTTCCTGCTGTTTAAAGCTGTTGCACAACAAATATTAGTGCATAGGTGATGGTGTGTGGGTTCACCCTATTGATGCAGTCAACCGTCAGTTATAATTTTTGGAATAACCTAAAAGATAAACAAAGTCAAGTGAAAGTTGATGACGGTGATTCCTTCAATTCAAACGGTTTCTTAACCTCTGATGGGATAAGTTCACCCTATTGATATACTATACTATCATTCCTCAGTACACTTGAAGGAAAGCAAAAAGAATAAACAAAATCAAGTAAAGTTGCATGAAGGTACATTTATCTTCTTTCAGATCTGTCAGTCTGTGTATAGCTTTTATGGTATTTCATAAACCAATGATTTGGTTAGGCCTGTTCTAACTTTTGCTACTGTACATAAGGTGTAATACAAAGGTGGCGTAAATAAAATAAAAAATAAACAAGTGCATGACGGTGTTTGTTTAGTTCAAGCATTTACAAAATGGGAAGCTGGCTGCTTGTGATGTAGTTAAGATAGGCTTTAGCAAAGGGTATATCTAATGTAAGGCGAGAGATTATTTTAAAAATGAGACCTAGAAAAATATTGTGCATGTTGCATGACGGTTGTTTAATTAAAGTTTCACAAATCTATGCGCATGAAAGCAATAAAAAAGAAACACAAGAGAAGTTCAGTTGTGTTCAATAACACAGACCACATTTGCTGTATTACAAAAGTGACCTACAATATAAAAAAATTGTACAAGTTGCATGAGGTTTGTTTAGTTAAAGCTTTTACACATCGGTGCAGCTGAAAGCATTAAAAAAATCTTTGGGTGAAGCTCTAAATTTTTGATGGCGCCTATTTTTGTTATATGACCAAAGTGTATTAAATAAGATGCAAGTTGCATGACGGGGCACTTTCTGGTTGTTAAGCTTTGTTCTGTATGTAATAAGATGCTGATTTAGGATGTCTTTCTAATGCTGGCGGCTACCGCATGTCTGTGTTATACTACTAGGATGCCCTTAAGAGAATAAAAAAATCCTGTACATATTGCAGGATGGCGCAATATATACGAGACATAGGGAATAGAGGACAGCAGAGTATCTTTCCTGTATTACAGCTCTCACTGTCCTTTAAGTGTTGTATTGCGGAGGGTGTGTCTGACTACGACCACGCGCGACGCCCGCACTGCGCTGACGTTTTTTTGGAATATTTTATCTTCTCGCTCTAATTTTGCTTCCAGGGAACATTCACTGAAATACCAACCAGCAACATCCGAAAGGTCATCGCCAAGAGGCTCACGGAATCCAAATCCACCTCCGCACGCCTACGCCAGCGCCGACTGCGACCTGGGGGCCGTCCTCAGGCTTCAGGAAGGAGCTGGCAAAGGTCAGTCAGCGGCTCTTAAAGGGAGTGCGGTCGCCAGCAAAACTGTTAAGTCAGTGTTTTGTACGAAAAGTGAGCCCCTAGTGGCCAAACTTGAGAGATCTGATTGGGGTACTTGCTTGTTAAAGGGTGCGTCCTCTTAAAGGGTTCTCTCACAATATTGACTCACACTGGGAAGAGAGGAGTGTGTATCACTAATCATGAGAACGGATAACCCAAGAGGGAGGTAGGTTGAGAGCGACAATAATAATAATGTTACGCGACTTATGTGGGTTCAGAAAAGCAATATCACAGGAGCTAAGAGACAGAGCAGTGTGAGGACACGCCCCCCAGTGCAACCTTGTGAGATGTTATATCCTGGAATATAAAATACATATCTAACAGTTCTGTGCTACTAACAACTACACAAAGTGTCTGATTATACATCTCTCCAAGGACAATACTAACACTGGCTGCAGAGAGCACAGAGCACAGCAGTGTGAGGTATGATTACACATCTCTCCAGGGACATATATAACACTGGCTGCAGAGAGCACAGGGCACAGCAGTGTGAGGTTCGATAAACATCTCTCCAGGTGAATAACTGACACGGAGCAGAGAGCACAGAGCACAGCAGTGTGAGGTCTGATTACACATCTCTCCGGGACAATACTACAATGGTGCAGAGAGCACAGAGCCACAGCAGTGTGAGGTTGATTACACATCTCTCCAGGATAATACATAACACGGCTGCAGAGAGCACAGCAGTGTGAGGTCTGATTACAAATCTTCCAGGGACAATACATAACACTGCTGCAGAGAGACAGAGACAGCAGTGTGAGGTTGATTACAAATCTCTCCAGGGACAATACATAGCGTGCGATGCAGAGAGCACAGAGCACAGCAGTGTGGGTCTGATTACCACTTTCTCTCGATGACATACCATACATCCGGCGCAGAGAGAAGAAGACACAGCAGTGTGAGGTTGATTACACATCTTCCAGGGATAATACATAACATGGCTGCCAGAGCACGCACAGCAGTGTGGCTGATTACACACCTCCAGGGACAATACATAACACTGCTGCAGAGAGCACAGAGCACAGCAGTGTGAGGTCTGATTACACATCTCTCCAGGGTCAGTACATAACACTGGCTGCAGAGAGCACAGAGCACAGCAGTGTGAGGTCTGATTACACATCTCTCCAGGGATAATACATAACACTGGCTGCAGAGAGCACAGCAGTGTGAGGTCTGATTACACATCTCTCCAGGTACAATACATAACACTGGCTGCAGAGAGCACAGAGCACAGCAGTGTGAGGTCTGATTACACATCTCTCCATGGACCATACCTAAACTTGGCTGCAGAGAGCACAGAGCACAGCAGTGTGATGTCTGATTCACATTTCTCCAGGGATAATACATAACACTAGCTGCAGAGAGCACAGAGCACAGCAGTGTGAGGTCTGATTACACATCTCTCCAGGGACAATACATAACACTGGCTGCAGAAGCACAGAGCACAGCAGTGTAGGTCTGATTCACCCCCCCCCCAGGGACAATAACTAACACTGGCTGCAGAGAGCACAAGCACAGCAGTGTGAGGTCTGATTAACAATCCCCCCCCAGGACAAAATCACTATACAACTGGCTGCCCAGAGATGCACAGAGCACAGCATTGTGAGGACACGGTCCCTGTATACTTATAGAAGCTACAATCCTGGAATATAAATCTGTATCTGTTGGCTGCAGTTTAAAGTCCTGGTTGGTCTCTTACTGTAAGGCAATTGGCTTGATTTGGGATCCACTTAAAGACTCCACCCACATGGTCATGTGATATAACTCCCAATAAGTCATTTTTGGCTGGACCTCCCCTTTAAGGTTAGAGGAAAGTTTGCAAATCAAACACAAAGCAAAATACCCATTTGTTTAGCAGCTAGGACCTAAAATCTTCCCCTTTTAATGCGCTGTCCAGGAAGGGGTTACTATGAATAGAGATTTGCCGCCATACATTGTAGATTATTCCATCAGATTATTCCGTATAATGTGATGTATAATCCGAGCGCTGGGCTCAGGGCTAATGGAGGCTTTACCCTCCCGCTGCCGCCATCTACTAGAGTCGCAACGTATCAGGTGACGGGACGCAGCCAAAGACCCCAGACTGCACGGAGCGGAGCCGGAACAGCAGAAATCCTAAATCCATGTGTCTTCCCCCCCACCCCCCCACCTTCCCACAAGATTCCTCAATATTACAGGGCAAAACACATTCCCCACACGTGAGGCATCTAACGAGAGCGAATGATAGTTCTCTTGGGGTATGGGAATAAGAAAAAATTAAATGGGCGCTCCAGATGATTCCTAGTGTGTTTTAAAGGGATCTGTCAGCAGATGTGACCATACAGACTGCACGCAGTGGTATGTACTATTCCTGGAGAGATGTGTAATCAGACCTCACACTGCTGTGCTCTGTGCTCTCTGCAGCCAGTGTTATGTAATGTCCTGAGAGATGTGTAATCAGACCTCCACAGCTGTGCTCTGTGCTCTCTGCAGCCAGTGTTATGTATTGTCCCTGGAGAGATGTGAATCAGACCTCACATGCTGTGCTCTGTGCTCCCTTGCAGCCAGTGTTATGTACGGTCCCTGGAGGAGTGTAATCAGACCTCACAACGCTGTGCTCTGTGCTCTCGCAGCCAGTTGTTATGTACTGTCCCTGGAGCCGATGGTGTAATAGACCTCACACTGCTGTGCTCTGTCTCTGCAGCCAGGGTTATGTAGTCCCTGGAGAGATGTGTAATCCAACCTCACACTGCTGTGCTCTGTGCTCTCTGCAGCAGTAATTAGATATTGTCCCTGGAGAGATGGTAATCAGACCTCACACTGCTGTGTCTGTGCTCTCTGCAGCCAAGTGTTATGTATTGTCACCTGGAGAGAGTGTAATAAGACACTCACACTGCTGTGCTCTGTGCTCTCTGCGCCACTGTTATGATTGTCCTGGAGAGATGTGTAATCAGACCTCAACACTGCTGTGCTCTGTGCCTCTCTGCAGCCAGTTTTATATATTGTCCCTGGAAGATGTGTAATCAGACCTACACTGTGTGCTCTGTGCTCTCTGCAGCCAGGTTTATGCATTGTCCCTGGAGAGATGTGTAATCGGACCTCACACTGCTGTTGCTCTTTGCCTCTCTGCAGCCAGTTTTATATTATGTCCCTGGAGAGAGGTGTAATCAGACCTACACTGCTGTGCTCTGTGCTCCTTGCAGCCAGTGTATGCATGTCCCTGGAGAGATGTGTAATCGGACCTCACACTGCTGTGCTATGTGATGCCTCTTACACACTGTTATGTCTCTCGCAGAATCACTGTAAGACAAGCAACAGTGTAGCTGAACAACAGGAAATCATACGGGCAGAGCGAGCAGACAGTGTGACGATGTACCACTCTCGGGACAAGTACATAACACGGCCTGCAGACAGCACAGAGCACAGCAGGTGTGAGGTCTGATTACAATCTCTCCAGGGACAATAAACATGCTTGCAGGAGAGCACAGAGCACGCAGTGTGAGGTCTGATTACACATCTCTCAGGGACAATACATAACACTGGCGGAAAGAGAACAAGAAGACAATCACTGTATGGTTGTATTATTTGGTCACTGTATGGTTGTATTATTTGGTCACTGTATGGTTGTATTATGAGTATAGCAACATCTTTTCTGTAGATTAATCATATTACGAGCTGAATAAAATGTTCAGTGATTCCAACAAGCAATAACTTGGTGCTTATGGTTTACAACTTGATTTATCTTAAAGGGAATGTGTCAGCAGGTGAGATTGAACAGACTGCAACCAGTGTCGCTGAAGGGATGTGTAATCAGACCTCTGTGCTCTCTGCAGCCAGTGTTATGTATTATCCCTGTAAAGATGTGTAATCAGACCTCACACTGCTGTGCTCTGTGCTCTCTGCAGCCAGTGTTATGTATTGTCCCTGGAGAGATGTGTAATCAGACCTCACACTGCTGTGCTCTGTGCTCTCTGCAGCCAGTGTTATGTATTGCCCTGGAGAGATGTGTAATCAGACCTCACACTGCTGTGCTCTGTGCTCTCTGCAGCCAGTGTTATGTATTGTCCCTGGAGAGATGTGTAATCATACCTCACACTGTTGTGCTCTGTGCTCTCTGCAGCCAGTGTTATGTATTATCCCTGTAGAGATGTGTAATCAGACCTCACACTGCTGTGCTCTGTGCTCTCTGCGACTCGCTAGACCCCTGGCCTCTGGCGATTCCACTAAACGTGCCTCAGCTCAAGCATAAAATCTGACTCCTGTCTCTGCTTCAATTGTCACATCACTTCGGGGTAGATTTGTTTTCTATAGTAATTGTGAAATCTTCACCATAGTGAGACTGTGACGTTCTAAGCATACATTTCTTCTCCCATCTGAGGGGGTGGAGTTATGCGATGTAACCCTGCTGACAGGTTCCCTTTATATCTGGAAGGTCCATGAAATACAACTGACCTACAATGACTATATTCTGCTATTATAATAATATCCTGTTATAGAAATGG
>CM033647.1:160824275-160850731 GCA_019512145.1 Engystomops pustulosus | reverse complement strand
GAGCACAGCAGTGTGAGGTCTGATTACACATCTCTCCAGGGACAATATCTAGCTCTGGCTGCAGTCTCTTCCTTACTGGCTGAGAAGGGGTTAATAATTCTCCACTTCTGTGCGTAGTTCTGCCTCGGAGGTGACGTGTAGCTTTGTATATGAAGATGTTTTGTGCCTTTTGTTGCTATTTGCAGCTGTTTTTCTGCTGTCTCTGCGCTTCCCTTTATCTCTTGTGTGTGACTCCTCCGCTGCCGGATGTTCTTACTCTCCCGCTTTTATCTACCATAGAACAGACGTGGCCGGAGCCTCTATGCTCCGTGTAATGGCCCGAGAGGAGGAGCCTCTATGCTCCGTGTAATGGCCTAAGAGGAGGAGCCTCTGTACTCCGTGTAATGATACATGAGAGAAGCGAGACTGTCCCCACCATATATACATGAGAGAGCGAGACTGCCCCCATATATACATGAGAGAGCGAGACTATCCCCCCCCCATATAACATGAGAGAGCGAGATAGTACCCCCCCATATATCATGAGAGAGCGAGACTGTCCCCCCCCAATATATACATGAGAGAGCGAGACTGTCCCCCCCATATATAACATGAGAGGAGCTGAGAATGCCCCCCCCATATATACATGAGCAGAGAGCGAGACTGCCCCCCCCATATACATGAGAGCCGAGACTGTCCACCATATATACATGAGAGAGCGAGACTGTCCCCCCCCATATATACATGAGAGAGCGAGACTGTCCCCCCCATATATACATGAGAGCGCGCGGACTGTCCCCCCCCATATATACATGAGAGAGCGAGACTGTCCCCCCCCCATATATACATGAGAGAGCGAGACTGCCCCCCCCCCATATATACATGAGGATGAGCGAGGGACTGCCCCCCCCATGATATTTAATTGGAGAGCGAGACCTGTCCACCACATATATAATACATGAGTGAGCGGGAGGGACTGCCCCCCCCCCCATATATACATGAGAGAGCGAGACTGTTCCCCACCCATATATACATGAGACGAGCGAGACTGTCCCCCCATATATAATGGGGAGCGAGACGTCCCCCATATATCATGAGAGAGCGAGGACTGTCCCCCCCAATATACACATGAGGAGAGCGAGACTGCCCCCCCATATACATGAGAGAGCGAGGACTGCCCCCCCCCATATATACATGATGAGAGCGAGACGTCCCCCCCCCCCATTATAAATGAGAGAGGCGAGACTGTCCCCCCCAATTACATGGGAGAGCGAGACAGTCCCCCCCATATAACATGAGAGAGCGAGACTGTCCCCCCCCGATATATACAGATGAGAGCGAGACTGTCCCCCACCATATATACATGAGAGAGCGAGACTGTCCCCCCCCCATATAACATGAGAGAGCGAGACTGTCCTCCCCCCCCATATATAGAATGAGGAGCGAGACGTCCCCCCCCCCCCCCCATCTACATGAGAGCGGACTACCCCCCCATATATACATGAGAGAGCGAGACTGTCCCCCCCCCATATATACATGAGAGCGAGACTGCCCCCCCCCAATATACATGAGAGCGAGACTGCCCCCCCCCCATATATACATGAGAGAGCGAGACTGCCCCCCCCCCCCATATATACATGAGAGAGCGAGACTGTCCCCCCCCCATATATACATGAGAGAGCGAGACTGTCCCCCCCATATATACATGAGAGAGCGAGACTGTCCCCCCCCCATATATACATGAGAGAGCGAGACTGTCCCCCCCCATATATACATGAGAGAGCGAGAGGTGGGGGATCAGGGGGCAGGAAATCTGGTGAGGAGGGGGTCAGGAACATTGGTGGGGGGTCAGGGGGTCAGGAACATCTGGTGGGTCAGGGGGGTCAGGAAATCTGGTGGGGGTCAGGGGGTCAGGAACATCTGGTGGGGGTCAGGGGGTCCGGAAACATCTGGTGGGGGTCAGGGGGTCAGGAACATCTGGTGGGGGTCCCGGGGTCAGGAAACATTGGTGGGGGTCAGGGGGGTCAGGAACATCTGGTGGGGGTCAAGGGGGTCAGGAACATCTGGTGAGGATCAGGGGGTCAGTAACATCTGGTGGGGTGTCAGGGGGTCAGTAACATCTGGTGGGGGTCAGGGGGTCAGTAACATCTGCTGTCTCTGATCACTAATCAGTGTCCTGTTCTGTAATCATCTGATCGATACGTTTCCCATACAACGGAATCTTCATGTCCGCAAAGAAACAGATGATCAGTAACAATGTTTATGTTGCGATTTGTAACATTTAATTCCAGGATTGTAGCTTCTCCGTGTGTAATGGGAGCGTGTCCTCACACTGCTGTGCTCTGTGCTCTCTATGCCGAGTTGCTCCACAGCAACCCCTTCGCACTGTTTGAAAGCTGTAGCTGGCTAGTTGAATGACTCGGCTCACTTTGATCCAAGGGGTTTTGGAACAGCTCAATGGACTGCAGAGAGCACAGAGCACAGCAGTGTGAGGATACTCCCTGATGCTCACAATTTTGGAATATAAATCCATATCACAGTCCTGTGCTACTAATAACATACACAAAGGTCTGAGTACACATCTCTCCAGGGACAATACATAACACTGGCTGCAGAGAGCACAGAGCACAGCAGTGTGAGTGTGATTACACATCTCTCCAGGGACAATACATAAACGGCTGCAGAGAGCACAGAGCACAGCAGTGTGAGGTCTGATTACCATTCTCAGGACAATACATAACCTGGCTGCAGAGAGACAAGCACGCAGTGGAGGTTGATTACACATCTATCCGGGACAAACATAACACTGCTGCAGAGAGCACAGAGACAGCAGTGTGAGGTCTGATTACACATCTCTCCAGGGACAATATATAACAACTGCTGCAGAGAGCACAGATCACAGCAGGTGAGGTCTGATTACACATCTCTCCAGGGACAATACATAACACTGGCTGCAGAGAGCACAGAGCACAGCAGTGGAGGTCTGATTACACATCTCTCCAGGGACAATACATAACACTGGCTGCAGAGAGCAAGAGCACAACAGCGTGAGGTCTGATAACATCTCTCCAGGGACAATACAGAAACTGGCTGCAGAGTGCAAAGAGCACAGCAGTGTGAGGTCTGATTACACATCTCTCCAGGGGACAATACATAACACAGGCTGCACAGAGCACAGAGCACAGCGTGTGAGGTAGTTACACATCTGCTCCAGGGACAATACATAAACACTGCTGCAGTCTGTTATGGTCACACCTCCTGAAGGTTCCTTGACCCTTAATCAGATCCTTACTGGATCGGATTATTGGACCGTGCACAATACAAGATCTGTACAATTTGGATGAGTTTCCTTCTCGGCGCTGACCTCTGGCCCCGCAGCTGTTCGGGTTAGATCTCTGGTTCTGATTGATTGAGTCGTTGTCATTGGAAATCTATAGTATCCGGAGACGAGTTGTCTATTGATACCCTGTAATGGTTCATTAGAGGCGGCCACCGTCCGTGCACTTCCCCCGCCTCCAGCAGGTGGCGTACTGAGCGTTCTGTGGTCGCAGACCCGTTTTCGCCTGACTGTTACTCTCTGATAAATGGATCGACTTGTTTATGTTTAAATTCTGAGAGCGAAGACGAGGAGGATGTGTAAATAATCTGCCGACTCCATCCTCAGGCGTACACGGGGGCATGACCAGATGTGCTGCCGGGGCGGCGCCCCTGTCAGGTCAGCAGCTTGTTACAGGTCTGCTAATAAAGCTCATCTGGGGTAGAGTCCATACAATAGTCGATCTACTTTATGATCCAGTGTTTAAGGGAACCTGTCAGCAGGGTGACCATATAGACTGCAGCCAGTGTTATGTATTGTCCCTGGAGAGATGTGTAATCAGACCTCACACTGCTGTGCTCTGTGTGCTCTTGCAGCCCAGTGTTATGTATTGTCCCTGGAGAGATGTGTAATCAGACCTCACACTGCTGTGCTCTGTGCTCTCTGCAGCCAGTGTTATGTATTGTCCTGGCGAGAGATGTGTAATCAGACCTCACACTGCTGTGCTCTGTGCTCTCTGCAGCCAGTGTTATGATACTCCTGGGAGATGTGTAATCAGACCTCACACTGCTGTGCTCTGTGCCTCTGCAGCCAGTGTTATGTATTGTCCCTGGAGAGATGTGTAATCAGACCTCACCCTGCTGTGCTCTGTGCTTCTGCAGCAGTGTTAGTATTGTCCTGGAGAGATGTGTAATCACCTCACATGCTGTGCTCTGTGCTCTCTGCAGCCAGTGTTATGTACGTCCCTGGTGAGATGTGTAATCAACCTACAACTGCTGTGCTCTGTGCTCTTGCAGCCAGTGTTATGTATTGTCCCTGGAGAGATGGTAATCAGACCTCACACTGCTGGCTCTGTGCTCTCTGCAGGCCAGTGTTATGTATTGTCCCTGGAGAGATGTGTAATCGAAATCACACTGCTGTGCTCTGTGCTCTCTGCAGCAGTGTATGTATTGTCCCTGGAGAGATGTGTATCAGACCTCACATGCTGTGCTCTGTGCCTCTGCAGCCAGTGTTATTATTGTTCCTGAAGATGTGTAATCAGACCTCACACTGCTGTGCTCTGTGCTCTCTGCAGCCAGTGTTATGTATGTCCCTGGAGAGATGTGTAATCAGACCTCACACTGTGTGCTCTGTGCTCTCTGCAGCCAGTGTTATGTATGTCCCTGGAGAGATGGGTAATCAGACCTCCCACAACATGGTTGCTCTGTGCTCTGGCGCCAGTGTTATGTATTGTCCTGGAGAGATGTGTAATCAGACCTCCACTGCTGTGCTCTGTGCTCTCTGCAGCCAGTGTTATGTATTGTCCCTGGAGAGATGTGTAATCAGACCTCACACTGCTGTGGCTCTTGGCTCTATGCAGCCAGTATTAGTGTATATGTCCCGGAGCGGATGTGTTGTGTTATCTCTCCAGGGACAAAGCTTAATACTGGCAGAGGAGAGCAAAGCAGTGTGAGGACATACGCACAGTTAAATATAGATTTATATTCCAAGATTGTAGCTTCTCTAAGTGCACAGTCCTGCTGCTACTAAACACACACACAGAGGTATAAATTCTGCCTGTGTCTCAGAAATGTTAGTACAGGGGAGCCTTTCCTCACACTGCTGTGCACAGAGCTAAGAGCACAGCAGTGTGAGGACACCCCCAATCCTGAAATATAAATCTATATATCACAGTCCTGCTGCTACTAACAACATACAGAAAGCTCTGATTACACATCTCTTCAGGATCAATACATAAAGTCTACATGACTTTAAAGGGGTTGGCTGTGGTGAGAGGACCCCTTTAATATGCATCTGTATAATACTAGAACACTAACCAAGGCTTCTGTTGTCTCATACAGGGATGCTCTACGAGTTGTATCACAGAAGGGGGACACAGCGGGGAAGGTGGTGCAGCCGGGCCCTGCCATACAACCTGCAGCAGCAGTAACCCCGCAGCAGCCCGCATCTCCAGCATCGGGGCTCCAGCGCCCCGCAGAGCCTCCTATATCAATCCCTGGGAAGCCCCCAGCTCCGGTAAGGAATCCTGCAAACATCTATTAGATCTATTATGGTCTATATAGGTTATCACTTCCACATCTGTTATACTACAAGAATAACCTGAAACCATTAACTAAATCTTGATAAAGTTGCATGATGGTGCATTTTTCTGAGGTTAAAACTGTTATACACCAAAATTCAGTGCAGGGACTTCATAAATTACTGATAGGTGAATGTCCACCCTGTTGAATCCAATCACCCATCTGTTACACTTGAATAATAACCTAAAACAGTTAGTAAAATCAAGTGAATGTTGCATGAAGGTGCATTTTCCTGCTGTTTAAAGCTGTTGCACAACAATATTTAGTGCATAGGTGATGGGTGATGGGTTCACCCTATTGATGCAGTCAACCGTCAGTTATACTTTTTGGATAACCTAAAAGAATAAACAAAGTCAAGTGAAAGTTGCATGACGGTGCATTTCCTTCAATCAAAGCGGTTTCTTAAA
Organism: Engystomops pustulosus; assembly: GCA_019512145.1. Taxonomy (NCBI): domain Eukaryota; kingdom Metazoa; phylum Chordata; class Amphibia; order Anura; family Leptodactylidae; genus Engystomops; species Engystomops pustulosus. Next base: position 160,844,729 of record CM033647.1, on the reverse strand, counting down.
CCTCTGATGGGATAAAGTTCACCCTATTGATATACTATACTATCATTCATCAGTTACACTTGAAGGGAAAGCAAAAAGAATAAACAAAATCAAGTAAAAGTTGCATGAAGGTACATTTATCTTCTTTCAGATCTGTCAGTTCTGTGTATAGCTTTTATGGTATTTCATAAACCAATGATTTGGTTAAGGCCTGTTCTAACTTTTGCTACTGTACATAAGGTGTAATACAAAGGTGGCGTAAATAAAATAAAAAATAAACAAGTTGCATGACGGTTTGTTTAGTTCAAGCATTTACAAATTGAAAGCTGTGCTGCTGAAATGTTAAGATAGGCCTTTAGCTAAAGGGTATATCTTAATGAAGGCAGACGTAGATCGTATTTTATAAAATAGACCTAGAAAATATTGTGCATGTTGCATGACGGTTGTTTAATTAAAGCTTTCACAAATCTATGCAGCTGAAAGCAATAAAAAAAAGAAACTACAAGAGAAGTTCAGTTGTGTTCAATAAACACAGACCACATGTGCTGTATTACAAAAGTGACCTACAAAATAAAAAAAATTATGTACAAGTTGCATGAGGGTTTGTTTAGTTAAAGCTTTTACACATCTGTGCAGCTGAAAGCATTAAAAAAAATCTTTGGGTGAAGCTCTAATATTTTGATGGCGCCTATTTTTGTTATATGACCAAAGTGTATTAAATAAGATGCAAGTTGCATGACGGCGCACTTTCTGGTTGTTAAAGCTTTGTTCTGTATGTAATAAGATGCTGATTTTAGGATGTCTTTTCTAATGCTGGCGGCTACCGCATGTCTGTTATACTACTAGGATGCCCTTAAGAGAATAAAAAAATCCTGTACATATTGCAGGATGGCGCACATATATACGTAGACATAGGGAATAGAGGACAGCAGACCGTATCTTTCCTGTATTACCAGCTCTCACTGTCCCTTTAAGTGTTGTATTGCCGGAGGTGTCCGCTGACTACGACCACGCGCGACGCCCGCTGCGCTGACGTTTTTTGTGAATATTTTATCTTTCTCGCTCTAATTTTTGCTTCCAGGGAACATTCACTGAAATACCAACCAGCAACATCCGAAAGGTCATCGCCAAGAGGCTCACGGAATCCAAATCCACCATCCCGCACGCCTACGCCAGCGCCGACTGCGACCTGGGGGCCGTCCTCAGGCTCAGGAAGGAGCTGGCCAAAGGTCAGTCAGCGGCTCCTTAAAGGGAGTGCGGTGCCAGCAAAACTGTTAAGATCAGTGTTTTGTACGAAAAGTGAGCCCCTAGTGGCCAAACTTGAGAGATCTGATTGGGTACTGCTTAAAGGGTGCGTCCTCTTAAAGGGGTTCTCTCAAAATATTGACTCAACTGAAGGAAGGAGTGTAATCACTAATCATGAGAACGGATAACCCAAGAGGGAGGTCAGGAGAGAGCAAAATAATAATAATGTTACTCGACTTATGTGGGTTCAGAAAGCAATATACACAGAGCTAAGAGCACAGCAGTGTGAGGACACGCCCCCAGTGCACTTTGTGAAGTTTTAATCCTGGAATATAAATACATATCTAACAGTTCTGCTGCTACTAACAACATACACAAAGGTCTGATTATACATCTCTCCAGGGACAATACATAACACTGGCTGCAGAGAGCACAGAGCACATACATGAGAGAAGCGAGACTGTCCCCACCATATATACATGAGAGAGCGAGACTGCCCCCATATATACATGAGAGAGCGAGACTATCCCCCCCCCATATAACATGAGAGAGCGAGATAGTACCCCCCCATATATCATGAGAGAGCGAGACTGTCCCCCCCCAATATATACATGAGAGAGCGAGACTGTCCCCCCCATATATAACATGAGAGGAGCTGAGAATGCCCCCCCCATATATACATGAGCAGAGAGCGAGACTGCCCCCCCCATATACATGAGAGCCGAGACTGTCCACCATATATACATGAGAGAGCGAGACTGTCCCCCCCCAATATACATGAGAGAGCGAGACTGTACCCCCCCATTATACATGAGAGCGCGCGGACTGTCCCCCCCCATATATACATGAGAGAGCGAGACTGCCCCCCCCCCATATATACATGAGAGAGCGAGATGCCCCCCCCCCATATATACATGTGGATGAGCGAGGGACTGCCCCCCCCATGATATTTAATTGGAGAGCGAGACCTGTCCACCACATATATGATACATGAGGAGCGGGAGGGACTGCCCCCCCCCCCATATATACATGAGAGAGCGAGACTGTTCCCCACCCATATATACATGAGACGAGCGAGACTGTCCCCCCATATATAATGGGGAGCGAGACGTCCCCCATATATCATGAGAGAGCGAGGACTGTCCCCCCCAATATACACATGAGGAGAGCGAGACTGCCCCCCCATATACATGAGAGAGCGAGGACTGCCCCCCCCCATATATACATGATGAGAGCGAGACGTCCCCCCCCCCCATTATAAATGAGAGAGGCGAGACTGTCCCCCCCAATTACATGGGAGAGCGAGACAGTCCCCCCCATATAACATGAGAGAGCGAGACTGTCCCCCCCCATATATACATGAGAGCGAGACTGTCCCCCACCATATATACATGAGAGAGCGAGACTGTCCCCCCCCCATATAACATGAGAGAGCGAGACTGTCCTCCCCCCCCATATATAGAATGAGGAGCGAGACGTCCCCCCCCCCCCCCCATCTACATGAGAGCGGACTACCCCCCCATATATACATGAGAGAGCGAGACTGTCCCCCCCCCATATATACATGAGAGCGAGACTGCCCCCCCCCAATATACATGAGAGCGAGGACTGCCCCCCCCCCATATATACATGAGAGAGCGAGAGTGCCCCCCCCCCCCATATATACATGAGAGAGCGACGACTGTCCCCCCCCCATATATACATGAGAGAGCGAGACTGTCCCCCCCATATATACATGAGAGACGCGAGACTGTCCCCCCCCCATATATACATGAGAAAGCGAGACTGTCCCCCCCCATATATACATGAGAAAGCGAGAGGTGGGGGATCAGGGGGCAGGAAATCTGGTGAGGAGGGGGTCAGGAACATTGGTGGGGGGTCAGGGGGTCAGGAACATCTGGTGGGTCAGGGGGGTCAGGAAATCTGGTGGGGGTCAGGGGGTCAGGAACATCTGGTGGGGGTCAGGGGGTCCGGAAACATCTGGTGGGGGTCAGGGGGTCAGGAACATCTGGTGGGGGTCCCGGGGTCAGGAAACATTGGTGGGGGTCAGGGGGGTCAGGAACATCTGGTGGGGGTCAAGGGGGTCAGGAACATCTGGTGAGGATCAGGGGGTCAGTAACATCTGGTGGGGTGTCAGGGGGTCAGGAATCTGGTGGGGGTCAGGGGGGGTCAGGAACTTCTGACTGTCTCTGATCACTAATCAGTGTCTGTTCTGTAATCATCTGATCGATATGTTTCCATACAAGGAAACTTCAGGTCCGCAAAAAAACAGATGATCAGTAACGATGTTTATGTTGCGATGTTGAACATTTAATTCCAGGATTGTAGCTTCTCCGTGTGTAATGGGAGCGTGTCCTCACACTGCTGTGCTCTGTGCTCTCTATGCCGAGTTGCTCCACAACCCTTCGCACTGTTGAAAGCTGTAGTGGCTAGTGAATGACTCGGCTCACTTTGATCCAAGGGTTTGGAAAAGCTCAATGTGCAGAGCACAGAGCACAGCAGTGGGAGGATACTCCCTGATGCTCACAATTTTGGAATATAAATCCATATCACAGTCCTGCTGCTACTAATAACATACACAAAGGTCTGATTACACATCTCTCCAGGGACAATACATAACACTGGCTGCAGAGAGCACAGAGCACAGCAGTGTGAGTTGATTACACATCTCTCCAGGGACAATACATAACACGGCTGCAGAGAGCACAGATCACAGCAGTGTGAGGTCTGATTCACATTCTAGGGACAATACATAACCTGGCTGCAGAAGAGACAGAGCACAGCAGTGGAGTTGATTAACATCTATCCGGGACAATACATAACACTGGCTGCAGAGAGCACAGAGACAGCAGTGTGAGGTCTGATTACACATCTCTCCAGGGACAATATATAACACTGCTGCAGAGAGCACAGAGCACAGCAGTGTGAGGTCTGATTACACATCTCTCCAGGGACAATACATAACACTGGCTGCAGAGAGCACAGAGCACAGCAGTGTGAGGTTGATACACATCTCTCCAGGGACAATACATAACACTGGCTGCAGAGAGCACAGAGCACAACAGCGTGAGGGTCTGATAACAATCTCTCCAGGGACAATACAGAACACTGGCTGCAGAGTGCAAAGAGCACAGCAGTGTGAGGTCTGATTACACATCTCTCCAGGGGACAATACATAACACAGGCTGCACAGAGCACAGAGCCACAGCGTGTGAGGTCTGATTACACATAACTCCAGGGACAATACATAACACTGGCTGCAGTCTGTATGGTCACACCTACTGATAGGTTCCCTTTGACCTTAATCAGATCCTTACTGGATTCGGATATATTGGACTCTGTACGGATCTTGGTATTGTGCACATTTGGATGAGTTCTCCTCTTCTCGGCGCTGACCTCTGTCCCCGGGTAGATCTCTGGTTCTGATCGGATTGTGTACATGCCGGAGCGTTGTCATTGGAAATCTATAGTATCCGGAGACGAGTTGTCTATTGATCCCTGTAAATGGTTCATTGGAGGCGGCCATTGTCCTGCGCTTCCCCCCGTCTCCAGCAGGTGGCAGTATGAGCGTTCTGTGGTCGCAGACCGTTTCGCCTGCTTTACTCTCTGATAAATGGATCGACTTGTTTATGTTCAAATCTGAGAGCGAAGACGAGGAGGATGTGTAAATAATCTGCGGACTCCATCCTCAGGCGTACACGGGGGATGACCCAGATGTGCTGCCGGGCGCGGCGCCGCCTGTCAGGTCCGCAGCTTGTTACAGGTTCTGCTAATAAAGCTCAATCCTGGCGTAGAAGTCCATACAATAGTCCAATATACTTTGTTTTCAGTGTATTTAAAGGGAACCTGTCAGCAGCTGTGACCATATAGACTGCAGCCAGTGTTATGTATTGTCCCTGGAGAGATGTGTAATCAGACCTCACACTGCTGTGCTCTGTGTGCTCTGGCAGCCCGTGTTATGTATTGTCCCTGGAGAGATGTGTAATCAGACCTCACCACTGCTGTGCTCTGTGCTCTCTGCAGCCAGTGTTATGTATTGTCCCTGGCAGAGAGATGTGTAATCAGACCTCACAGTGCTGTGCTCTGTGCTCTATGCAGCCAGTGTTATGATACTCCTGGCGAGATGTGTAATCAGACCTCACAACTGCTGTGCTCTGTGCCTCGGCAGCCAGTGTTATGTATTGTCCCTGGAGAGATGGTAATCGACCTCACCTGCTGTGTCTGTGCTTCTGCAGTCAGTGTTAGTATTGTCCTGGAGAGATGTTGTAATCAGCCTCACACTGCTGTGCTCTGTGCTCTCTGCAGCCAGTGTTATCGTACTGTCCCTGGTGAGATGTGTAATCATACCTACAACTGCTGTGCTCTGTGCTCTATGCAGCCAGTGTTATGTATTGTCCCTGGAGAGATGAGTAATAGACCTCACACTGCTGGCTCTGTGCTCTCTGCAGCGCCAGTGTTATGTATTGTCCCTGGAGAGATGTGTAATCGAAATCACACGCTGTGCTCTGTGCTCTCTGCAGCAAGTGTTATGTATTGTCTGGAGAGATGTGTGATCAGACCTCACATGCTGTGCTCTGTGCCCTCTGCAGCCAGTGTTATCTATTGTTCTGAAGATGTGTAATCAAGACCTCACACTGCTGTGCTCTGTGCTCTCTGCAGCCAGTGTTATGTATGTCCCGGAGAGATGTGTAATCAGACCTCACACTGTGGCTCTGTGCTCTCGCAGCCAGTGTTATGTACTGTCCCTGGAGAGATGGGTAATCAGACCTCCCCACATGCTGTGCTTGTGCTCTGTGCGCCAGTGTTATGTATTGTCCTGGAGAGATGTGTAATCAGACCTCACACTGCTGTGCTCTGTGCTCTCTGCAGCCCAGTGTTATGTATTGTCCCTGGAGAGATGTGTAATCAGACCTCACACTGCTGTGGCTCTTGGCTCTATGCAGCAGTATATGTATTGTCCCGGAGAGATGTGTTATCTCTCCAGGGACAAGCTTAATACTGGCAGAGGAGGAGAGCAAAGCGCGTGTGAGGACTACGCACAGTAAATATAGATTTATATTCCAAGATTGTAGCTTCTCTAAGTGCACAGTCCTGCTGAACTAAACACACACACAGAGGTATAAATTCTGCCTTGGGTCTCAGAAATGTTAGTACAGGGAGCCTTTCTCACACTGCGTGCAGAGAGCTAAGAGCACAGCAGTGTGAGGACACCCCCAATCTGAAATATAAATCTATAATATCACAGTCTGCTGCTACTAACAACATACAGAAAGCTCTGATTACACATTCTCTTCAGTATCAATACATAAAGTCTACATGACTTTAAAGGGGTTGGTGTGTGAGAGGACCCTTTAATATGCATCTGTATAATACTAGAAACACTAACCAAGGCTTCTGTTGTCTCATACAGGGATGCTCTACGAGTTGTATCACAGAAGGGGGACACAGCGGGGAGGTGGTGCAGCCGGGCCCTGCCATACAACCTGCCAGCAGCAGTACCCCGCAGCAGCCCGCATCTCCAGCATCGGGGCTCCAGCGCCCCGCAGAGCCTCCTATACAATCCCTGGGAAGCCCCAGCTCCGGTAAGGAATCCTGCAAACATCTATATTAGATCTATTATGGTCTTATAGGTTATCACTTCCACATCTGTTAGACTACAAGAATAACCGAACACCTAACTAAATCTTGATAAAGTTGCATGATGGTGCAATTTTCTGAGGTTAAAACTGTTATACACCAAAATCAGTGCAGGGACTTCATAAATTACTGATAGGTGAATGTCCACCCTGTTGAATCCAATCACCATCTGTTACACTTGAATAATAACCTAAAAACAGTTAGTAAAATCAAGTGAATGTTGCATGAAGGTGCATTTTCCTGCTGTTTAAAGCTGTTGCACAACAATATTAGTGCATAGGTGATGGGTGATGGGTCACCCTATGATGCAGTCAACCGTCAGTTAACTTTTTGGAATAACCTAAAAGAATAAACAAAGTCAAGTGAAAGTTGAGACGGTGCATTCCTTCAATTCAAAGCGGTTTCTTAACACTCTGAGGGAAAAGTTCACCCTATTGATATACTATACTATCATTCATCAGTTACACTTGAAGGGAAAGCAAAAAGAATAAACAAAATCAAGTAAAGTTGCATGAAGGTCATTATCTTCTTTCAGATCTGTCAGTTCTGTGTATAGCTTTTATGGTATTTCATAAAACCAATGATTTGGTTAAGGCCTGTTCTAACTTTTGTACTGTACATAAGGTGTAATACAAAGGTGGCGTAAATAAAATAAAAAAAAAACAAGTTGCATGGACGGTTTGTTTAGTTCAGCATTTACAAAATTGAAAGCTGTGCTGCTGACAATGTAAGATAGGCCTTTAGCCAAGGGTATAGTCTAATGAAGGCAGACGTAGATCGTTATTTATAAAAAGGACCTAGAAAAATATTGTGCATGTGCATGACGGTTGTTTAATTAAAGCTTTCACAAATCTATGCAGTGAAAGCAATATAAAAAAGAAACTACAAGAGAAGTTCAGTTGTGTTCAATAAAACAGACCACATGTGCTGTATTACAAAAGTGACCTACAAATAAAAAAAATTATGTACAAGTTGCATGAGGGTTTGTTTAGTTAAAGCTTTTACAATCTTGGAGCTGAAAGCATTAAAAAAAATTTTGGGTGAAGCTCTAAATTTTGATGGCGCACTATTTTTGTTATATGACCAAAGTGTATTAAAATAAGATGCAAGTTGCATGACGGGCACTTTCTGGTTGTTAAAGCTTTGTTAGTATGTAATAAGATGCTGATTTTAGGATGTCTTTCTAATGCTGGCGGCTACGCATGTCTGTTATACTACTAGGATGCCCTTAAGAGAATAAAAAAAATCCTGTACATATTTGCAGGATGGCGCAATATATACGTAGACATAGGGAATAGAGGACAGAGAGCGTATCTTTCTGTATACCAGCTCTCACTGTCCTTTAAGTGTTGTATTGCGAGGTGTCCGCTGACTACGACCACGCGCGACGCCGCTGCGCTGACGTTTTTTTGAATATTTTATCTTCTCGCTCTAATTTTGCTTCCAGGGAACATTCACTGAATACCAACCAGCAACATCCGAAAGGTCATCGCCAAGAGGCTCACGGAATCCAAATCCACCACCCGCACGCCTACGCCAGCGCCGACTGAGACCGGGGGGCCGTCCTCAGGCTTCAGGAAGGAGCTGGCAAAGGTCAGTCAGCGGATCCTTAAAGGGAGTGCGGTTGCCAGCAAAACTGTAAGCTCAGTGTTTGTACGAAAAGTGAGCCCCTAGTGGCCAAACTTGAGAGATCTGATTGGGTACTGGCTTAAAGGGTGCGTCCTCTTAAAGGGGTTCTCTCAAAATATTGACTCAACTGAAGGAAGGAGTGTATCACTAATCATGAGAACGGATAACACAAGAGGGAGGTCAGGAGAGAGCAAAATAATAATAATGTTACTCGACTTATGTGGGTTCAGAGAAAGCAATATACACAGAGCTAAGAGCACAGCAGTGTGAGGACACGCCCCACCAGTGACACTTTGTGAAGTTTTATCCTGGAATATAAATACATATCTAACAGTTCTGTGCCTACTAACAACATACACCAAAGGTCTGATTATACATATCTCCAGGGACAATACATAACACTGGCTGCAGTGAGCACAGAGCACAGCAGTGTGAGGTATGATTACCACATCTCTCCAGGGCCAATATATAACACTGGCTGCAGAGAGCCAGGGCACAGCCGTGTGAGGTCTGATTACACATTCTCCAGGGACAATACATAACACTGACTGCAGAGAGCACAGAGCACAGCAGTTGTGAGGTCTGATTACACATCTCTCCGGGCAAACTAAAACGTGCAGAGAGCACAGAGCACAGCAGTGGAGGTTGGATTCACATCTCTCCAGGGATAATACATAAACACTGGCTGCAGAGAGAACAGCAGTGTGTGGGTCTGATTACACATCTCTCCAGGGAAAATACATAACACTGGCTGCAGAGATACAGACAACCAGCAGTGTGAGGTATCTGATTACTACAAATCTTCTCAGGGGCACAAGGGACAAAACATAGCGTGGCTGCAGAGAGCACAGAGCACAGCAGTGTGGATCTGATTACATCTTTCCATTGGACAATACATAACATGGTGCAGAGAGCACACAGAGCCAACAGCCAGTGTGAGTTGATTACACATCTATCCAGGATAATACATAACACTGGCTGCCAGAGAGCACAGCAGTGTGAGGTCTGATTACACACTCCAGGGACCAATACAAACACTGGTGCAGAGAGCACAGAGCACAGCAGTGTGAGATCTGATTACACATCTCTCCATTGGACAATACATAAACACTGGACTGACAGAGAGCACAGAGCACAGCAGTGTGAGGTTGATTACACATTTCCAGGGATAATACATAACACTAGCTGCAGGGCACAGAGCACAGCAGTGTGAGGTCTGATTACACATCTCCAGGGACAATACATAACACTGGCTGCAGAGAGCACAGAGCACAGCAGTGTGAGGTTGATTAACACATCCCCCCCACGGGACAATACATAACACTGGCTGCAGAGAGCACAGAGCACAGCAGTGTGAGGTCTGATTACACATCCCCCCCCAGGGACAATACATAACACTGGCTGCAGAGAGCACAGAGCACAGCATTGTGAGGACACGGTCCCTGTATACTTATAGAAGCTACAATCCTGGAATATAAATCTGTATCTGTTGGCTGCAGTTTAAAGTCCTGGTTGGTCTCTTACTGATAAGGCAAGCTTGATTTGGGATCCATTAAAGACTCCACCCACATGGTCATGTGATATAACTCCCAATAAGTCATTTTGGCTGGACCTCCCCTTAAGGTTAGAGGAAAGTTTGCAAATCAAACACAAAGCAAAATAACCATTTGTTTAGCGGAGTAGGACCTAAAATCTTCCCCTTAAATGCGCTGTCCAGGAACGGGTTACTATGAATAGAGATTGCCTCCAACATTGTAGATTATTCCATCAGATTATTACGTATAAGTGATGTATAATCCGAGCGCTGGGTCAGGGATAATGGAGGCTTTACCCTCCCGCTGCCGCCATCTACTAGAGTCGCAAGTATAGGTTACGGGACGCAGCCAAAGACCCCAGACTGCACGGAGCGGAGCCGACAGCAGAAATCCTAAATTATGTGTCTCCCCCCCCACCCCCCACTTCCCACAAGATTCCCCTCCAATATTACAGGGCAAAAACACATTCCCCACACGTGAGGCATCTAACGAGAGCGAATGATAGTTCTCTTGGGGTATGGGAATAAGAAAAAAAAAATTAAATGGGCGCTCCAGATGATTACATGTGTGTTTTAAAGGGATCTGTCAGCAGATGTGACCATACAGACTGCACGCAGTGGTATGATACTATTCCTGGAGAGAGTGTAATAGACCTCACACTGCTTGCTCTGTGCTCATCTGCAGCCAGTGTTAGTAAGTCCTGAGAGATGTGTAATAGACCCACATGCTGTGCTCTGTGCTCTCTGCAGCCAGTGTTATGTATTGTCCCTGGAGAGATGTGAAATCAGACCTCAACACTGCGTGCTCTGTGCTCTCTGCAGCCAGTGTTATGTACGGTCCCTGGAGAGATGTGTAATCAGACTCACACTGCTGTGCTCTGTGCTCTCTGCACCAGTGTTATGTACTGTCCCCTGGAGCGATGAGTGTAATCAGACCTCACATGCTGTTGTCTGTCCTCTTGCAGCCAGGGTTATGTATTGTCCCTGGAGAGATGTTTAATACAACCTCACCACTGCTGTGCTCTGTTGCTCTCTGCAGACAGTATTAATATTGTCCTGGACAGAGATGGTAATCAGAACTCACACTGCTGTGTCTGTGCTACTCCTGCCAGCCAGTGTTATGTATTGTCCCTGGAGAGAGTGTATAAGCACTCACACTGACTGATGCTCTGTGCTCTCTGCGCACTGTTAGTTGTCCTGCGAGATGTGTAATCAGACCTCCCTGCTGTGCTCTGTGCTCTCTGCAGCCATTCTATATATTGTCCCTGGAGAGATGTGAAATCAGACCTACACATGTGTGCTCTGTGCATCTCTGACAGCCATTTATGCATTGTCCTGGAAGAGATGTGTAATCGGACCTCACAGCTGCTTGCTCTTTGCCTTCTGCAGCCAGTTTTATATATGGTACCGGAGAGGAGGTGTAATCAGACCTACACTGCTGTGCTCTGTGCTCCTTGCAGCCAGTGTTGCCATGTCCCTGGAGAGATGTGTAATCGGACCTCACACTGCTGTGGCCTGTGAATGTGATGCTACTTCTTACACAAGCTTTATGTCCTCCGGTACATGACACATGTCAGAGGACACATGACACAGAAGGTCTGATTCATGTTCTCCAGACATACTACAGGGGAAGCCAGAGCGACAGGTGACTGATACACACTTCGGATCGCTGCAGACGCGCACAGAGCACAGCAGTGGTGAGGTCTGATTACAACATCTCTCCAGGGACAATAAACTGTGATGCAGGAGAGACACAGAGCACGCAGTGTGAGGTCTGCTTACACATCTCTCCAGGGACAATACATTAACACTGGCGAGAGAACACAGAAGACAGGCAGTGTGGAGGTCTATTACACATCTCTCAGGGAGAATACATAACATGGATGACAGAGAGCACAGAGACAGCAGTGTGAGGGATGATTAAAAACATCTCTCAGCGACACTACATAAACACTGGCTGCCAGAGAGGCACAGAGCACAAGCAGTGTGAAGTTTGATTCCACATCTCCCAGGGACAATGACATACACATGGCTGCAGAGAGCACAGCGCACAGCAGTGGAGGAATAACACCACCGTGCACTTGGAGAAAATTAACAACTGTGGAATCTAAATCCCATAATCAAAGTCCGGCTGCTACTAACGTGTGTATTGTGATTCCTTTACACAGCTGATGGGTGGGGGTCCCTCAAGACCCCGCATCTGTTGCTTCTCCTACGGATACGGGAGCAATAAGTAATACATGGATACCCTTTAAACCATAAAACGTAATGTCCGGGGCCTTAGTCAAAAAAAAATGGGTTAAATGGAGGAGATTTCAGACTGGTGACGGATCAGAACCGCTGGCAGCTCCTGCAGTCGTCATCGGACCCCCAGACCCTGTGGTCCTTATCCAGTGTCCCCTGAACGGGTCACTGGCTCTGGGTGACAGCTAGAGAAGGTTCTGACCCCGATGGACTGGGTAGGACGCCATGGAGGGGGGAGATATTGTGTAGCGCCGAGGATCAGAATAATTAAGGCATAACTATGCCCCGACTGTGTGTCTTCCTTACTCAACACGACTTACTTCCCCCCTACCCCCCTCCCCACCCCCAATGTTTGGTGTCCCTTTGTGGCTCCCCCCCCAAGATTAGAGATTACAGGATTAACTCCTCCATGCCGGGAGCTGCGCCTCATCTCTTACATCAGCAGGGGACCCTGTGACGCTTCTTCACCTGTGGTCACATGCCACAGAATCAGTGTAAAAACCTGATGCCAATGTCATTTGTTTATGAAGATTATCGATTTTAAAGAGGTTTCCATCATAGGTCGTGGACCATCCCTTTAAGAGAGGGCCATCAGCTTATTTGGGGATGCATTGACCCAAATTGACCAGAAGTGGTCGTGGGTATCTAGCTTACATTTTTGGTGTTCATTCTCAAACACTTGCGAAAGACATCAATTGGGTTAAGAGGTATTATATATATTTTACGGTATTATCTGCTGGACACCCCCTTTAATTAGTTATATTCTTTTTTTATTCTGTACCTAAGCCCCAATCAATCTCCTAATCTAAAAGGAAGTCCCAATCCTTAGGAAAGACATTAAGGGTTAGGATAAAGTATTCCTTCTTCCTGCAGCCACCACTAGGGGGAGCTCAGGAGCTGACTGCAGACTGATGAGCAGTAATACCATGGAATGGAATGTGGAATGTGTCAGTCTTCACTGTATTTGTGTATTTGTGTTCTCCGGCCCCGAAAATTCTTTAAACAAGTGGAAAATAACGAGTCAGAGGTTACAGCCTAATAAATAAATTGGAAAACCCGACTCATTCCCGTGATTGGTGTCTTCACATCGCACGAGGCGGCAGCAGTGTATGAGGCCGCCCCCCTATGATGTCATCAAAGCCCCGCCCCCTGACGTCACAGCCGCAGATGATGTCATTAACACTTTTTTTTCTCTCTCTTCTCCTAATTCAGATAATATTAAGGTTTCTGTGAATGATTTCATCATCAAAGCCACGGCCGTCACTCTCAAGGTAAGTGAGTCCTGCCGCCACGTGATGAGAACAGGGGTGGGCAGGCTGCAGGGCATGCTGGGAGATGTAGTGTATGCCACAGGTTTCAAGATAACTCTATGGGGCAGATTTACTTGCCCGGTCGTTTGCGTCCCGATGTGTTCTGGTCCGGCGGATTCACTAAGGTGGGCCCGTGCACTAGGTTTGTCGGCTGGCTGTGACGAGGTCCGCCAGAGTTCCCTCTATTTCTGGGCAGGTAAGTGCGCGGTCAAGCGGAACCCTTTTTTTTTTTTTTCGAATCGTCGGTTTTTCCGACAACCAAGCCCCCGATTTCCGTTGCTTCATGCCGGGCCGAGCGGCCACACTCCGATCGCATGCCGCCAAAATTCGGGACGGGCTCTCGCTCAAACCGAGACCTGGAAGATCATTCGGATCAAATCCAGACCCCAAATTCATTAAGACCCATGTCCACGGAATTCGAATCGTTCAGCCCCCAGACACCGTGCAATTACGGAGCTGTAGACAGGGGGTTCGGGCTGCCCATGGGGGGGGGGGTTGGCTGGGGCTTGGGCTGCCCATGGGGGGGTAGGGGGCAGCCTGTGAGGTTTTGGATGTTGCAGTGCGTTACATCAGGCGCTGTGCGGCCTCCCTCATTATCACATGACATCTGCCTCGCGCTGCACCTGTCTCCACCAATTAGTATTTCCTGATGCAACGGTACATCTCTGTACAGCGCGGCGACCCGAGATTTCATGCACATTATATCAAGGAAGGAAATCATCCGGAACCAGAGTCCGATAATCCGGCAGGTTGGCTGGGGCTTGGGCTGCCCATGGGGGGGTAGGGGGCAGCCTGCGAGGTTTTGGATGTTGCAGTGCGTTACATCAGGCGCTGTGCGGCCTCCCTCATTATCACATGACATCTGCCTCGCGCTGCACCTGTCTCCACCAATTAGTATTTCCTGATGCAACAGTACATCTCCGTACAGCGCGGCGACCCGAGATTTCATACACATATCAAGGAAGGAAATCATCCGGAACCAGAGTCCGATAATCCGGCAGTGACATGGAGCGGCGAGGGGCCCCGGCAGCTGGAGTCCATCGACATCTCTATCGCCGTGGCAACAGATCGAGGCCTAATCACCCCCATAATAAAGCAGGCCGGCAGCAAGGGGGTTCAAGAGATCGCTGACACTGCAAAGGTAAGGGGGAGGGGTCTACAGAGGGGGAGGGGTCTGCTCAATGGTGTCACATGTCCAGCCTCCTATACGGAGATCACATGACGTGTCCCCTCCTCCTATACGGAGATCACATGACCTGTCCCCTCCTCCTATACGGAGATCACATGACCTGTGCCCTCCTCCTATACGGAGATCACATGACCTGTCCCCTCCTCCTATACGGAGATCACATGACCTGTCCCCTCCTCATATACGGAGATCACTGACTTCCCCTCCTCTATACGAGATCCATGACGTGTCCCCCCTCCTCCTTAGCGGAGATCCATGACGTGTCCCCTCCTCTGTACGGAGATCACATTACGTTTCCCCCTCCTCCTGTAAGGAGTCACATTACGTGTCCCCCTCCTCCTGTACGGAGATCACATGACGTTTCCCCCCCTCCTCCTGTACACCGAGATCACAATGACGTGTCCCCCTGCCTCCTGTACGGAGATCACATGACGTGTCCCCCGCCTCCGTACCGAGAATCACATGACGTGTCCTCCTCACCCCGCCTCCTTTCCTGATATCACACGGACGTGTCCCCCCTCCTCCTGTAACGGAGATCACTGACGTGTCCCCCCCCTCCCCTCCTGTACGGCGATCACATGACGTGTCCTGTCCCCCTCCTCCTGTCTGCGATCACATGACGTGCCCCCAAGCCATCCCCCTCCTCCTTACGGAGGATCACATGACGTTTGTCCCCCCTCCCCCTCCTCCTTTTGGTAGCGGAGATCACATGACGTGTCCCCCCCTCCTCCGGTACGGAGCTCACATGATTCGTTGTCCCCCTCCTCCTGTACGAGAATCCTGACTTGTCCTTCCCTGGCCTCCTGTACGGAGATCACAATGACGTGTCCCCTCCTCCTGTACGGAGATCACATTACGTGTCCCCCTCCTCCGTACTGAGATCACATGACGGTCCCCTCCTCCTCCTATACGGAATCACATGACGTTCCGTCCCCCCCTCCTGTAACGGAGATCACATGACGTGTCCCGCCATTCCTGTACGGAGATCACATGACGTGTCCCCTCCTCCTGTCCGGAGATCACATGAGTGTCCTCCCCCTCCTCCTGTACGAGATCACATGACGTGTCCCCCTCCTCCTGTTACGGAGAATCACATGCACGTGTCCCCCTCCTCCTGTACGAGATCCCATGACGTGTCCCCCTCCCTCCTGTACGGAGATCACGATTACCGTGTCCCCCGCCCCTGCCTCCTGTACGGAGATCACATGACTTTCCCCTTCTCCTGTACGGAGATCACAGACGTGTCCCCCTCCGCCTGTACGGAGATCACATGACTTGTCCCCCTCCTCCGTACGGAATCACATGACGTGTCCCCCCTCCTCCTGTACGGAGATCACATGACGATGGTCCCCCGCTCCTCCGGACGAGATCACTGACTTGTCCCCTCCTCCTGTACGGAGCGCACATGACGTGTCCTCGCGGCCCCTCCGCCTGTACGGAATCACATGACGTGTCCCCCTCTCCTGTCGGAGATCACCTGAACGTGTCACCCCTCCTCCTGTCGGAGATCACATGACGTGTCCCCCTCCTCCTTTAACGGAGATCACAGCCATGACGTGTCCCCCTCCTCCTGTACGTAGATCACATGACGTTCCCCCTCCCTCCTGTACGGAGATCACTGACGTGTCCCCCCTCCTCCTGTACTGAGATCACATGACGTGTCCGCCCTCTCCTGTACGGAGATCCATTACGTGTCCCCCTCCTCCTTATGGAGATACATTGACGTGTCCCCCTCCTCCTGAGCGGCGATCACAATGACGTGTCCCCCTCCTCCCTGGGACGGAGGATCACTACGTGTCCCCCTCCTCCTGTACTGATATCACCATGACGTGTCCCCCTCCTCCTGTACGGAGATCCATGACAGTGTCCCCTCCCTCCTGTAAAGATCACATGGTGTCCCCCGCCCTCCTGTACGGAGAATCACATGACGTGTCCCCCTCCTCCTGTACGGAGATCACATGACGTGTCCCCCTCCTCCTGTACGGAGATCACATGACGTGTCCCCTCCTCCTATACGGAGATCACATGACGTGTCCCGACGTCTTCTCGTTGTACGTAATCTGACGTCTCGGCTCCTCTGGGAAATGAAAGGGATTGTGCAGAGAGACATTAATTATCTGCATCATCCTGGAGCCTCATCACTCGCACCCTGTGATGTCATCACTCGCACCATGTGATGTCATCACTCGCACCCTGTGATGTCATCACAGCTCAGGACTAATCTGTAATGTACTACAACTCTCAGCATCCACTTCTAGTAACATAGTTACTCACTAGGTGATCAACAGGGGTTAACCATTACACAGCCACTCACTGTACACAGGGAGACATAATGGACCTAACCGCGCACAGATTGGGCTCAGAACCGGATGAGATCATCAGATCAATGAGCTGAACCGCTGGGCAGTCCTGATGTTACCTGATACCCCCAACATTGTCCTGCTGTCACCTCATCACATCACAGCTTTCTACACATTACATGATTTACCCTGTATTATACCCCAGAGCTGCACTCACTATTCTGCTGGTGCAGAATCGGGGACCGAGCGTGGGAAGCGACACATGAACGGATATCGGGGGGGCAGGATTCTTAGGGATCCCTCGCACAGCGCATTATACCATGGACAATGCACTTACAGACACCAGAATGAAGACGATGAAGTCCGGGGGACCGGAGCGGAGAAGAAAGAAGAAGCGACACATGCCCAGGGATATCGGGCACACGATCGTAGTGACTCCCCGCACAGCACATTATCCACGGACAATGCACTTACATGCACCAGGAAGAAGAAGGTGAACTCCGGCGGACTGAGCGGGGAAGCGACCACATGCCGGATATGGGCAACGATCTTAGTGACTCCCCGCCACAGCACATTATACACGGACAATGCAATTACATGCACCAGGAAGAAGAAGTCATTCGAATGAATCCAGGGGACTGAGCGGGAAGCGGACACATGCCCAGGGATTTATCGGGCAAACGATTAGTGATCTCCCCGCACAGCCCACATTATACCACGGACAATGCACTTACATGCCACCAGAAGAAGAAGGTGAACTACGGGGACTGAGCGGGGGAAAGCGACCATGAGGATAAAGGTGACCGCAGGATCTTAGGCACTCCCCGCCACAGCACATTATACACGCGACAATGACATTACTTGCACAGGAGAAGAAGGTGAACTCCGGGAGACTGAGCGGGGAAGCTGACACAGGCGGAGGGTTGTATCGGGATAGCACGATCTTAGTGACTCCCCGCACAGCACAGTATACAACGGACAATGCACTTAAATGCACCGGAAGAAGGCTTGAACTCGGGGGACCCCATGAGCGGAGAGAAGCGACAAATGCCCGGGATTATAGGGCGCACGATCTTAGTGACTCCGCCACAGCCGCATTATACTTACGGACAAATTCCTCTCAACCTTTGCCACTTACATTGCCACCAGGAAAGAAGGTGAACCTCGGGGACTGGCGGGGAAGTGACACAGGCCGGATATCGGGAGAACGATACTTAGGGACTACCGCACACCGCCTAACATGAGACAATGCAACTTACAGCACCAGGAAGAAGAGGTGAACTACTGGGACCTGAGTGGGGGAAGCGACCAATGCAGGATATCGGGCGAGGATCGTGAGACGCCCGCCAAGCGATCTACACGGACAAACCAATGCACCAGGAAGAAGAAGGTGACCCCGGGGCCTGAGACGGGGAAGCGACACAGGAAGGAAGCGAACATGCAGGATGATATCGGTGCGCACGATCTTAGTGACTCCCCGCACAGCGCATTATACCCGGACAATGCACTCTTCATGCCACCAGGAAGAAGAAGGTGAATCGGGCCCTGAGCGGGGGGAAGACGACACATGCCAGGCTATCGGGCGCACGATCTAGGAATCGACACGGGCACGTGCCATTTCGTGCATTGAAAAAAACGCAAAAAAACTAAATAGACAAATTGAACATAAATTTGAATGAAAAACGGACAACAATAAACCTTGTATTGGATGCAGAATTTCCTGAGGATTCTTCAGCATGACAATCCGCCAACGTGATGACTACTTGTTGATGTCAGTTTGAAATTTATGGGTGGTCCAGAAACGGGAAAAACACGGCGACTCTTTTTACCAAATCATTGTGGCCCAGCCCACAGATTAAAGATCACATCTTCTAATGATGAAGCCTGCTTTAACTGAAACGCCTCAAAGCTGCAGTACAACACAGGACCTGAGTAGGAGCTTGTGGCGGTTGTGCCTGAGAAAGAAGCCGAGTCTACCCTAAAACTGGTAACCTACTTCTACTACATCACACAGCGTGTTAATACAGACTAATGACAAGTACTGATGAAACCAGGAAAGAGAAATATCATAATATAATATGAGATGCCCCGAGGCCGGGGCATAAATATGAGAAAATATGTTCCTAAATGATCTCCTACTCTCCGCCGCTCTGTCATGAGCAATAATTATACTATTCATTCAGTTTCATTTTAAAGGAGCCAAGTGATTTCAGATCATCAAGGCCCCTCCAGATAATTCCAGGCATCACACAAATGTTCATAGGGACGCTGTCTATGATTGTATTATCCCTTCAAGTGAGTGATTGACAGAGAAATCAACGATAATAATTCTGCCCTCCCCCCGCTTTATCATATTAGAATTTAGCAGATTAAGCAAGGCATACCAGACACACCTAGATACTAATACTGAGCAGGCGATCCCGAGTTACATGCTGTATCATATTTTATTTTATTAGTAGCAAAAGTGAAAAAAATAACAAGAATCCAGATAACTAAACTGAATCAAGCTATAACTTATAGCAAAAAAAACAAAAGATATAAATATATAAAATCTAAAAATAAACTTACAAACTTCTCCTGGACCAGCTATCACACCAAACCAACACACTAAACCTGATATACAACCATAATATAACAATATATATCATTAAAACAATAACTTATAACACATCAAATATAAATAAAGCCCGGTTCAGACGGCAAGCCCCTACATCACTACACGCTCAGAGTCCAACACTTCAAAGGGGTCCTCATGAATTTTAAACCCACCCCAGCATCCCGCATTGGGCAATCCTGTGAGGGCCAGAGGCTTCTGGAAATGGGGGTAACAGAACCACTTTGTCAAGTACATCCTGTATTATACCCCAGAGCTGCACTCACTATTCTGCTGCTGTGCAGTCACTGTGTACATACATGACATTACTTATCCTGTACTCTTCCTGAGTTACATCCTGTATTATACCCCAGAGCTGCACTCACTATTCTGCTACTGGTGCAGTCACTGTGTACATACATGACATTACTTATCCTGTACTGATCCTGAGTTACATCCTGTATTATACCCCAGAGCTGCACTCACTATTCTGCTGGTGGTGCAGTCCATACATGACATTACTTATCCTGTATGATCCTGAGTTACATCCTGTATTATACCCAGAGCTGCACTCACTATTCTGCTGCTGTGCAGTCACTGTGTACATACATGACATACTTATTGTACTGATCCTGAGTTACATCCGTATTATATCCAGAGCTCACTCACTATTCTGCTGCTGGTGAGTCACTGTGTACATACATGAAATTACTTATTCCTTACTGATCCTGAGTTACATCCTGTATTATACCCCAGAGCTGCACTCACTATTCTGCTGCTGGTGCAGTCACTGT
>CM033647.1:160794383-160824185 GCA_019512145.1 Engystomops pustulosus | reverse complement strand
CAGTCACTGTGTACATACATGACATTACTTATCCTGTACTGATCCTGAGTACATCCTTTATTATACTCCAGAGCCACTCACTATTCTGCTGCTCTGCTGCTGGTGCAGTCACTGTGTACATACATGACATTACTTATCCTATACTGATCCTGAGTTACATCCTGTATTATACCCCAGAGCTGCACTCACTATTCTGCTACTGGTGCAGTCACTGTGTACATACATGACATTACTTATCCTGTACTGATCCTGAGTTACATCCTGTATTATACTCTACAGCTGCCCTCACTATTCTGCTGCTGGTGCAGTCACTGTGTACATACTGACAATTACTTATCCTGTACGATCCTGAGTTACATCCTGTATTATACCCCAGAGCTGCACTCACTATTCTGCTCTGTGCAGTCACTGTGTACATACATGACATTACTTATCCTGTACTGATCCTGAGTACATCCTGTATTATACTCCAGAGCTATCACTCACTATTCTGCTGCTGGTGACAGTCACTGTGTACATACATGACATTACTTATCCTGTACTGACCCCGAGTTACATCCTGTATTATACTCCAGAGCTGCACTCGCTATTCTGCTGGTGGAGTCGTATACTGTATTATTCACTCTTTCCAGTACCCTGAACGGTATATTTGGCTCTTATCCTATAGAACCTTACATCATCCTGACTCCATACATTGAATTTTCTCCCCCTCCTCTATGATGTCATCAGGTCACCGCACCCCTAAGTATAATATTGTATCACTGCTGGGACCCCTGGATGTCATCACTGTCACCTCTCCCCTCCTTGTCCTGTGAGAAGGGTCCGGCCATGGTTCAGGGAGTCACCGGTGGTGGAGGATGAGGCGTAAATCAGGGCATCACCTGGGGAACAATAACTCCCAGCATGCCTGGTCCTTACAGCTGTAAACCCGTCAATAGCACAAAGCTCTCTACGCATTTGTTACAATGTGTCAGTTTGCAGTGCAGTCTCTTTGATTCACAGCGGAATGTTATGACTGGATGCAATGTAACAAACCCTCAGCTGTGATAATAAAGTGTTTTCAGGTTATGTTTCTATTCATTGACATCAAGCAGAACATCTGGTAATAACTGCAGATATTGAACTGCTGATGATGCAGTGCACTGTATCGCCTCTAGGGGAGGTTATATGTATGTATGATCACTAACCCCGTGAGCTGACAATCGGAGCCGCACCTTCCCCTGCAGCCTCATGACTGGATCCAGGATGCAATCTCTGCCTCTCGTAATGGGCGTCCTCCGTGCCAGGACACGTTCCCCTCCGCCCGCGCCGCTGCACCCTCGCTGCTTCTTTGTACTTTACCTTTAAGTGGAGATAAAAAAATCTTTAAAGGATTGTGATGAGTGGAAAATCTGCATCTCCCAGAGCATCATGGGATATATACTCCACTAGGTCTCCCTGCCAGCTACAAAGAGATTCCAGTCATTGCTGGACACGGGGAGTGACCTCTAAGTGACCCTCCGGACCACCCATAGTGCACGGAGAAGGGGGCTGTGTTCTAAATTATCTCACACATGACCCTAAGATGGACTTCCGTGACCCTGAATGTCCTAAATATAAACTAGGGGTGAGAAGAAGGGTCGTTGACCTGCTGGATTTAGTCCATAGAGAGGTCAGTAGCTCCGCTCCAGAAGTGCCCCCTATAGGTAACTATTTAGTCAATGTCTGACCTATTGAGGACCCTTGGAACCTGGCAGGAGATATCAGCCTTCGCTTAGAGGACCCTATGTAGAAGGTGCAATTTCTTGGTGGTCTCAGATGTTTTGGAAGAAATTCTTGGTTCCCCTTGTAAGAGATTAAAGTGTTGATGATCCCTCCTTCAGTATCCATCATTATGGCGGATTCTTCTCTCACTTCCTAGACCTTGGCGTGACTTCCATTGATCCCATGGCCTGGTGACAGTGCAGGTCCAATCAAGTAAATTAGACTGCTGCAGTACTATACATGGTTAACAGGACCAGCAGAGGTCCAATCAGTTGTATCTCCACTGATCACTGGATTCCTGGACCACTGCCTAATATATGGCCTGTACTATAGCACTTTCCAGCAACCTCGGGTCTTTCAATGGTCCCAACTTATGGACATCAACCGATGTTCTAGATTAATCTACTAGGAGATGGAGTCTGGACCTTCACCAAACATCAGGGCCAGGGTTCTTCCAAGCTTCTCCTTGGAATTCCTGTTAAACCGGTCCATGAATGACCAATGTCTGTAGACAAAGTACCATTGAAAGCCCCAACTTATGGTCCTCAGCCAATTTTTACTCAACTGCAAGGGAATCAGTCGTTCACCAAACATCATAACCACACTTCTTCCAAGATTCTCCTACCAGCAAGGACTATGGATACCAGGAAGAACCATGGGCTGTAGATCCTTCCAAGAATAGATCTTCCTCCCAGCAGGTGGTCTTCACCAAACATCAAGCTTCTCCTACCAGCAAGGACTATAGATATCAGAAAGGACCATGGGCTGTAGATCCTTCCAAGAATAGATCTTCCTCCCAGCAGGTGGTCTTCACCTTCACCAAACATCAAGCTTCTCCTACCAGCAAGGACTATAGATACCAGGAAGAACCATGGCTGTAGATCCTTCCAAGAATAGATCTACCTCCCAGCCGGTGGTTTCCACATTTCCACCAAACATCAGCTTCTCCTACCAGCAAGGATCATAGATACCAGGAAGAACCTGGGCTGTAGATCCTTCCAAGAATAGACTTCTCCCAGCAGGTGGTCTTCACACAAACATCAAGTTCTCTACCAGCAAGGACTATAGATATCAGAAAGGACCATGGGCTGTAGATCCTTCCAAGAATAGATCTACCTCCCAGCAGGTGGTCTTCACCTTCACCAAACATCAAGCTTCTCCTACCAGCAAGGACTATAGATACCAGGAAGAACCATGGGCTGTAGATCCTTCCAAGAATAGATCTACTCCCAGCAGGTGGTCTTCACCTGACCAATGTTACATTGTGTAACTTTCTTCCTTATCGGAAAGGACTGTGGATGACCAGTGTCTATAGATCTTTCTAAGAATGGGTGAAGGCCCCAAGTCATGGACCTCAACTGGTGTTCAATATTTCATACCGGCAGTGGGCCTGGACCTTCACCAGACATAATGGCTTCTCCTTCTGTATAACAGTCTTACTAGAACTTTTTATGGGTGACAAGAGCTGCGGATCTTCAAAGAATTTGTGATGGTCCAAATCACGACCTTGACCAACGATCAAGGTCTACCTACCTCTTCATCTTCATCAAACATCACGACAATGGCCTTGCTTATGGGAAGGACTATCTTTGACCATTGGCTGAAGATCCTTCCAAGAACTGGTAGATGTCTAATCTCGGAATCTACCGGCCATCTAGATTCACCACCCTGCAGGGGTGTCCTCTTCACCCAGACATATGCAGAGTCTTTCCAAACTTCTCCCACTGTGTGGGTGGGTGACCAAGAATCGTGAAGGTCCCAACTTAAAGACTGCTATAACCAGTCCATTTGGAAATGTGTGTGTCTAATGCAATAAACCTAAAGGTTTCCGGCACATGTGAACGTGCAATGCAAAAGCCGACACACAGGGATGGGGGCGCTAGTATTTAATCGGAATATGGCCAGTTGTATTTATGGTAAATATATAACCGTAATATCTTAGCGCCCCCCCTAGGCCAGCACATATGTAGTGGACAGTATTAGTTTACACAAAATTTTTGGCTCTTCCCATCGGTTCCTCGCGGTTATGTTTACTCTATAGCGAATAATATGGTTGTAAAAGGAAGTTTGAGAGAAAGAAGAATTCTCCTCCAACCTCATGTGATTTCTCAAGTTTCCACCGAGACCCCCGAGTCAAATAATCGTTCCATTGTGCGTCCGGAGAAGGTCCTGGGCGTATAATCCAGGGAGGAGAAGGAGATGAATGCACCTCGTCCTAGGAAGATGGACTGTGGAGAACCTGATCTGCAGATCCCCTGTGTTACCCAGAGAGGGATGCGAGGAATTCCCTGTAAAACCAGATCAATGACGACCTGGAATGTGGCCCGACACGTAAAATTATCCCACGGGGGCTCGTAAAATGCATGAAGATGCGGCTGGAGAGCGAGAGGAGCTTTGTGTGAAGGTCCACCTCCCCCCAGTGCTACATTGTTCCACTGTGGTCGGTCTACACTGCGTACTGGCTTTCTATTCTGCCATATAGTAATGCGCATCGGGGTCAGGTCACGTTACCCTCCGGTGATACTATGACGTTTTCACTATTTATAGATGTGATTGGGTAATATCGGGGTGTAATCGAGCATCGGAGATGGGATAATATGTACAGTACTTACAGGATGTAATGAGTCGCCTACACCCTGGATGAGGGATTGTTTATCCTTTACAAGATGCATTTGTTCTAGGTATAGCGCCACCATGTCCAAAGGTGGGTGAGGTATTGCAGCCGAGATGTAATACCACATACTATGGTCAGGGGTGGCGCTGTTACCCAAGCAAAGCATCTAAGATTTCTTAATCCAGGGTCATGCATAATCATAGAGGGTCTTCTGCTTCCTGTAACCTTAGTATAACCCCATTGTCCCATTAGGATATGTAAATATTCATTGTAGGGTCCCTGCTCATCATCTCCCTTATTCCAGTCCAGAGCCCTGCTCTGCTCTGGAGGACTCAGCCCAACCATATATTACATGACTAGTTATGAACATGTAATGCCACTTTCGCCTATAGAGGCCGCTGTTGGGAAATTGTATTCTGGATAATATCCCTGGACCAGCAGCGATCAACTGATCATTGATTCAATCTCTTAAAGAATCTACTTAAAGATAGAAAATGATTACAAGGCTAAGTTGAGGGGTATCGACCAACCTCGGAGGGTTAACATTAATTCAGTTTAACATTTTTGATTGGGGTTGTCGGGAAGATTGTCCCTATAAACATGGAGGACTCGGCCTGGCCATTGCTTGGTTGATGCACATGTAATGCTACATTTCACCTGTAGAGACTGCGTTGGGAAGATGTGACTGGATCGGTGCAAATAACTGATCAGTCATTTAAAGGAGCCATATGCATGTCTATTATAACAAAAATTATAACCCATAGCTGAGGGGCTACCAAGCTTGGGGGCCTCATTGAGTAAATTTTGGCAATTTTTGCCTTGAAGATTATCCCTGGCGTCCCATCAGTCTGGAGGACCCACCCTGACCATGGTTGTCTATGTATCAGCATGTAATACCCACTTTCTCCTATAGAGGTGCTGTTGGGAACGTGTGTGTGTGTGTCTGGAAGAATTTCCAGAATTTAATCGGCAGCGATCAACTGATCAGCAAGACAGATCCTTAAAGGAGCAATGAAAACAAGCCTAGGGATGAATTCTTCTGGTTTCTTAAAGGGAAAGTCCATACAAGCATAAATATAATGTAATCCGGTCTCCGCTCGCTGTAAGACGGATACATTTGTTACTTTCTCTCTCTCTTCTGGCGTCTGGCTTCCCAGGCCTCTCCCGCCTGTACGGGCCGGTGCACGGAGGTGGGGACCTCGGCGGCAGGGGAGCTGTTAGCACCATGTTTAACAGATGTAGCAGCTTGACGGCGTCAGAGCAGCAGAGCTCAGTCTGCGACAAGCGCCGGCAGCTGCCAACCCTTCCTCGTACATCGTCAGATGAGACATTTGCAGAGTTGAGACATTTCGGGTCTATTAATAGTGACACAGATGTCACCTAGTGATTACTGGTGCGTCACCCGCGGCAGATGTGTAAGGCCTGGGACTCCGTGTGGTCCTAGGTAGATCTGTTGTATTGTATATACTGTATATACGGTATATGTTTATATTACAGTATATACGTTCTACATGGTATAGTGTGTATATGCTGTGGACCTCAAATTCCCTTCTGGGAAATCCTATACTACCTGCAGCCACCACTAGGGGGAGCTCAGGAGCTTCCTGTATACAGTTCAATAGATTTAGGTGTGTTTAACTATTCAACAAACTTTACATAAATCATTTTTTATAAATAAATGTTGTTGTTGTTTTTTAGGTTTTGGCCCAAAAGGCAAGAAATGGAAAACTGTTACCGGAGGAATACCAAGGGGGATCCTTCAGGTATATTTGTGTGACTGTGCACGTTTTGTAGCACAGTCATGTCTGATACACTGTTGTTATGGACTTGATATGTGCCGTTTCATGTACACAGCTCCTCTGCAAAGCTACTTTCCCCCATTCCAGACCTGGTCTGTGGTCTTATCCTGCGGTCATGTGGTGTTTTCACCATTTTCTCCAAAAATTAATACCTAAAGGCGGAGTCAGACTACAGTAACGTGCTTGTAGTCTGTTACTATGACAACATGTTAATAATTTATTAAATACAGTGTTGCAGCAAGCTCTAAATTGATATTTAACACCACAAAATCCTCAGACTTAAGTTCATGTTTGAGCTTGTAAGAGTCCAGTTAGTTAGCTACACGCATAGGCACGCACTGGAGCTGTATACACAAAACGGCAGCGTTTCATATAAAAATAACTTTTAGATGAGTGAAAAATGATAACTCTTTTTCTTCCTCTGGGGGTGCAGCATCTCTAACCTTGGCATGTTTGGCATCACGGGGTTCAGCGCAGTCATTAACCCCCCGCAGTCCTGTATCCTGGCGGTGGGACGCTCCAGGACAGAGTTGGCTCTAGAGGAAGACGAAGGGGGGAACCGGAGGTGAAGAGGAAGGAGATGCTGAATGTGACCCTGTCCAGTGACGGCCGCCTGGTCAGCGATGATCTGGCATCCATGTTCCTCGATCGTTTCCGAACCAACCTGGAAAACCCAATGAACTCTGCCCTGCTGTGAGGGGCCGCACGTTGTGATCTGATAGTGGGGGGTCCGGAGCGGCCGCGTACTCCCCCCACAGGAGAGAACAAACCTTATAGGATGGATTATAATAAAGATTAACATATAGAACCCAAGGTGAGACTCTTCCTATTCTTCCCAGTATTAGAGATCACAGGGAGATGTAGGCCCGAAGCCTGAGGCTGTAGTAATGGGAGAATCCAATGGAAAGTGTTGTCATGGAGACATAGCACCGTTCTGAGACGGAAACCAATCACAGTGCAGAAACTAAAATGAAAGCCATGCTGTGATTGGTTGAGGCTCAGTTTGGGGATCTGAATACAATGGGGGAGATTATCTTAAGTTTCTGAGGTAAAACTGTTCTAGTTGCCCATGGAAACCAATCAGAGCTCAGCTGTAATTTTATAAACAGCTGTGGGAAAAGGAAGCTGAGCTCTGATTGGTTGCAATGGACAACTAGAACGGTTCTGCTCTCAGATGTTTCTGATAAATCTCCCCAAATGACTTCATTAAATCCGGGACGCTGCGCTCTTCTCTTCCTGGACGGGTTCTGTTCCATCTGTACATTTAGGATGATGCCACACGCTAAGCAGTCCGTCAAAAAACGCATGCGTTTTTGACCACTTTGATTTAAGATAATTGGTCAAACCCCTTATGGGGTGACAATGGACGCCCGTTTTTTGATGTGGTGCCACACCCGTCTTCAGGTCACATGCTGGATTGCAGCTCGGCTCCACTTTGAGGTATTACCAGAGACCACCTGTAGACAGACGCGGGGGCTTTTTATGGGGGGTTATTTTAACACTTTCGTCCGTCCCTATATGTTGCAGCAGGTCAAAATCTCAACGCCCCCTACACAGTGTATCCAGGACCCCACTCAATTCATGATGGCCCAGCAAATATGGGATGTTGTGTCCATCTCATTATCTTGTGTATATAATACAAGTCCAGGATTTTTTATTCATTTATTATTTTATTTTTCCCCATTTATTTCACACATTTTAATACCATTATACAGCAGTCCCCGGGTTACATACAAGTAGAGTCTGGGTCTGGATTTGTTTGTTGTTCTTAAGTGAATTGTATGTAAGCGAAACTGTATATTTTATATTGGAAGTTCTAGAAAAAAAATTTTCTTTGCCCCAGTGACAATGGAGGTTTCAAAATTTTGGTGTAATTGGACCAATAATTATCAATAAAGCTTCATTACAGACACCTTACAGCTGATCATTGCAGTCTAGGACTATAGTAAAGCATCCAGAGAGCTTCACCAGAGGTCACAGTGGGCAGAGGGGTCCGTCTGTAACTATGGGTTGTCTGTAAGTCGGGTGTCCTTAAGTAGGGGACCGCCTGTATATACATATAGTCATCCGTCTTCTGGGATAAAATAACAAATACAGTTTTCATATGTTCTGAATATTCATGAAACCCCGACCCATATATATATATATTTAGCGGTCCCCGACTTACAGACGACCCGTTTACAAACAGACCCCAGATGTTGGTATGTCCAGTGCCTTAGCCTACAATAAACAGCTATAACAGTTGATCACAGGTGTTGCAATTAGTAGTTTATTAATTGTCTTGGGCTACAATTATAAATATACAGTCCGACTTACATACAAATTCAACTTAAGAACAAACCTCCAGAACCTATTTTATATATAATATGATGAAGAAATATGGCAGCACTCCAAAGTTGTGAAGCAAAGTACTGGTTTATTCCAACATGTGGCAAACAGCTATGTTTCGGCTCCTATGGCCTGGAGCCTTCTTCAATCTCTGTGTATGTATATTGTGTATATTCTTTTGTACGTGTGTTGTAATGTATAGTGTGTATATGTATATGTGTGTTTATACACTGGAGATAAAAAAAAACTACAGACAAGGTCTGATCATGGATTTTACAGGAATAATATCATCTCCATTAATGAACATGTGATGGATGTACGGGGTCTCCAGGTCAAAAACAGGGTTCTACACAACTACAAAGTATCAACATAAAAATTTTATTTTACAAAAAACCTGATTTACCTGTTTTGCTGTGTGATGGGCTTTACCCAGCATGGAAATTGCTGCTGATTGAGTGAATGGCACAAGGAAGAGCCGTGTGTTGTAGAAGAAGGTTCTGAACTTGTATTCCCTCTGCCATGTAGCTTTATGAGAGGTCCTGCGCAAAAACATTCCCAAACCATGACACTTCCTCCAACACATACACTGACTTCTTTGCACACTTTGGGTTCAGTCTTTACGAGTTTTTCGATGAACATAAAATCCAAATAAATGAATCTTTCTTTCGTCCCTAAACCTGTGCACCACTTCTCCTCAACACAACCTGCTCCTCAGTAAAGGGCAGTCTCGACCTTTGATTCTTTCTGCTAACGAGAGGTCACTTTCATTCCAAATGCTCTTAAACATTGTAGCACTGTCAGGTCAAATTTATGCAGAATTATGAAAAAAGTTTTTTTTTTCTCATGACTATAAATATATGTAATCACATACAACATAGAATATATATTATATTGATGTAAATGTAGTATCCTGGCCATGGCTGATAATGTCACAGTGACGTAGATACTCCCACCATAGCTGATGATGTCACAGTGACATAGACCTCCATTATGGCTGACGATGTTACAGTGACATAGAACCTCCCCCCATGGCTGATGAAGTCCTGACGATGTTACAGTGACATAGAACCTCCCACCATGGCTGACGATGTTACAGTGACATAGAACCTCCCACCATGGCTGACGATGTTACAGTGACATAGAACTCCCACCATGGCTGACGATGTCCCAGTGACATAGAACCTCCCACCATGGCTGACGATGTTACAGTGACATAGAACCTCCCCACATGGCTGACATTTCCAGGACATAGAACCTCCCACCATGGCTGACGAGTTACAGTGACAAGAACCTCCAATGGTGACGATGTTACAGTGAATAGAACCTCCCACCATGGTATGTCCATGACATAGAACCTCCCAATGGCTGACGATGTTACAGTGACATAGAACCTCCCACCATGGCTGACGATGTTACATTGACATAGAACCTCCCACCATGGCTGATGATGTTACAGTGACATAGAACCTCCCACCATGGCTGATGATGTTACAGTGACATAGAACCTCCCACCGTGGCGAGAGTCACAATGACATAGAACCTCCCACCATGGCTGATGATGTTACAGTGACATAGAACCTCCCACCATGGCTGATGATGTCACAATGACATAGAACCTCCCACCATGGCTGATGATGTCACAATGACATAGAACCGCCCACCATGGCTGATGATGTCACAATGCCACGTAGATAACTGACCAATCAGGAGCAAGATAGCTTAGCCCCGCCCACTCACCAGGGTATAAAAGCCCGCGCGCAGTGCCCACCTGCTCATTCTCTCCTGAGCCATGGAGAGAGCAACATCTCCTACTAGCCTTATGGAGCAAGCCATCCTGGACGAGTATGACCAGATCCAGGAGCAACTCAAGGCTTGGAGGATGCCATATACAATGAGTATAAGGATGCAACATCTACCATTACAGCCCTGTAGAGCCGCCCACCTGGAGGACAACACCCAGGAGCAGCTCCAAGGCTTGGAGGATGCCATATACATGAGTATAATGGTGCAACATCTACCAGACCAGCCCTGTAGACCGCCCATCCGGAGGACAACACCAGGAGCAGCTCCAAGGCTTGGAGGATGCCATATACAATGAGTATAAGGTGCAAACATCTACCATGACCAGCCCTGTAGAGCCGCCCATCCTGGAGGACAACACCCAGGAGCAGCTCCAGGCTTGGAGGATGCATATACAATGAGTATAATGGTGCAACATCTACCATGACCAGCCCTGTAGAGCCGCCCATCCTGGAGGAAAACACCAGGAGCAGCTCCAGGCTTGGATACCCTGTACACCCAGGACTGTGGTGCACAGGAGGAGGACAACGACATGGAGGAAAAACCACGGAGACATTACACTGAGGATGGAGAACCGAGGAAGAGGAAGGAACAGGGAAGAAGAAATCCAAGAGAGGTAAAAAGAGCAGTTCTTAGCCTGGATCTGAAACCGTGGAGATGATCTCTAGTCTCAACCAAAGAGGGACCTACCACATCAAGGAAGACCGCTAGTGAGATCCAGGACCCAGCCACATGGTGGACACCAAAGGTATGAAAATCCAGACCTGTGCAGGATGCCGCCCTGACTCCAGCTTCTAGACATTACACACCAGAGGAGTTCACAGGTCCTCACCAACATCTGAGAGCAGAAGCTGCCAGAACATAGCATGACCACCGCTCTCTAGACCTAAACCCACCAGAGATGCTCCAAAGGTCTGTGTCATCATCTGAGAGCGGCGGCTGGACATCTCCATTGACCAAAGCTACGCAGACCCTGGACAGGAGAGGAGCTCCAAGATCTGTGTCATCATCTAAAGCGAATGTTTTATAGGTGATCCGTCATCTAACAAAGATGGGGGGGGACACATGCTCTCACGCGACTAGCGGTTCCCGAAGGGGACATAAAGATGCTTCGCACGTCAGAGCACAAATCAAACCTTGTGCATTGATGCTCGCGACGGCACATCGGTCTTGATGCTTCCAACTCTGGCGTACGCAGACACTGACACACACCGAGGAGTTCAAGGTACCTCGCCAACATCAGGAGCGAAGCTGCAGAACATAGGCAGTGACACCGCTCTTCTAGACCTAAACTAACAGAGATGCTCCAAAGGTCCTGTTCATCACTCGAGGAGCAGACGGCGGCTGGAACATCTCCATTGAGCACAACGCTACGCGACCCGAAAGGCAGAGGACTCCGAACGGTCTGAGCCATCATAGCGAACAGCCGAACTGTTCTTATAGATGATCCCTCAATCTAAACAGAGAAAATCCAGACACTGTCAGATGCCCACCCTGACTCCAGCTCTCTAGACACTAACACACAGAGGACTCCGCAGGTCTGCTGTCACCCATCTAAAAGCATAATGGTTCTTTATAGATATCCGTCATAACGAAAATCCAGACTGTTTGCAGAAGGGAATCAGTCGTTCACCAAACATCATAACCACACTTCTTCCAAGCTTCTCCTACCAGCAAGGAC
Organism: Engystomops pustulosus; assembly: GCA_019512145.1. Lineage (NCBI taxonomy): Eukaryota > Metazoa > Chordata > Amphibia > Anura > Leptodactylidae > Engystomops > Engystomops pustulosus. The sequence continues at coordinate 160,812,220 of CM033647.1, read as the reverse complement.
TATAGATACCAGGAAGAACCATGTCTATGTCACTGTAACATCGTCAGCCATGGTGGGAGGTTCTATGTCAATGTAACATCGTCAGCCATGGTGGGAGGTTCTATGTCATTGTGACATCATCAGCCATGGTGGGAGGTTCTATGTCATTGTGACATCATCAGCCATAGTGGGAAGTTCTATGTCATTGTGACATCGCCAGCCATGGTGGGAGGTTCTATGGCACTGTGACATCATCAGCCATGGTGGGAGGTTCTACGTCACTGTGACAATATCAGCCATGGCCAGTATACTACATTTACATCAATATAATATATATTATATGTTGTATGTGATTACATATATTTATAGTCATGAGAAAAACAGAATACTTTTTTTCATAATTCTGCATAAATTTGACCTGACAGTGCTACAATGTTTAAGAGCATTTGGAATGAAAGTGACCTCTCGTTAGCAGAAAGAATCAAAGGTTGAGACTGGCCTTTACTGAGGAGCAGGTTGTGTTGAGGAGAAGTGGTGCACAGGTTTAGGGACGAAAGAAAGATTCATTTATTTGGATTTTATGTTCATCGAAAAACTCGTAAAGACTGAACCCAAAGTGTGTAAAGAAGTCAGTGATATGTGGTGGAGGAAGTGTCATGGTTTGGGGAATGTTTTCTGCAGCAGGACCTCTCATAAAGCTACATGGCAGAGGGAATACAAGTATCAGAACCTTCTTCTACAACACACGGCTCCTTCCTTGTACGATTCACTCAATCAGCAGCAATTTCCATGCTGGGTAAAGCCCCATCACACAGCAAAACAGGTAAATCAGGTTTTTTTGTAAAATAAAATTTTTATGTTGATACTTTGTAGTTGTGTAGAACCCTGTTGTAGTGACCTGGAGACCGCGTACATCCATCACATGTTCATTAATGGAGATGATATTATTCCTGTAAAAATCCAGTAATCAGACCTTGTTCTGTAGTTTTTTTTTATCTCCAGTGTATAATACACACATATACATTATACACACATATACATATTGACCATAGTTCCTACTTTATGCATGACAAACTGTTGAAGAGTGTGCTGATCCAGCTCTCTCTGGTCTCTGTGATGATAGGATAATATTGCTTTGACCATGCTGGACATACGTAGTTGAACTGCTGAAACTTCCTCTGTGGGATTCTTCTTCTGAGGATTGGTTCAGCGTAGTGCAGGGATTCTTCAGTATTCAGGTCAAGACGGAGTCTCTTCAGGATGAATGGTGGTTCCATTCTCCTGGCCTCCACATCTTCACAGTTTATATCGGAGAAGAATGGATGTGTACGGACATCTCCACTGACTCCCAGGCGCTGGTACTGGTCTTTACACAACAGGCCTTCCAAGATGCTGACTTGGTCGGGAGTTAGAGACTCTGGGAAGACTGGAGTATGATGGAGGACAGCTTGCTCACGTTCTCTACGATTAGTTCCAGGGAATGCACTCTGTGATGTGAGGAGTCTGTAGAGGATCATGCCGATGGCAAAGTAGTCAGCTCCTCTCCCATGGGGCAAGCCGAGAATCAGTTCTGGGGCTGCATATCCTGGGTGACCTCTGCAACGGCTTTTAATACCATTGAATGCATCAGTCACAGCAAGGCCAAAGTCAGTGATTTTTATGTGGCCTTCAGTGGTCAGGAGTATGTTATTTAGCTTTAGGTCACGATGGAGAATTCCTTGCTTGTGTAGGAACTCTACGCCACAGACCACTTCTGCTGCGATGAATTTTACAGTTGCGACGTCAGGACGACGTCCTCGGAAGAAATGATTCAAGTCCCCTCTATCAGCCAGTTCCATCACGTAATAGACAAAGTTCCTGGTGTGGAAAGCAGCCAGGCCATGGATGAGATACGGGCTTCCATGTGACATCTGGAGGATTTGATGCTCTACAAGACTGAAGCGATGTGTTGTATAAACCGCTTTGTCCATCACTTTGATGGCGACACGCTCTTTGAGGAAGTTGTCTGTCGCAAAGTAGACATTTCCAAAGCCTCCTTGACCCAGTTTCTGGTGGAAGTTGAAGCACCCAAGTGATAAGGGCACTGTGGCAGCTGATGGTCCTGCAGAAGCACCGGCTTCTTCCACGGAGGTTACGGTGGTTTTAATGTCCTGGCACCTTCTGCTTTTAGATGATGACATAGACCTGCATAGCTCCTCTGGTGTGTTAGTGTCTAGAGAGCTGGAGACAGGTCGGGCATCCTGCACAGGTCTGGATTTCCTGTTAGATTGCGGATCACCTATAAAGAACATTCTGCTTTTAGATGGTGACACAGACCTATGGAGCTCCTCTGGTGTGTTAGTGTCTAGAGAGCTGGAGTCAGGGCGGGCATCCTGCACAGGTCTCGATTTTCTGTTAGATTGCGGATCACCTATAAAGAACATTCTGCTTTTAGATGATGGCACAGACCTTCGGTGCTCCTCGCCTGTCTCAGGGTCTGCGTAGCTTTGGTTGATGTTCCAGCCGCCGCTGCTCTCAGATGATGACACGGACCTTTGGAGCATCTCTGGTGGGTTTAAGTCTAGAAAGCGGTGGTCACTGCCTATGTTCTGGCAGCTTCTGCTCTCAGATGTTGGTGAGAACCTGTGGAGCTCCTCTGGTGTGTTAGTGTCTAGAGAGCTGGAGTCAGGGCGGGCATCCTGCACAGGTCTCGATTTTTATCCCAGAAGACGAATGACTATATGTATATATAATGGTATTAAAATGTGTGAAATAAATGGGGAAAAATAAAAATACCTGGACTTGTATTATGGACAACAAAATTTTAATGAATGGACATAACAGTCCACTATGGTTGGAGCAATCCATCTTGATTCAGGGTGTGGTCCTGGAAATAACACTGCTGGAGGTGGCTGGCAGGTTGAGATGTTCATCTCTCTCCCAACATAAGGGACTTCTTACATGTTAAATACCGCAGCCCCACACGCAACCCTATAAACACCCGCGGGGCGATCTAGGAGTTGGCTCTCTGGTAATGACTCAAAGTGGTGAAAGCCGAGCTGCAATGGACACTTAGGAACGGGTGTGGCAGCTAACATGTTGAAAAAAAAAGTACAGGGGCGTACCATTGTCACCTCATAAGTGATGTGTCAAAAAACGCATGCGTTTTTAGACACTGCTTAAAAAAAAAAACGTTTCAAAACACCTCGTGGTGGGCATCTAATTCTAACATGCTCGTCTGGGCACTGGAACAGAATCCGTCGTCAGGAATGAAGAGCTAAATTGTACTGGTACTTAATGAATGTAATTTGGTCGTGAAGATTTATCGAGAACAGCTGACAGCGAACCGTTCTAGTTGTCCTTGGCAACCAATGCATAGCTCAGCTTTCCATTTTCCCACAGGCGGTTTACACAAAATGAACGTCTATTACCTGATTGGTTCTGTCTGCAGGCCATCTTTCTTCTGCTCGACAGTGTTAGCAACGAGTGTTCCCTCCCATCTTTGTTAGATGCAGGATCACCTATAAAGACATTCTGTTTTAGATGATGACACGACTCTTCGGGACTCCCTCCGTCTCAGTGCTTAGCCGCTTTTGGCGTCAATGAGATGTTCCAGCCGCGCTGCTCTCAGATGTAGGACACAGACGCTTTGGAGCATCTCTGGTATGTTTAGGTCTAGAGAGCGGTGGTCACTGCTGCTCTATTTCTTGGCAGCTCTGCTCTCATGAGTTGGTGAGGACCGTTCGAAGCTCCACTGGTGTGTTACTGAAGTCTACGTAGGCGTGGATTGTCAGGGCTGGCATACCTAGCACAGTGTCTGGATTTTCTCATACCTCGGCCTCCTGGTGTCGCTCAGCCCCATGTAGGCTTGGGTCCTGGGTAATCCACTACACAGGGTCTTCCTTAGATGTGGTAGTTTCTTCCTCTTTGATTGAGACTAGAGAGTCGTCTCTCCAAGGGTTCATCTAGGATCCTATCCTAACACTCTCCTCTTTTCTGTCTGCCTCTCTGTCAAATTCCCTATCTATCTCTCTCACTCACCCTGCCTGTCTCTTACTCACTTACACTCCCTGTCTCTCTCTGTCACTCACTCTCCCTGTCTGTCTATCTCTCTGTCACCCACGCACTCTCCCTGTCCGTCTGTCTATCTCTCTGTCACTCACTCTCCCTGCCTGTCTCTCTGTCAAATTCCCTGCCTGTCTATTACTCACTCTCCCTGCATGTCTCTCTCACTCACTCATGCTCCCTGTCTGTCTTTCTGTCACTCAGTTCCCCTGTCTTTCTCTTTGTCACTCAATCTCCCTGTCTGTCTCTGTCACTCACTCACTCTCCCTCTCTTTCTCTGTCAAACTCCCTGCCTGTCTCTCTTTTACTCACTTTCTTTCAGTCACTTATTCTCCCTGTCTGTCTCTTTATCAATCAGTCACCCTGTCTGTCTCTCTGTCACTCACTCCCCCTGTCTGTCTTTCTGTCACTCACTCTACCTGTCTCTCTCTTTGTCCCCCAATCTCCCTGTCTGTCTCTCTGTCTCTCACTCACTCTCCATGTCTCTCTCTGTCAAACTCCCTACTTGTCTTTCACTTATTCACCATGCCTGTCTCTCACTCAAGCTTCCTACCTGTCTCTCACACATTCTCCCTGTCTGTTTCTCTGTCACTCACTCTCCCTATTTGTCTCTCTGTCAAACTCCCTGCCTAACTCTCTCACTCTCCCTGTCTGTTTATCTCTGACTCCCCTGTCTGTATCTCACTTACTCACTCTCCCTGTCGGTCTCTCTGCCGCTCACTCTCCTGGTCTCTCTGTCACTCCTCACTCTCCCTATCAGTCTATCTCTCTGTCAAACTCCCTGCCTGTCTCTCTCACTCTCTCCGCTAGTCTTTCTCTCACTCTCTCTGACAGTCTTTCTCTCACTCTCTCTGACAGTATTTCTGTCTCTCACTCTCCCTGCCTGTCTTTCTCTGACTTTCCCTGTCTGTCTCTCTCTTAGGCTACATTCACACGACCGTATGATTTCTCCAGTCCCGTATTTACGGGCCGTATATACGTGACGTTTTTCATCCGTATGCAGCACGTATGTAACCCGTATGTAACCCGTATTTTATACGTCCCCATAGACTTCTAGGGCATACGGAACTGAAATACGGGAGAAAATAGGACATGCTCTATATTTTTATACGGCTAGTATACGGTACGGTACGGAACGGATTTAACAACGGCAATATAAATGGTCAGACGTATTGTCCATTGAAATGAATGTGGCCGTATGTAATCCGTAAAAAAACGGTACGGTACGGTACGGATACGGCCGTTTTCATACGTCCGTGTGAATGTAGCCTTACTCCCACTGCCTGTCACTCAATTTTCCTGTCTCTTTGTCACTCACTCTCCCTGTCTGCCTTTCTGTCACTCACTTACTCCCTGCCTGTGTCTCACTCTCCCTGCCTGTGTCTCACTCACTCTCCCTGCATGTGTCCCTCTCACTAACTCGCTCTCCCTGTGTGTCTGTCTCCCTGTTATACACCTTCCCTGTCTGTATGTCTCTCTGTCAAGCTCCCTGCCTAACTTTCACTCTCCCTGCCAATCTCTCTCTCACTCTCCCCGCCTGTCTCTCTGCCACTTACTCTCCCTGTCTGTCTGTCTTTCTGTCACTCTCCCACTTTCCCTGTCTGTCTGTCTCTGTGTCACTCTTCACCAAACATCAAGCTTCTCCTACCAGCAAGGACTATAGATATCAGAAAGGACCATGGGCTGTAGATCCTTCCAAGAATAGATCTTCCTCCCAGCAGGTGGTCTTCACCTCACCAAAACATCAAGCTTCTCCACCAGCAAGGACTATAGATACCAGGAAGAACCATGGGCTGTAGATCTTCCAAGAATAGATCTACCTCCCAGCCGGTGGTTTCTTCCACCAAACATCAGCTTCTCCTACCAGCAAGGACTATAGATACGAAGAACCATGGCTGTAGATCCGTTCCAGAATAGATCTACCTCCCAGCAGGTGGTCTTCACCTTCACCAAACATCAAGCTTCTCCTACCAGCAAGGACTATAGATACCAGGAAGAACCATGGGCTGTAGATCCTTCCAAGAATAGATCTACCTCCCAGCAGGTGGTCTTCACCTTCACCAAACATCAAGCTTCTCTACCGCAGGGACTAAGATACCAGGACGAACCAGGGCTTGTAGATCCTTCCAAGAATAGATCTACCTCCCAGCAGGTGGTCTTCACCTTGACCAATGTTACATTGTGTAACTTTCTTCCTTATCGGAAAGGACTGTGGATGACCAGTGTCTATAGATCTTTCTAAGAATGGGTGAAGGCCCCAAGTCATGGACCTCAACTGGTGTTCAATATTTACATACCGGCAGTGGGCCTGGACCTTCACCAGACATAATGGCTTCTCCTTCTGTATAACAGTCTTACTAGAACTTTTTATGGGTGACAAGAGCTGCGGATCTTCAAAGAATTTGTGATGGTCCAAATCATCGACCTTGACCAACGATCAAGGTCTACCTACCTCTTCATCTTCATCAAACATCACGACAATGGCCTTGCTTATGGGAAAGGACTATCTTTGACCATTGGCTGAAGATCCTTCCAAGAACTGGTAGATGTCTAACTCATGGATATCTACCGGCCATCTAGATTCACCACCCTGCAGGGGTGTCCTCTTCACCAGACATCCTAGCAGAGTCTTTCCAAACTTCTCCCCACTGTGTGGGTGTGGGTGACCAAGAATCGTGAAGGTCCCAACTTATAGACTGCTATAACCAGTCCATTTCGGGAACTGTGTGTGTGTCTAATGCAATAAAACCTAAAGGTTTCCGGCAACATGTGAACGTGCAATGCTAAAGCCGACCACACAGGGATGGGGGCGCTAGTATATAATCGGAATATGGCCAGTTGTATTTATGGTAAATATAACCGTAATATCTTAGCGCCCCCCCTAGGCCAGCACATTGTAGTGGACAGTATTAGTTATACACAACATTTTTGGCTCTTCCCATCGGTTCCTCGCGGTTTTATGTTTACTCTATAGCGAATAATATGGTTGTAAAAGTGAAGTTTGAGAGAAAGAAGAATTCTCCTCCAACCTCATGTGATTTCTCAAGTTTCCACCCCGAGACCCCCGAGTCAAATAATCGTTCCATTGTGCGTCCGGAGAAGGTCCTGGGCGATAAATCCAGGGAGGAGAAGGAGATGAATGCACCTCTGTCCTAGGAAGATGCGACTGTGGAGAATCCTGATCTGCAGATCCCATGTGTTACCCAGAGAGGGATGCGAGGAATTCCCTGTAAAACCAGATCAATGACGACCTGGAATGTGGCCCGACACGTAAAATTATCCCACGGGGGCTCGTAAAATGCATGAAGATGCGGCCTGGAGAGCGAGAGGAGCTTTGTGTGAAGGTCCACCTCCCCCCAGTGCTACATTGTTCCACTGTGTCGGTCTACACTGCGTACTGGCTTTCTATTCTGCCATATAGTAATGCTGCATCGGGGTCAGGTCACGTTACCCTCCGGTGATACTATGACGTTTTCACTATTTATAGATGTGATTGGGTAATATCGGGGTGTAATCGAGCATCGGAGATGGGATAATGATGTACAGTACTTACAGGATGTAATGAGTCGCCTACACCCTGGATGAGGGATTGATTTATCCTTTACAAGAATGCTATATGTTCTAGGTATAGCGCCACCATGGTCCAAAGGTGGTGTGAGGTATTGCAGCCGAGATGTAATACCACTAACATACTATGGTCAGGGGTGGCGCTGTTACCCAAGCAAAGCATCTAAGATTTCTTAATCCAGGGTCATGCAGTAATCATAGAGGGTCTTCTGCTTCCTGTAACCTTAGTATAACCCCATTTGTCCCATTAGGATATGTAAATATTCATTGTAGGGTCCCCTGCTCATCATCCCTCCCTTATTCCAGTCCAGAGCCCCTGCTCTGCTCTGGAGGACTCAGCCCAACCATATATTACATGACTAGTTATGAACATGTAATGCCACCTTTCGCCTATAGAGGCCGCTGTTGGGAAATTGTATCTCTGGATAATATTCCCTGGACCAGCAGCGATCAACTGATCATTGATTCAATCTCTTAAAGAATCTACTTAAAGATAGAAAATGATTACACAGGCTAAGTTGAGGGGTATCGACCAACCTCGGAGGGTTAACATTACTTCAAGTTTAACATTTTTGATTGGGGTTGTCGGGAAGATTGTCCCTATAAACATGGAGGACTCGGCCTGGCCATTGCTTGGTTGACTGCACATGTAATGCTACATTTCACCTGTAGAGACTGCTGTTGGGAAGATGTGACCTGGATCGGTAGCAAATAACTGATCAGTCATTTAAAGGAGCCACTATGCATGTCTATTATAACAAAAATTATAACCCATAGCTGAGGGGCTACCAAGCTTGGGGGCCTCATTGAGTAAATTTTGGCAATTTTTGCCTTGAAGATTATCCCTGGCGTCCCATCAGTCTGGAGGACCCACCCTGACCATGGTTGTCTATGTATCAGCATGTAATACCCACTTTCTCCTATAGAGGCTGCTGTTGGGAACGTGTGTGTGTGTGTCTGGAAGAAATTTCCAAGAATTTAATCGGCAGCGATCAACTGATCAGCAAGACAGATCCTTAAAGGAGCAATGAAATAACACTGCCTAGGGATGAATAATCTTCTGGTTTTCTTAAAGGGAAAGTCCATACAAGCATAAATATAATGTAATCCGGTCTCCGCTCGCTGTAAGACGGATACATTTGTTACTTTCTCTCTCTCTTCAGGCGTCTGGCTTCCCAGGCCTCTCCCGCCTGATCCGGGCCGGTGCACGGAGGTGTGGACCTCGGTGGCAGGGGAGCTGTTAGCACCATGTTTAACAGATGTAGCAGCTTGACGGCGTCCCAGAGCAGCAGAGCTCAGTCTGCGACAAGCGCCGGCAGCTGCCAACCCTTCCTCGTACATCGTCAGGATGAGACATTTGCAGAGTTGAGACATTTCGGGTCTATTAATAGTGACACAGATGTCACCTAGCTGATTACTGGTGCGTCACCGCGGCAGATGTGTAAGGCCTGGGACTCGCCGTGTGGTCCTAGGTATGATCTGTTGTATTGTATATACTGTATATACGGTATATTGTGTATATTACAGTATATACGTTCTACATGGTATAGTGTGTATATGCTGTGGACCTCAAATTCCCTTCTGGGAAATCCTATACTACCTGCAGCCACCACTAGGGGGAGCTCAGGAGCTTCCTGTATACAGTTCAATAGATTGGGACTGAGCTGCAATACCAGGGACAGCCCCTTTATTTGTTAACCTATTTTAGGTGTTTAACTATTCAACAAACTTTACTTAAATCATTTTTATAAATAAATGTTGTTGTTTTTTAGGTTTTGGCCCAAAAGGCAAGAAATGGAAAACTGTTACCGGAGGAATACCAAGGGGGATCCTTCAGGTATATTTGTGTGACTGTGCACCTTTTTGTAGCACAGTCATGTCTGATACACTGTTGCTATGGACTTGATATGGGCCGTTTCATGTACACAGCTCCTCTGCAAAGCTACTTTCCTTCATTCCTGACCATGTCTGTGGTCTTATCCTGCGGTCATGTGGTGTTTTCACCATTTTCTCCATGAAATAACTCCTAAAGGCGGAATCAGACTACACTTCTAATGTTTGTAGTCTGTTACTATGACAACACGTACATAATGCATTAAATATAGTGTTGTAAGAAGCTTTAAATTGATATATAACACCACAAAATCCTCAGGCTTAAGTTCACGTTTGAGCTTGTAAGAGTCAAGTTAAAGTTCGCTGAACGCATAGACTCGCACTGGAGCTGCATACACAAAACGGTGGTGTTTTATATAAAAATAACTTTTAAATAAGTAAAAAATGATAATTTTTTTTCTTGCTTTGGAGGTGCAGCATCTCTAACCTTGGCATGTACGGCATCACGGGGTTCAGCGCAGTCATTAACCCCCCGCAGTCCTGTATCCTGACAGTGGGACGCTCCAGGACAGAGTTGGCTAGAGGAAGACGAAGAGGGGATCCCGGAGGTGAAGAGGAAGGAGATGCTGAATGTGACCCTGTCCAGTGATGGGCGCCTGGTCAGCGATGATCTGGCAGTCATGTTCCTCGATCGTTTCCGAACCAGCCTGGAAAACCCAATGAACTCTGCCCTAGCGTGAGGGGCCGCACGTTGTGATCTGATAGTGGGGGGTCCAGAGCGGCCGCGTACTCCCCCCACAGGAGAGAACAAACCTTATAGGATGGATTAATAATAAAGATTAACTTATTAGAACCCAAAGTCTGAGACTCCTCCTATTCTTCCCAGTATTAGAGATCACAGGGAGATGTAGGCCGAAGCCTGAGGCTGTAGTACCAGGAGAATCCCATGGACAGTGTTGTCATGGAGACATGGCACCATTCTGAGACGGAAACCAATCACAGTGCAGAAACTAAAATGAAAGCCACGCTGTGATTGGTTGAGGCTCAGTGTGTGAATCTGAATACAATATTTTGCTACCTACCTGCGTTACTTACAGGTAAATCTATGAATGGGGTGATTTGGATTTACATAAATCTCACAGTATTAGGCAGCTGTGTGGCGGTATATGACTGTCTCCGTGGTTACAGACTACAAACAGTCCCTCAATGTAGTCGGATGGGTCGTGGTGACTTCTCTCTGTACTTTTATGTTTCTGGACTGAATCTGTACCTGAAAAAACACATGAATGTGTAATCAGATAACATGGGGCTTGTTGGTAGTCTGTAACCATGGAGACATATAGATCTGAATACACAAAACCAAACTGGGTTATTTTTTTCGTTTTTGTTTTTAAAGCTTCAGCGTCTGAGGTAAAACTGTTCTGGTCGCCCATGGAAACCAATCAGGGCTCAGCTTTCATTTTATAAACAGCTGTGGGAAAATGGAAGCTGAGCTCTGATTGGTTGCAATGGACAACTAGAACGGTTCTGCTGTCCATTGTTTCTGATAAATCTCCCCAAATGACTTCATTAAGTCCGGGACGCTGCGCTCTTCTCTTCCTGAACGGGTTCTGTTCCATCTGTACATTTAGGATGATGCCACACGCTAAGCAGTCTGTCAAAAAACGCATGCGTTTTTGACCACTTTGATTTAAGATAATTGGTCAAAACCCCTTATGGGGTGACAATGGACGCCCGTTTTTCTCGATGTGGCGCCACACCCGTCCTCAGGTCACATGCAGGATTGCAGCTCGGCTCCACTTTGAGTCATTACCAGAGACCACCTGTAGACAGACGCGGGGGCTTTTTATGGGGGGTTATTTAACACTTTCAGTCCGTCCCTATAATGTTGCAGCAGGTCAAAATCTCAACCTGCCCCCTACATCAGTGTATCCAGGACCCCCACTCAATTCATGATGGTCCCAGCAAATATGGGATGTTGTGTCCATCTCATTAATTCTTGTGTATATAATACAAGTCCAGGATTTTTTATTCATTTATTATTTTTATTTTTCCCCATTTATTTCACACATTTTAATACCATTATATATACATATAGTCATTCGTCTTCTGGGATAAAATAAGAAATACAGTTTTCATATGTTCTGAATATTCATGAAACCCCGACCCATATATATATATTTAGCGGTCCCCGACTTACAGACGACCCCTAGTTACAAACAGACCCCTAGATGTTGGTAATGTCCAGTGCCTTAGCCTACAATAAACAGCTATAACAGTTATCACAGGTGTCTGCAATTAAGCTTTATTAATTTGTCTTGGGCTACAATTATAAAATATACAGTTCCGACTTACATACAAATTCAACTTAAGAACAAACCTCCAGAACCTATTTTATATATAATATGATGAAGAAATATGGCAGCAAAGTACTGGTTTATTCCAACATGTGCAAAACAGCTATAAAGAAGTAGTGAAGGATGAGGATCGCACTCTAGCTTCTTGGTATAACTGTCTGCCTCTCTGTCAAATTCCCTATCTATCTCTCTCACTCACCCTGCCTGTCTCTTACTCACTTACACTCCCTGTCTCTCTCTGTCACTCACTCTCCCTGTCTGTCTATCTCTCTGTCACCCACGCACTCTCCCTGTCCGTCTGTCTATCTCTCTGTCACTCACTCTCCCTGCCTGTCTCTCTGTCAAATTCCCTGCCTGTCTATTACTCACTCTCCCTGCATGTCTCTCTCACTCACTCATGCTCCCTGTCTGTCTTTCTGTCACTCAGTTCCCCTGTCTTTCTCTTTGTCACTCAATCTCCCTGTCTGTCTCTGTCACTCACTCACTCTCCCTCTCTTTCTCTGTCAAACTCCCTGCCTGTCTCTCTTTTACTCACTTTCTTTCAGTCACTTATTCTCCCTGTCTGTCTCTTTATCAATCAGTCACCCTGTCTGTCTCTCTGTCACTCACTCCCCCTGTCTGTCTTTCTGTCACTCACTCTACCTGTCTCTCTCTTTGTCCCCCAATCTCCCTGTCTGTCTCTCTGTCTCTCACTCACTCTCCATGTCTCTCTCTGTCAAACTCCCTACTTGTCTTTCACTTATTCACCATGCCTGTCTCTCACTCAAGCTTCCTACCTGTCTCTCACACATTCTCCCTGTCTGTTTCTCTGTCACTCACTCTCCCTATTTGTCTCTCTGTCAAACTCCCTGCCTAACTCTCTCACTCTCCCTGTCTGTTTATCTCTGACTCCCCTGTCTGTATCTCACTTACTCACTCTCCCTGTCGGTCTCTCTGCCGCTCACTCTCCTGGTCTCTCTGTCACTCCTCACTCTCCCTATCAGTCTATCTCTCTGTCAAACTCCCTGCCTGTCTCTCTCACTCTCTCCGCTAGTCTTTCTCTCACTCTCTCTGACAGTCTTTCTCTCACTCTCTCTGACAGTATTTCTGTCTCTCACTCTCCCTGCCTGTCTTTCTCTGACTTTCCCTGTCTGTCTCTCTCTTAGGCTACATTCACACGACCGTATGATTTCTCCAGTCCCGTATTTACGGGCCGTATATACGTGACGTTTTTCATCCGTATGCAGCACGTATGTAACCCGTATGTAACCCGTATTTTATACGTCCCCATAGACTTCTAGGGCATACGGAACTGAAATACGGGAGAAAATAGGACATGCTCTATATTTTTATACGGCTAGTATACGGTACGGTACGGAACGGATTTAACAACGGCAATATAAATGGTCAGACGTATTGTCCATTGAAATGAATGTGGCCGTATGTAATCCGTAAAAAAACGGTACGGTACGGTACGGATACGGCCGTTTTCATACGTCCGTGTGAATGTAGCCTTACTCCCACTGCCTGTCACTCAATTTTCCTGTCTCTCTGTCACTCACTCTCCCTGTCTGCCTTTCTGTCACTCACTTACTCCCTGCCTGTGTCTCACTCTCCCTGCCTGTGTCTCACTCACTCTCCCTGCATGTGTCTCTCTCACTAACTCGCTCTCCCTGTGTGTCTGTCTTCCCTGTCTGTCTGTCAAGCTCCCTGCCTAACTTTCACTCTCCCTGCCAATCTCCCTCTCACTCTCCCCGCCTGTCTCTCTGTCACTTACTCTCCCTGTCTGTCTGTATTTCTGTCACTCTCCCACTTTCCCTGTCTGTCTGTCTCTGTGTCACTAGGTTCTGTATCACTTTGACATCATCAGCCATGGTGGGAGGTTCTATCTCAATGTAACATCGTCAGCCATGGTGGGAGGTTCTGTATCACTTTGACATCATCCAGTGATCAGACCTTGTTCTGTAGTTTCTTATCTCCAGTGTATAAAACACACATATACATTATACACACATATACATTATACACACACGTACAAAAGACATATACATTATACACACATATACATTATACACACACGTACAAAAGAATATACACAATATACACACACAGGAGATATATATATATATATATATATATATATATATAAGAAGTTCTGAATAAAAGATATAGGTTGGGTGCACATCCCAGGACACAGACAATGGGCCCCTCTCAATTCAGGATGAAGAAAAATGTCAGCACTCCAAAGTTGTGAAGCAAAGTACTGGTTTATTCCAACATGTGCCAAACAGCTACGTTTCGGCTCTTATGGCCTGGAGCCTTCCTCAAGCCGCTTATATTTGAATAGAATTTGAATTGAATTGTAACTGGATTTGAAGGAGCCATTCCTGTCATGAGGCTTAGGAGATCCCAATCTCCAGTGTTATATTACCTCCATATAAGATGTTGTGTGATGGTCACTGCCGACCTTGTGCCGCTATAGGATCCTGCACAAAGGAAATGGTGGTGACTGCCTATGTTCTGGCGGCTTCTTCTCTCAGATGTTGGTTAGGACCCGTGGAGCTCCTCTGGTGGGTTTAGGTCTAGAAAACAGTGGTCACTGCCTATGTTCTGTCAGCTTCTGCTCTCAGATGTTGGTGAGGGCCTGTTGAGCTGCTCTGGTGGGTTTGGGTCTAGAGAGCGGAGGTCACTGTCTATGTTCTGGCAGCTTCTGCTCTCAGATATTGGTGAGGACCCATGGAGCACCTCTGGTGGGTTTAGATCTAGAGAGCGGTGGGAAATGTCTATGTTCTGGCAACTTCTGCTCTTAGATGTTGACAAGGACCTGTGGAGCTCCTCTGGTGGGTTTAGGTCTAGAGAGCAGTGGTCACTGCCTGGAGCTCCTCTGGTGGGTTTAGGTCTAGAGAGCAGTGGTCACTGCCTATTTACTGGCAGCTTCTGCTGCCAGATGTTGGTGAGGACACATGGAGCTCCTCTGGTGGGTTTAGGTCTTGAGAACAGTGGTCACTTGCTATGTTCTGGCAGCTACTGCTCTCAGCTGTTAAGAAGGACCTATGGAGCTCCTCTGGTTGGTTTAGGTCTAGAGAGCTGTGGTGACTGCCTATGTTCTGGCAGATTCTGCTCTCAGATGGCAGATTCTGCTCTCAGATGTTGGAGAGGACCCATGGAGCTCCTCTGGTGGGTTTAGGTCTAGAGAGGGCTAGTCACTGCCTATGTTCTGGCTGCTTCTGCTCTCTGATGTTGGTGAGGAACCATGGAGCTCCTCTAGTGGGTTTAGGTCTAGAGAGCGGTGGTGGATGCCTATGTTCTGGCAGCTTCTGCTGTCAGATGTTGGTGATGACCCGTAGAGCTCTTCTGGTGGGCAAAAGCTGCCGGAACATAGTCAGTGACCACCACTCCCTAAACTAAAACCCACCAGAGCTCCAAAGGTCCTCACCAACACCGGAGAGCAGAAGCTGCCAGAAAAGCATAATCTTCCAGAACATTTCTGCTGTCAGATGTTGGTGAGGACCCGTAGAGCTCTTCTGGTGGGTAAAAGCTGCCGGAACATAGTCAGTGACCACCAGTCCCTAGACTAAAACCCACCAGAGCTCCGAAGGTCCTCACCGACACCAGAGAGCAGAAGCTGCCAGAAAAGCATAATCTTCCGGAACATAGGCATAATCTTCCAAAGCTCTCTAGGTCTAAACCTACCAGAAGAGAAACGAAGGTGCTCATTAACATCTGAGAGCAAAAGCTGCCAGAACATAAGCAGAGACCACCGCTCTCTAGACCGAAACCCACCAGAGCACCCCAGGTCCTCACCAACATCTGAGACCAGAAGCTGCCAGAACATAGGCAGCTTCTGCTCTCAGATGTTGGTGAGAACATGTGGAGCTCCTCTGGTGGGTTTAGGTCTAGAAAGCGGTGGACACTTCCCAGTGGAGCTCCTCTGGTGGGTTTAGGTCTAGATACTGGTGGTCAATGCCTAAGTTTTGGCAGCTTCAGCTCTCAGGTGTTGGTGAGGACCCGTGGAGCTCCTCTGGTGGGCAAAAGCTGCCAGAACATAAGCAGTCACCACCACTCTCTAGACCAAAACCCACCAGAGCTCCAAAGGTTCTCACCAACATCTGAGAGCAGAAGCTGCCAGAACAGCATCATCTTCCAGAACATAAGCAGTGACCAAAGCTCTCTAGACCTAAACCTACCAGTGGAGCAACAAAGGTGCTCACCAACATCTGAGAGCAAAAGCTGCTGCTCACCAACATCTGAGAGCAAAAGCTGCCAGAACATAAGCAGAGACCACCGCTCTCTAGACCGAAAGCCACCAGAGCACCCCAGGTCCTCACCAACATCTGAGACCAGAAGCTGCCAGAACATAGGCAGCTTCTGCTCTCAGATGTTGGTGAGAACATGTGGAGCTCCTATGGAGGGTTTAGGTCTGGAGAGCGGTGGTGACTGCCTATGTTCTGGCAGCTTCTGGTCTCAGATTTTGGTGAGAACCCATGGAGCTTCTCTGGTGGGTTTAGGTCTAAAGAGCGGTGGTCACTGCCTATGTTCTGACACCTACTGCTCTCCGATGTTGATGAGGACCCATTGAGCTCCTCTGGTGGGTTTACGTCTAGAGAGCGGTGGTGACTGCCTATGTGCTGGCAGTTTCTGCAATCAGATGTTGTTGAGCACTTGTGGAGCTCCACTGGTGGGTTTAGGTCTAGAGAGCGGTGGTTACTCCCTTTTTTCTGGCAGCTTCTGCTCACAGATGTTGGTGAGGACCTGTGGAGCTCCTCTGGTGGGTTTAGGTCTAGAGAACGGTGCTGACTGCCTATGTTCTGGAGCAAAAGCTGCCAGAACATAAACAGTGACCACCGCTCTCTAGACCGTAACCCAACAGAGCTCCCCGGGTCCTCACCAACAACTGAGAGTAGAAGCTGCCAGAACATAGGCAGCTTCTGCTCTCAGATGTTGGTGAGAACATGTGGAGCTCCTCTGGTGGGTTTAGGTCTAGAAAGCGGTGGACACTTCCTATGTTCTGGCAGCTTCTGCTCTCAGATGTTAGAACATAAACAGTGACCACCGCTCTCTAGACCGAAACCCAACAGAGCTCCCCGGGTCCTCACCAACAACTGAGAGTAGAAGCTGCCAGAACATAGGCAGCTTCTGCTCTCAGATGTTGGTGAGAACATATGGAGCTCCTCTGGTGGGTTTAGGTCTAGAAAGCGGTGGACACTTCCTATGTTCTGGCAGCTTCTGCTCTCAGCTGTTTAGGAGGGCTGGTGGAGCTCCTCTGGTGGGTTTAGGTCTAGAGAGCTGTGGTCACTGCCTATGTTCTGGCAGCTTCTGCTCTCAGATGTTGGTGAGGACCCATGGAGCTCCTCTGGTGGGTTTAGGTCTAGAGAGTGTGGTAACTGCCTATGTTCTGGCAGCTTCTGGTCTCAGATTTTGGTGAGAACCCGTGGAGCTTCTCTGGTGCTTTTAGGTCTAAAGAGCGATGGTCACTGCCTATGTTCTGACACCTACTGCTCTCTAATGTTGATGAGGACCTGTGGAGCTCCTCTGGTCGGTTTAGCTCTAGAGAGCGGTGGTCACTGCCTATTAGGAAGTGTCCACCGCTTTCTAGACCTAAACCCACCAGAGGAGCTCAACGTGTTCTCATCAACATCTGAGAGCAGAAGGTGCCAGAACATAGGCAGTGACAACCGCTCTCTAGACGTCAACCCACTAGAGGAGCTCCACAGTTCCTCACCAACATCTGAGAGCAGAAGCTGCCAGAAAAGGTGCCAGAACATAGGCAGTGACAACCGCTCTCTAGACCTAAACCTACCAGAGGAGCTCCACAGGTCCTCACTGACATCTGAAAGCAGAAGCTGCCAGATCATAGGCAGTCACCACAGCTCTCTAGACCTAAACCCACCAGAGGAGCTCAACGTGTTCTCATCAACATCTGAGAGCAGAAGGTGTCAGAACATAGAAAGTGACAACTCCTCTTTAGACCTAAACCACCACAGGAGCTCCACAGGTGCTCACCAACATCTTAGGGCAGAAGCTGCAAGTTCAAACGCAGTCAACACCGCTCTTAGGACCTAAACCCACCAGATGAGC
>CM033647.1:160773377-160787412 GCA_019512145.1 Engystomops pustulosus | reverse complement strand
CGTAGTCCCACTGGGGTTTGGTGGTCACATACGTCAGATGTTGTTTTCCACCCGCCGCCGCTCTCAGAATGATTGACACAATACCTTTATTGGAGCAATCTCTGGTGGGGTTTAGGTCTAGAGAGCGGGTGGTTCACTGCCGTAATGTTCTTGGATCAGATTTCTACGCTCTCAGAATGTTGGCTAGAGGCCACCTGTGAGCTCCTCCTGGTGTTTTTAATGTCTAGAGAGCGGAGTCAGGGCGGGCATCCTGCACAGGTCTGATTTCTCATAATACCTCTGGTGTCCACCATGTGGCGGGTCCTGGGATCTCACTTAGCAGGGTTCTTCCTTGATAGATGGTAGGTCCCTCTTTGGTTTGAGACTAGAGATCCCATCCTCCACGGTTTCAGATCCAGGCTTAAGAACTTGCGCTTTTTTTTTTACCTCTCTTGGATTTCTTCTTTCCCCCTGGTTCCTTCTCTTCTCTCTGGTTCTCCCATCCTCAGTTGTAATGTTTCTCACAGTGGGTTTCCTCCATGTCGGTTGTCCTCCTCCCTGTGCACCACAGTCCTGGGTGTACAGGGTATCAAGCCTTGGAGCTGCTCCTGGGTGTTTTCCTCCAGATGGGGCGGCTCTTACAGGCTGGTCTGGTAGATGTTTGCACCATTATACTCTGGTATATGGCATCCTCCAAGCCTGTGGAGCTGCTCCTGGGTGTTTGTCCTCCAGGATGGCGGCCTCTACAGGCTGGTCATGGTAGATGTTGCACCATTATACTCATTGTATATGGCATCCTCCAAGCCTTGGAGCTGCTCCTGGGGTGTTTTCCATCCAGGATGGGTGGCTCTACAGGGCTGGTCATGGTAGATTTTGCACAACCATTATACTCATTGTATATGGCATCCCTCCAAGCCTTGGAGCTGCTCCTGGGTGTTGTCCTCCAGGATCGGGCGGCTCTACAGGGCTGGTCATGGTAGATGTTTGCACCATTATACTCATTGTATATGGCATCCTCCAACCCTTGGAGCTGCTCCTGGGTGTTGTCCTCCAGGATGGGCGGCTCTACAGGCTGGTAATGGTAGATGTTGCATCCTTATACTCCATTGTATATGGCATCCTCCCAAGCCTTTGGAGTTGCTCACTGGATCTGGTCATACTCGTCCAGGATGGCTTGCTCCATAAGGCTAGTAGGAGATGTTGCCTCTCTTTCCATGGACTCAGGAGAGAATGAGCAGGTGGGCACTGCGCGCGGGCTTTTATAACCCTGGTGAGTGGGCGGGGTTAAGCTATCCTTGCTCCTGATTGGTCCGTTTATCTACGTGGCATTGTGACAATCATCGCCATGTGGCGTTTTATGTCATTGTGACATCATCAGCATGGTGGGAGGTTTCTATGTCTTGTGACATCATCAGCCATGGTGGGAGGTTCATGTCACTGTAACATCTAGCCATGGTGGGAGTTCTTGTCCATTGTGCATGTCAAGCCACGTGGGGAGGTTTCTTGTCACTGGTAACATCATCGCCATGTGGGAGGTTCTATGTCAAACTAACATCATCACCATTCAGCCATGTGGGAGTTCTATGTCAATGTAACATCGTCAGCCATGGTGGGAGGTTCTATGTCACTGGGACATCGTCAGCCATGGTGGAGGTTCTATGTCACTGTAACATCGTCAGCCTGGTGGGAGGTTCTATTGTCACTGTAACATCGTCAGACTTCATCAGCATGGTGGGAGGTTCTATGTCACTGTAACATCGTCAGCCATAATGGGAGGTTCTATGTCACTGTGACATCATCAGCCATGGTGGGAGTTTCTACGTCACTGTGACATTATCAGCCATGGCCAGGATACTACATTTACATCAAATATATATATTCTATGTTGTATGTGATTACATATATTTTAGTCATGAGAAAAAAAAACTTTTTTTCATAATTCTGCCATAAATTGACCTGACAGTGGCTACAATGTTAAGAGCATTTGGAATGAAAGTGACCTCTCGTAGCAGAAGAATCAAAGTCGGCTGGCCTTTAACTGAGGAAGCAGGTTGTGTGAGGAGAAGTGTGCACAGGTTTAGGGACGAAAGAAGATCATTATTTTTGGATTTTATGTTCATCGAAAAACTTGTAAGACTGAACCCCAAGTGTGCAAAGAGTCAGTGATATTGGGTGGAGGAAGTGTCATGGTTTTGGGGAATGTTTTCTGCAGCAGGACCTCTCATAAAGCTACATGCCAGAGGAATACAAGTATTAGAACCCTTTCTTCTAGCAACACAAAAAAAAAGGCTCCTTCGGTGCGATGTCACTCAATCAGCACAATTTCCTTGCTGGGTAAAGCCCCATCACAAGCAAACAGGTTAACGTTTTTGGTAAAAATAAAATTTATGTTGATACTTTGTAGTTGTGAGAACCCTGTTGTAGTGACCGGAGACCCGCTACATCCTATCACATGTTTCATAATGGAGAGATATTATTCCTGAAAAATCAGGTGATCAGACCTTGTCTGTAGTTTTTTTTTATCTCAGTGTATAAAACACGCATATACATTAACACACATATACATTATTATCACACACTAACAAGAAGTATACACAATTATACATAAAGGATATGAGAAGGCTCCAGGCCATAGGACGAAACTAGCGTTTGCCACATGTTGAATAAACCAGTACTTTGCTTCACAACTTTGGAGTGGCTGCATATTTCTTCATCATATTATATATAAAAATAGGTTCTGTAGTTTTCTTAAGTTGAAATTTGTATGTAAAGTCGGACACTGTATTTTTTTATATTGTAGCCCAAAGACAAATTAATAAAGCCTTAATTGCAACACCTGATAACTGTTATAAGCTGTTTATTATTAGGTTGAAGGCACTGTGACTGGACCAACATTAGGGGTCTGTTTGTAATAGGGTCCGTACTTGTAAGTCGGAGGCTCGCTAAATACTATATATATATGGTCTCGGGGTTTCGATGAATATTCAGAAACATATGAAAAACTGTATTTCTTATTTTAAATCCCAGAAGACGAAGACATATGTTATTTAAATGGGTATTACAATATGTGTGAATCATGGAAAATAAAAATTAATAAAGTGATATATAAAAAATCTGGACTGTATATATCACACCAAAAGAATTTAATGAGATGGACACACACATCCCATAATTGTGGGACATCAATGAATTGAGTGGGGGCCTGGGATACACTGCTGTAGGGTGCGGTTGAGATTTTGACCTGCTGCAACATTATAGGGACGACTGAAAGTGCTTAAAAAATACCTCCCCCTCCCATAAACACAGCCACCCCCCCACCTCCCCGTCTGTCTACATGTGGTCTCTGGTAATGACTCCAAGTGGAGCGCCGGCTGCCAAATCCAGCATGTGACCTGAAACGGTTGTGGTGCCCCATTCGAGAAAAAGAGCGCCATTGTCACCCCATAAGGGGTTTTGACCATTATCGTTAAATCAAAAGTGGTCAAAAACGCATGTACAACGGTTTTTTGACGGCTGCTTAGTACGTGGGCATCATCCTAAATGTACAAGATGGAACAAACGACCGTCCAGGAAGAGAGCAGCGCAGCGTCCCCGGATTAAGAAGTCATTGGGGAGATTTATCAGAAACATCTGACAGCAGAACCGTTCTAGTTTGTCCATTGCAACCAATCAAGAGCTCAGCTTTCATTTTCCCACAGGCTGTTTATAAAATGAAGCTGAGCTCTGATTGGTTCCTTTCGTGGAAACAGCAACACGTTTTTACACCAGACGGCTGAAGCTTTAAAACAAAAACGAAAAAAATAACCCAGTTTGGTTTTTGTGTATTCCAGATCTAATAGTCTCCAGGTTACAGACTCCAACCAAGCCCCATGTTGTCTGTTAACATTCATGTGTTTTTTTTTTCCAGGTACAGATTCAGTCCAGAAAATAAAAGTACAAGAGAAATCACCCACGACCCATCCGACTACATTTGAGGGACTGTTTGTAAGTCTGTAACAACGGATACGCAGTCTACAGTTACCGCCACCAACAGCTGCCTATACTGGTGAGATTTATTGTAAATCAAATCACCCCCCATGCATAGATTTACCTGTAGTAAACGCAGGTAGGTAGCAAAATATGGGGGGAGATTTCAGAAGTCTCTTAGATCAGAGCTGTCTGTTACCATGGTAACCAATGAGAGCTCAGCTTTCATTTTCCCCAGCTGTTTATAAAATTACAGCTGAGCTCTGATTGGTTTCCATGGCAACTAGAAACAGTGTTTTTAATTAACCATCAGACTAAGATAAATGCTCCCCCATTGTATTCAGATCCCAAACTGAAAGTCCCAACATCCAGCCATGGCTTTCATTTTAGTTTTTCTTTGCACTGTATTGTTCCGGCTCAGAACGGTGCAGTGTTCCCTTGACAACACTTCATTGGATCTCCCCCCTATACACAGCTAGGTTCGGGCCTACATCTCCCCTGTGCTCCTCTAATACTGGAGAATAGAAAGAGTCTCACACTTTGGGTTCTAAAAGTTAATCTTTTATTTATTAATCCATCCTATAAGGTTTGGTTCTCTCCTGTGGGGGGAGTACGCGGCCGTTCCTGACCCCCCAACTATCAGATTCACAAACGTTGCGGCCCCTCACAGCAGGGCAGGGGTTCATTGGGGTTTTCCAGGTTGGTCGGAAAGATCGAGGAACATGGATGCCAGATCATCGCTGACAGGCGGCCGTCACTGGAACAGGGTCACATTCAGCATCTCTCCCTTCACTTCACCTCGGTGTCCCTCTTCAACTCCTCTAGAGCCAACTCTGTCCTGGAAGGTCCAACCGCCAGGATACAGGAAGCTGCGGGGGGTTAAATGACTGCGTTGAACCCCGTGAATGCCAACATGCCAAGGTGAGATTGCGAACGCAAAGCAAACCCCCAAAGGAAAAAATAAAATGTAAATATTTTTTCACTCGTTCTAAAGTTATTTTTTATATAAAACACCACGTTTTTGTTTATAGCAGCTCGTGCGAGCCTATGCGTGTAGTAAGTTTTAAACCTTGACTCTTACAAGCTCAACAGAACTTAGCCTGAGGATTGTGGTGTTAAATATCAATTTAAAAGCTTCTTACACGTATTTAATGCGATTATGTACGTGTTGTCATAGTAACAGACTACAAACATTAGAGAGTAGTCCTGAATTCGCCTTAGGAGAGTTATCATTCAGGAGAAAATAGGTGAAAACATACACAACACTGACCGCAGGATAAGACCACAAGACATGGCAGGAATGAAGGAAAGTCAGGCTTTGACAGAGGAGACTGTTACATGAACCGGCCATATCAAGGTCCATAGCAACAGTGTATCAGACATGACTGCAACAAAAAGGTGCACAGTCCACAAATATACCTGAAGGATCCCCCTTGGTATTCCTCCGGTAACAGTTTTTTCCATTTTTTGCCTTTTTTGGCCAAATCTAAAAACAACAACAACATTTATTTATTAAAAAATGAATTTAAGTAAAGTTTGTTGATAGTTAACACCTAAAATAGGTTACAAATAAAGGGGCTGCCCTGGTATTGCAGCTCAGTCCCAATCTATTGAACTGTATACAGGAAGCTCCTGAGCTCCCCTAGTGGTGGCTGCAGGTAGTATAGGATTTCCCAGAAGGGAATTTGAGGTCCACAGCATAATACACACTATACCATGTAGAACGTATATACTGTAATATACACAATATACCGTATATACTGTAATATACACAAAATACCTTATATACTGTAATATACACAATATACCATATATACAGTATACATAGAGCCATGGTGAGAGGTTCTGTGTCACTTTGACATCGTCAGCCATGGTGGGAGGTTCCATATCACTTTGACATCATCAGCCATGGTGGGAGGTTCCATATCACTTTGACATCATCAGCCATGATGGGAGGTTCTGTGTCACTTTGACATTGTCAGCCATGGTGGGAGGTTCCATATCAATTTGACATCATCAGCCATGGTGGGAGGTTCCATATCACTTTGACATCATCAGCCATGATGGGAGGTTCTGTATCACTTTGACATCATCAGCCATGGTGGGAGGTTCTATGTCACTGTAACATCATCAGCCATGGTGGGAGGTTCTATATCACTTTGACATCATCAGCCATGGTGGGAGGTTCTGTAACATTTGACATCATCAGCCATGGTGAGAGTTCTATGCACTGTAATCATCATCATGGGGGAGGTCTATGTCACTGTGACATCATCAGCCTGGTGGAGGTTCTATGTCCACTGAGACATCATCACCAATGGTGGAGGTTCTAATGTCACTGTGACATCATCACAGCCGATGGTGGGAGGTTCTATGTCATTGTGACGTCATCAGCCATGGTGGGACGTTCTATGTCACTGTGACATCATCAGCCATGGTGGGAGGTTCAGTATCACTTTGACATCATCAGCCATGGTGGGAGGTTCTATGTCACTGTAACATTATCAGCCATGGCTAATTATTAATTTATTTGGATTTTATGTTCATCGAAAGAAAGATCGTAAGACTGAACCCAAAGTGTTAAAGAAGTCAGTGATAGTGGTGGAGGAAGTGTCAGGGTTTGGAATGTTTTCTGGCAGCAGAACCTCTCATATCAGCTACATGGCAAGGGAATACAAGGTATCATAATCTTCTTCTAAAACAACACACGGCTCCTTCCTTGTGCGATTCACTCAATCACAGCAGCAATATCCATGCTGGGTAAAAGCCCCAGCCACACAGCAAAACAGGTTAAATCAAGTTTTTTCGTAAAATAAAGTTTTTTATGGTGATACTTTTTAGTTGTGTAGAACCCTGTTGTAGTGACCTGGAGAACCCCGTACATCATCACTGTTCATTAATGGAGATGATATTATCCGGTAAAAATCCAGTGATCAGACTTGTTCTGTAGTTTTCTTATCTCCAGTGTATAAAACACACTATACATTATACCACACAATACTTATACACAACCGTACAAAAGAATATGCACAATATACACACACAGGAGGAAATATATATTATATATTATATTATATATATATATATATAGAAGTTCCGAATAAAAGATATAGGTTGGGTGCACATCCCAGGACACAGACCAATGGGCCCCCTCTCATTCAGGAAATGGAGAAAAATGTCAGCACTCCAAAGTTGTGAAGCAAAGTACTGGTTTTCTTCCACAGTGTGCCAACACTACGTTTTCGGCTCTTAGGCCTGGAGCCTTCCTCAAGCCGCTTATATTTGTAATAGAATTTGAATTGAATTGTACTGGATTGAAGGAGCCATTCCTGTCATGAGGCTTAGGAATCCCAATCTCCAGTGTTATATACTACCTCATAATAAGATGTTGGTGATGGTCACTGCCGACCTTGGTGCCGCTATAGGATCCTGCAAAAGGAAATTACCCAAATCTGGAGCCAACCTGACATGTTAATAATATTGGGAAACTGACCATCCCCATCAAACAATTTGCCTCTCCAGCATTCACACTTAATATCATGTGACCAGGGTTGATGCATGAAGGGTTCTTTACCTAGAAAGACTGGCAAAGTCTACACCCCATGTGTGTATCTGATCACATGAAATGAGAGCACCTCCATGGAGGATGGGGAGGAAGTAGAAGTTCTCGGAGGGCTGCTGTGATATTCATGTGATCAGAATACATTTTGGAGTAGACATTGTAAATGTACTGAATAAGGACCTTATATACATCACCCGGGCCACAATGACATGAGTGCTCAATGATATAACAGAGCTCTCTCTCAGTGTTCCATACAGCAGCATACCCCAGCAGTGGACTCTCATATCAGGAAGAGAAGGCGGAGCAGTGCAAGTAAAATACCATATGCAGAACTCACTCATGGAGGCCCACGTCAGGTGAACTGCATACATTTAAAACTGATATTTAACATTGCAGCCGGAATGAAAACCATTTAGAGATAGGCAATTATTTTTAATTATAGTTATTAATAGGTATTTTATTTTGGGTGGGATCATTTAAATGGTAGGTTCCTCTTGCAGTTCTTAAATTATGCAAATAATTTAGACACACTCTCCTACAGATATTTTTTATACTTGTTATTGTTTTTTGTTTTTATTTTTTGACAGCCAAAATCCAGCAGTTGAAGGTCCTTGGACACTTATAGAAGGCCGTAAGACACAACCTTCAAGAGGTCAGTCCGGAGGCGAAGGGGCAGATGCACCGTCAAGAGTTCAAGTCCTGGGTGTTGAAAGTCCGATAATGGTGTTGTCTATTGGAGGTTGCAGGAGAACTAGGGTGATGAATAAGGGAAGGATTATGAGCGCCACCCTACATCAACATTCACCAAAAGTTTCATTGTATTCATTGAGAAACTAGAAATGTCTGCTGATCCAGCTTTTGCTCTCTGTGGTGATAGGAAATATTGCTTTGACCATACTGGATGAACAGAACTGAACTGCTGAAAATTCCTGGGTTGATGGTTGGTTCAGACTCAGTAACAAGAATTTTCAGTATTCAGATCAAGAGGTCTCTCCTCAGGATGTATGGTGATTACTGAGAAGAATGGATGTGTCCGGATGTCTCCTTTGACTCCCAGGCCGCTGGTACTGGTATTACACAGTAAGCCTTCTAAGATGCTGACTTGGTCAGGAGTTTCGAGAATCTAGGAAAACGGGAGAGTGATGGAGGACAGATGCTCACGACCTCTTTGATTTTCTTCCATGGAAATCGGCCCTGTGATGTCAGGAAATTATAGAGATGACATAGATGGTAAAGAAGTAGTCAACACCCCCCTCCCATAGCGCAAGTTTTAAGGACCATTTCTGGAGCTGCATATCTTGAGGTACCTCAGCAAAAGGCTTTTTGTGCCATAGAATGTCCCAGTCACCAGCAAGGCTAAAGTTCAGTAATTTTTATAATGGCCTTCAGTGGTATTCCATTCGGGCATCAGGTCCACGTGGGAGAATTCCTTGTGTTTGTGGCAAACTTACTTACCCGGTCCTGTTGATTCGGACGGTCGACGAGGATGAATTCTGGTGCGATTCATGAAGATCGTGCGCCCAAGTTCCCGCATACGTCGCTTCCTCCTCCCGCCGACGGTCGCCAGAGTTCAACTTCTTTTCTTTCCGGTGCTTGTAAGTGGTGTTGTGTGACACAATTCTAAATGTTAAATCTTGCGCGTTGTCCGAAATCCGTCGGGTCGTTCAACGTCGCCCGCCCCACGATTTCTGTCTTCTGTAAGCCGGCACTGATGCGCAAAAATCCGATCGTGTGTGCCAAAAAACCCGGGAATCCGGCGCAAAAACGAAATCGTCGGGAAAATGTGCTCCTTTTGTATAGAGCCCCTCTGTGTCAAGATGAGCAACGTCTCCGGTGGAATTGAAGCACGCCAATGATAGTGGCGCGGTGGGCAGCGGATGGTCTCCAAAAGTGGTTAGGCTGTTGGTGACTTATTGGGGCAAGATTTCTTTACCCGGTCCCCCGTTGCGACCAATCCCGGCGTGCGTTGTCCGACAGGTCGATTCTGTTCCGGCGGCATTCACTAAGAGTCGTGAAGCGTCCGAGTTTCCTGCATGTGGTTGCTTCTCTTTTTTTCTATGCGCCGAGGGGTCCCGCCGAGTTCACCTCTTTCTTCTTCCTGGTGCACTGTAAATGCTTGAATCTTTGCACAGACCAAATCTCTTTTTTAATTCCGTGCTTGGTCGAATCCGTTCTTTGTCCACGGCCCGCCCCATCAGCGACAGCCTGCGCGCCGAGCACCAAAATCCGATCCGTGTGCGCCAAAATGGCCGGGACATTTTTTTGCCCCCAAACGGGAAAATCGACGGGAAACCCGCGAAAATGCGTCCGATGGGACCAATTAGTAAAAATAGCCCCATTTGTCAGCAACCCCCCTGCTGCTTTTGAGATTGATTACCTATTCAGTCCTCAGGGCTAATACGGAGCTTGATCATTCAGATGTTATGCATTACAGGCTGCCACGACCTGCAGAGCTCCCCTGGTGGGTTTAGAGTCTGGGAGACTCGGGTCCACTGTGTTTTTTCTGGCAGCTTTTCTGCTCTCAATGTTGGTGAGGACCCTTGTTGGAGCTCCCTCCTGGTGGGATAAGTTCTGGAAATCGTGGCACTTCAGCTATTGTTCTACCACTTGCTCTCTCAGATGTTGGTGAGAACCCGGGAAGCTCCACTGGTGGGTCTAGGTTTAGGAGAGCAGTGGGTCACCCCCTTGTGTTCTGTTCACTTCTGCTCTCAGATTTGGTAGGACTTGTGGACTCCTCTGGTGGTTTAGGTCTGGAGAGCCGGTGTTGCCTATGTTCCTGACACCTCTTCTGTTCTGCGTGTTTGATAAGAACGCCGTTGAGCCCTCTGGGATGGGGGTTTAGGTCTGGAGAGGCGGTGTGTTGCTGCCTATGTTTCTGAACACACCGTTCCTTGCTCCTGCGATGTTGATGAGGACCCCGTTGAATCCTCTGTGGGTTTAGCGCTGGAGAGCGGTGGTTGGTTGCCTATGTTTCTTGCGGCTCTTTTTCTCGATGTTGGTGCAGAACTGCCGTGGGCTCCCGGTGGGTTTAGGGTCTAGAAAACAGTGGTCACTAGCCTATGTTCTATGTCAGCTTCTGCTCTCAGATGTTGGTGAGAGGGGCCGTTTGAGCTGCTCTGGTTGGTTTTGGGTCTAGAGAGCGGAGGTCCACTGTCCTAATGGTTCATTTCTGCAGCTATCCTGCTCTCGAATTGGTGAGGAACCCATGGAGCACCTCTGGTGGGTTAGATCTCAGTAGAGCGTGGGAAAATGTCCTTCCTGTTCTGGCCAACTTCTGGCCTCTTAGATGTTGCAACGACCTGTGAGTTCTCCCTCGGGTGGTTAGGTCTAGAAGCAGTGGTCACTGCCTATTTACTGGCAGCTTCTGCTGCCAGAATGTTGTGGCACACATGGATCTCCTCTGGTGGGTTTTAGGTCTTGAAACAGTTGGTCACTCTGCTATGTTCTGCCAGCCTACTGCTCTCAAGCTTGTAAGAAGGACCTATGGAGCTCCTTCTCTGTGGTTTTAGGTCTAGAGAGCTGTGGTGACTGCCTATGTTCTGGCAGATTCTGCTTCTCAGATTTGGAGAGGAACCATGGGAGCTCCTCTGGTGGGTTTAGGTCTAGAGAGGGCTAGTCACTGCCTATGGTTCTGGCTGCTTTCTGCCTCTGATGTTGGTGAGGAACCTGGAGCTCCTCTAGTGGGTTTAGGTCTAGGAGCGGTGGTGGAGCCTATGTTCTGGCAGCTTCTGCTGTCAGATGTTGGTGGAGGACCCGTAAAGCTCTTCTGGTGGGCAAAGCTGCCGGAACATAGTCAGTGACCACCACTCCTAGACTAAAACCCACCCAGAGCTCCAAAGGTCCCGCACCAACACCGGAGAGCAGAAGCTGCCAGAAAAGCATGAATCTTTATCCAGAACATAGGCAGTGACCACAAGCTCTCTAGTTCAGTCTAAACCTACCTACCAGAAGAGAAACGACGAAGGTGCTCACCAACATCTGGAAGCAAAAGCTGCCAGAACATAAGCAGAGACCACCGCTCTCTAGACCGAAACCCACAGAGCACCCCAGGTCCTCACCAACATCTTGAGAAACAGACTGCCAGAACATAGGCAGCTTCTGCTCTCAGATGTTGGTGAGAACATGTGGAGCTCCTCTGAGGGGTTTAGCGTCTGGAAGCGGTGGCAGTGACTAGCCCTCTCTAGACCTAAACCCACCAGAGGAGCTCCATGGGTCCTCACCAACATCTGAGAGCAGAATCTGCCAGAACATAGGCAGTCACCACAGCTCTCTAGACCTAAACCCACCAGAGGAAACCTATAGGACCTCACCAACAATTGAGAACAGAAGCTGTCAGAACACAGGCAGTGACAACCGCTCTATGCACCTAAACCCACCAGAGGAGCTCCACACGTCCTTACCCACATCTGAAAGCAGAAGATGCCTGAACATAGGCAGTCACCACCGCTCTCCAGACCTAAAGCCACCAGAGGAGCTCCACAGTTCCTCACCCACATCTGAGAGCAGAAGCTGCAAGTACAAATGGAGTTAACACCGCTTTTTAGAACTGAACCCACCAGAGGAGCTCCACAGGTCTTCACCAACTTCTGAGAGCAGATGCTGCCAGAACACAGGGAGTGACCACCACTCTATAGACCTCTACCCACCACAGGAGCTCCACAGGTGCTCACCAACATCTGAGAGCAGAAGCTGCCAGAACATAGGCAGTCACCACCGCTCTCTAGACCTAAACCCAACTGAGGAGCTCCACAGGTCCTAACCAACATCTGAGAGCAGAAGCTGCCAGAACATAGGGAGTGACCACCACTCTCTAGACCTCTACCCACCAGAGGAGCTCCAAGGTGCTCACCAACATCTGAGAGCAGAAGCTGCAAAAACATAGGCAGTGACCACCGCTCTCTAGACCTAAACCCACCAGAGGAGCTTTGCGGGTCTTCACCAACATCTGAGAGCAGAAGCTGCCACAAAAGAGGCAGTGTCCATCGTTTCTAGATCTAAAGCCACCAGAGAAGCTCCACAGGTCCTCACCAACATCTGAGAGCAGAAGCTGCCATAACATAGGCAGTCACCACCGCTGTCTAGACCTAAACACACCAGAGGAGCTCCACGGGTCCTCACCCACATCGGAGAGCAGAAGCTGCCAGAACATAGGCAGTCAGCACCGTTCTCTAGACCTAAACCCACCAGAGGAGCTCCACAGGTCCTCACCAACATCTGTGAGCAGAAGCTGCCAGAAAAAAGGGAGTAACCACTGCTCTCTAGACCTAAACCCACCAGTGGAGCTCCACAAGTGCTCAACAACATCTGATTGCAGAAACTGCCAGCACATAGGCAGTCACCACCGCTCTCTAGACGTAAACCCACCAGAGGAGCTCAACGGGTCCTCATCAACATCGGAGAGCAGTAGGTGTCAGAACATAGGCAGTGACCACCGCTCTTTAGACCTAAACCCACCAGAGAAGCTCCATGGGTTCTCACCAAAATCTGAGACCAGAAGCTGCCAGAACATAGGCAGTCACCACCGCTCTCCAGACCTAAACCCTCCAGAGGAGCTCCACATGTTCTCACCAACATCTGAGAGCAGAAGCTGCCTATGTTCTGGCAGCTTCTGGTCTCAGATGTTGGTGAGGACCTGGGGTGCTCTGGTGGGTTTCGGTCTAGAGAGCGGTGGTCTCTGCTTATGTTCTGGCAGCTTTTGCTCTCAGATGTTGGTGATCACCTTCGTTTCTCTTCTGGTAGGTTTAGACCTAGAGAGCTTTGGTCACTGTGTGGTGTTCTGGAAGATTATGCTTTTCTGGCAGCTTCTGCTCTCCGGTGTTGGTGAGGACCTTTGGAGCTCTGGTGGGTTTTAGTCTAGGGACTGGTGGTCACTGACTATGTTCCGGCAGCTTTTGCCCACCAGAAGAGCTCTACGAAAGGGGTCCCTCAACAACATCGAGCAGAAGCTTGCCAAAACATAGGCATTCACACCGCTGTTGTAGACCTAAACACCACCCAGAGAGCTCCCGGTTCCTCACCCATACATCGGAGAGCAGGAAAAGCTAGCCAGCAAACATAGAGTCAGACGTCTCTAGCTTATAACTAAACCCAACAGAGGACTCCATGGGTCCTCTCCAACATCTGAGAGCAGAAGCTCGCCAGAACTAGGCAGTCACCACAGCTCTCTAGACCTAAACCAACCAAGGAGCCCCAGGTTGTCTACATCTTGAGAAGCAGTAGCTTGCCAGAACATAGCAAAGTGAGTGACCCACTGTTCTCAAGACCTTAAACCACCAGAAGAGCTCTACGGGTCCTCACCAACATCTGACAGCAGAAGCTGCCAGAACATAGGCATCCACCACCGCTCTCTAGACCTAAACCCACTAGAGGAGCTCCATGGTTCCTCACCAACATCAGAGAGCAGAAGCAGCCAGAACATAGGCAGTGACTAGCCCTCTCTAGACCTAAACCCACCAGAGGAGCTCCATGGTTCCTCTCCAAAATCTGAGAGCAGAATCTGCCAGAACATAGGCAGTCACCACAGCTCTC
>CM033647.1:160741495-160773183 GCA_019512145.1 Engystomops pustulosus | reverse complement strand
TTAGAACAAAATCATATTAAAAAGCAAGAAGATACAAAAAAAAAAACCTACACCCCAAGCGAAACCTATAGAGACCTCCCCAACGATAGGTGGAGATCCAAGAAGACCAGGCAGAACACACGACGTCACGAGGGACAACCCACAAGCTATGCACCCTAATACCCACCAGAGGAGTCTCAGGCACACAGCGCCTCCTTTGCCCTTAACCCTACACACATCGCAAAGCGAAGTGAATGCCTGAACAGTAGGCAGTCACCCCCGCGCCTCTGCAGACCTAAACCCGACCAGAGGAGCTCAACAGTTCCTCAACCCAATCTGAGAAGAAGCTGTCAGTAACAAATAAGGAGTTAACACAGCTCTTATAGATACTAAACCCACCAGAGGAGCTCCACATGTCTTACACCTAACCCATCCCTTTGAGTAGCAGATGCTGCCAGAACACAGGGAGTGACCACACTTCTAGACCTCTACCACCACAGGAGCTCCACAGGTGCTCACCAACTCTAGAGCAGAAGCGGTCCAGAACATAGGGCAGTCACCACGCGCTCTAGAACCTTAAACCCAACTGAGGAGCTCCACAGGTCCTAGACCACATTCTGAGCGCAGAAGCTGCCAGAACTAGGGAAGTGACCACCACTCTCTAGAGACCTCTACCACACAGAGGAGCTCCAAAGGTGCCTCACCAACATCTAAGAGCAGAAGCTGCAAAAACATAGGCAGTGACCACCGCTCTCTAGACCTAAAACCCACCAAGGAGCTTTGCGGGCTTTCACCAACATCTGAGAGAACAGAAGCTGCCACAAAAGAGGCAGTGTCCATCGTTTCTAGATCTAAAGCCACCAGAGAAGCTCCACAGGTCCTCACCAACATCTAGAGCAGAAGCTGCCATAACATAGGCAGTCACACCGCTGTCTAGACCTAAAACCACCAGAGGAGCTCCACGGGTCCTCACCCACATCGGAGAGCAGAAGCTGCCAGAAACATATGCAGTCAGCACCGTTTCTCTTAGAAACCTAAAACCCACCAGAGGAGCTCCACAGGTCCTCACCAACATCGGTGAGCAGAAGCTGCCAGAAAAAAAAGGAGTAACCACCGCTCTCTAGACCTAAACCCACCGTGGAGCTCCAACAAGTGTCTCAACTCATGATTGCAGAAACTGCCAGCACATAGGCAGTCACCACCGCTCTCTAGACGATTAAACCACCAGAGGAGCTCAACTGGTCCTCATCAACATCGAGAGCAGTAGGTGTCAGAACATAGGCAGTGACCACGCTCTTTAGAACCTAAACCCACCAGAGAAGCTCCATGGGTTCTCACCAAAATCGAGACCAGAAGTCTGCCAGAACATAGGCAGTCACCACGCTCTCCAGACCTAAACCCTCCAGAGGAGCTCCACATGTTCTCACCAACATCTAGAGCAGAAGCTGCCTATGTTCTGGCAGCTTCTGGTCTCAGATGTTGATGAGGACCTGGGGTGCTCTGGGTGGGTTTCGGTCTAGAGAGCGGTGGTCTCTGCTTATGTTCTGGCAGCTTTTGCTCTCAGATGTTGTGAGCACCTTCGTTTCTTTCTGGTAGGTTTAGACCTAGAGAGCTTTGGTCACTGTCTATGTTCTGGAGATTATGCTTTTCTGGCAGCTTCTCTGCCTCGGTGTTGGTGAGGACCTTGGAGCTCTGGTGGGGTTTGTCTAGGGCAGTGGTGGTCACTGACTATGTTCCGGCAGCTTTGCCCAGCCTTGACGCACTCTAGGTTCCTCACCTAACATCTGACAGCATCAGAGAGCGAAAGACAGTCAGTCCAGACCAGCTAGACGTGATCTAGCTTTAGACTAAACCCAACGTAGGGACTCCATGGGTTCCTCCCAAATCAAGAAATGAGCTCCAGAACTAGGCAGTCACCGGACAGCCTCTCTAGACCTAAAAAGACCCCAAGGTTTCTCAGTGAGAGAGACTCCAGAACATGCAGTGTCCCCTCTCAGACCTTAAACACAAAGTCCTGTGCTACTGGCAGCAAAACTGCCAGTAAATAGGCAGTGACCACGCTCTCTAGACTCAAACACACCAGTGGGCTCCCCACAGGTCTTCTTGTAAACATCTAAGTAGCAGAAGTTGCCAGAACATAGACATTTTTCCACGCTTTAGAATCTAAACCCACCAGATAGGTGCTCATGGGTCCTCACCAATTCTGAGAGCAGAAGCTGCCAAACATAGACAAGTATGACCTCCGCTCTATAACCCAAACCCACCGAGACAGTCTCAAGCAGGCGCCCTCACCAACCTCTGAGAGGCAGAAGCTGACAGAACATAGCATGGACCATGTTTTCTAGACCTAAACCCACCAGAGGAGCTCCACGGGTCCTCACCAACATCTGAGAGCAGAAGCTGCCAGAACATAGGCAGTCACCACCGCTCTCCAGACCTAAACCCACCAGAGGATCTCAACGGGTCCTCATCAACATCGCAGAGCAGAAGCTGTCAGAACATAGGCAGCCACCACCGCTCTCCAGACCTAAACCCACCAGAGGAGCTCAACGGGTTCTTATCAACATCGCAGAACAGAAGGTGTCAGAACATAGGCAACCACCGCTCTCCAGATCTAAACCCACCAGAGGAGCTCCACAAGTCCTCACCAACAGCTGAGAGCAGAAGCTGACAGAACAAAGGGAGTGACCACTGCTCTCTAAACCTAGACCCACCAGTGGAGCTTCCCGGGTTCTCACCAACATTTGAGAGCCGAAGCTGCTAGAACATAAGCAGTGACCACCGATCTCCAGAACTTATCCCACCAGAGGAGCTCCACAGGTCCTCACCAACATCTGAGAGCAGAAGCTGCCAGAACATAAACAGTGACCACCGATCTCCAGATCTAAACCCACCAGGGGAGCTCTTCAGGTCTGTGGCAGCCTATAATGCCATAACATCTGAATGATTCAAGCTCCGTATTAGACCCTGAGACTGAATAGGTCATCATCTCAAAGCAGCAGGTGCTAGAACAATGGGGCTTATTTACTAATGGTCCATCGGACGCATTTTCGTTGGGTTTCCCGTCGATTCCCGTTTGGGGCGCAAAATTGTCCCGGCATTTTGGCGCACACGATCGGATTTGGGTGCTTCGGCGCCGGCTTGCATGCATGGGGCGGGCCGTCGGACAACCCGACGGATTCGGACCAGGCACGGAATTTAAAAAAGGATTTGTGTCGCAAGATCAAGCATTTACATGCACCAGGAAGAAGAAGGTGAACTCCGACGGACCTCGGCGCAGAAGCAACACATGCAGGAACTCGGACGCACGATCTTAGTGAATCGCGCCGGACCCGAATCCTCGTCGGACAACGCACCGCGGGATCGCAACGGGACCGGGTAAGTAAATCTGCCCCAATAAGTCCACCACAGCCATAACCACTTTGGAAGACCATCCGCTGCCACCGCGCCACTATCATTGGCGTGCTTCAATTTCCACCGGAGACGTTGCATCATCTTGACACAGAGGGGCTTATTTACAAAAGGAGCACATTTTCCCGACGATTTCCGTTTTGCGCCGGATTGCCCCGGGTTTTTGGCACACACGATCGGATTTTTGCGCATCAGTGCCGGCTTACAGAAGACAGAAATCGTGGGGCGGGCCGTTGAACGACCCGACGGATTCGGACAACGCGCAAGATTTAACATTTAGAATTGTGTCACAAGACACACACTTACAAGCACCGGAAAGAAGAAGTTGAACTCTGGCGGACCTCGGCGGGGAAGCGACGTATGCGGGAACTTGGGCGCACGATCTTCATGAATCTCACCAGAATTCATCCTCGTCGGACCGTCCGAATCAACAGGACCGGGTAAGTAAGTTTGCCACAAACACAAGGAATTCTCCCACGTGACCTGATGCCACGGAATATACCACTGAAGGCCATATAAAAATTACTGACTTTAGCCTTGCTGTGACTGGACATTCTATGGCACAAAAAGCCTTTGCTGAGGTACCTCAAGATATGCAGCTCCAGAAATGGTCCTTAACTTGCGCTATGGGAGGGGGTTGACTACTTTACCATCTATGTCATTCTCTATAGATTCCTGACATCACAGGCCGATTTCCATGGAAGAAATCAAAGAGGTCGTGAGCAATCTGTCCTCCATCACTCTCCAGTTTTCCTAGATTCTCGAACTCCTGACCAAGTCAGCATCTTAGAAGGCTTACTGTGTGAAGACCAGTACCAGCGCCTGGGAGTCAACGGAGACATCCGGACACATCCATTCTTCTCCGGTAATCACCATAGATCCTGAGGAGAGACTCTCTTGATCTGAATACTGAAGAATTCTTGTACTGAGCTGAACCAACCACCAACACAGGAGTTTTCAGCAGTTCTGTTCTGTTCATCCAGTATGGTCAAAGCAATATTATCCTATCACCACAGAGAGCAGAAAGCTGGATCAGCAGACATTTCCCTAGTTTCTCATGAATACAATGGCAACTTTTGTGAATTGTTGATATGGGTGGACGGCTCATTAATCCTTCCCTTATTCATCACCCCAGTCTCCTGCAACCTCCAATAGACAACACCATTATCGGACTTTCAACCACCAGACTTGAACTCTTGACGGTTGCATCTTGCCCCTTCAGGCTCCGGACTTGACCTCTTGAAGGTTGTGTCTTACGCCTTCTATAAGTGTCCAAGGACCTTCAACTGCTGGATTTGGCTGTCAAAAAATAAAAAAAACAATAAAAGTATAAAAAATATCTGGAGAGTGTGTCTAAATTATTTGCATAATTTAAAGAACTGCAAGAGAACCTACCATTTAAATGATCCCACCCAAAATAAATACCTAATTAATAACTATAATTAAAAATAATTGCCCTTATCTCTAAATGGTTCATTTCCGCGGCTGCAATGTTAAAATATCAGTTTTTAAATTGTATGCAGTTCACCTGACGTGGGCCTATGAGTGAGTTCTGCATATGGTATTTTACTTGCACTGCTCTGCCTTCTTCTTCCTGATTGAGAGGTCTCACTGCTGGGGTATGCTGCTGTATGGAACACTGAGAGAGAGCTCTGTTATATCATTGAGCACTTCATGTCATGTGGCCCGGTTGATGTCATATAAGGTCCTTTATTCAGTTACATTTACAATGTCTACTCCACATATGTATCTGATCACATGAAATGAGAGCAGCCTCCATGGAGGATGGGGAGGAGTAGAAGTTCATGGAGGCTGCTGTGATTTCATGTGATCAGATACACACATGGGGTAGACTTTGCCAGTCTTTCTAGGTAAACGACCCTTCATGACATCACCCTGGTCACATGATATTAAGCGGTTCTATGTCATTGTGACAATCATCAGCCAGGTGGCGGTTCTATGGAATGATTACATCATCAAGCCCAGGGGGCTGGTTCTATGTCAGGGAGACATCATCCGCCATGGTGGGAGGTTCTATGTCACTGTAAGATCGTCAGCCATGGTGGGAGGTTCTATGTCACTGTGACATCATGCAGCCATGGTGGGAGGTTCTATGTCATGTGATATCGTCAGCCATGGGACAGTATACTACAATTACATCGATTATAATATCTATATTATTGTTCATGGTGTGTTGATTACCTATTATTTATAGTTATGAGAAAAAACAGAATACTTTTTTTTCATAAATCTGCATAAATTTGACTTAAACAGTGTTATAAGTGTTTAAGATAATTTGGACTGAAATGACATCTAATTAGCAGAAAGGAATCACGCTCTAGACTGCCCTACTGAGGGCCGGTGTATGTGTGAGGAGCCGGGTTGTGCACCGGTTTAGGGACGAAAGAAAGATTCATTTATTTGGATTTATGTTCATCGACAAACTGTGTTTAAAGACCTGAACCCAAAGTGTTGCAAAGAAGTCAGTGATATGTGGTGGAGGAGTTTTCATGCGTTGGGAATGTTTTTTCTGCAGCAGGACCTTTCTCATACAGCTAACATGGCGAGAGGGAAACAAGTATCAGAACATCTTCTAAAACACATGGATCCGTCCTGTTGCGATTCACTCAATCAGCAGCAATTTCTCCAGCTGGGTAAAGCCCCATTAACACAAAACAGGTAAATCGTTTTTTTGTTAAAATAAAGTTTTTATGTTGATATTTGTAGTTGGTAGGAACCCTGTTTAGTGACCTGGAGACCCCGTGCACCATCACATGTTTCATTAATGAGATGCTGATATAGTACTGTTAAACAAAAAAAACAATTTTTTTTCCAGAGATCAGACATTGTTCTGTTTGTTTCTTATCTCCAGTGTAAATACAAACATAGACATTATACACACATATACATTATACAAACATATACATTATACACACATATACATTATATACACATATACATTATCCACACATATACATTATTACACAACATACACCATAACAATTATCACACACAGGAAGGATTTGAAGAAGGCTCCAGGCCATAGGAGCCGAAACGTAGCCAGTTCCCGGGTTACATTCAAGTGTCACAAACCCCTCCCATAAAAAAGCCCCGGGGCCTGTCTAAGGTGGTCTCTGGTAATGATCAAAGTGGAGCCGAGCTGAATTACAACATGTGACTGAGGACGGGGGTGGCGCCACATCGAGAGAAGAAAAAAGTGGGCGTCCATTGTCACCCCATAAGGGCTTATTGACCCTTATCGTTACGTCAAACTGGTTCAAAACGCAGGCAGTTTTTGGACGAGGACTGCTTAAAAAACGGGCCAAAATGCAGCGTGTGGCATCATCCTAAATGTAGAGCGCAGGTCCGGGACTTAATGAAGTCATTGGGGAGATTTATCAGAAACATCAGACAGCAGAACCGGTTTCTAGTTGTCCATAGCACCCATCAGAGCTCAGCTTCCATTTCCCACGCTGTTATAAAATGAAAGCTGTGCTCTGATTGGTTTCCATGGGCGACCAGAACAGTTTAACTCAGACACCACTGTTTAAACGCAAAACGAAAAAAAAACTAACCCAGTTTGGTTTGTGTATTCAGATTATGTGTCTCCTGGTTACGACGCTACCCAACAAGCCCCATGTGTTTCTTTGATTACACAGTCATGGTTTTTTCAGGTTACAGATCAGTCCAGGAACATATAAAAGACACCCGACCCATCCGACTACATTGAGGGACTGTTTGTAGTCTGTAACCACGGAGACAGGTCAAATACGCAACAAAGTGTCTAATCCTGTGAGATTTTGAGATTTATGTAAATCCAAATCCCCCATCATAGATTTTACTGTAAGTAAACACACGGTTAGGTATAGAAAATATGTGTTTGTTCTGAATCCACAACACTGAGCCTCAACCAATCACAGCATGGCTTTCCTTTGTTTTCTGCACTGTGATTGGTTTCCGTCATCAGAACGGTTGATTTGCCTATGTCTCCATGACAACATTTAAATTGGATATCCCCAGACTACAGCCTCCTCAGGCTCGGGCCCTACATCTCCCTGTGATCTATAATACTGGGAAAGAATAGGAAAGAGTCTCACACTTGGTTCTAATAATTACATCTTTTTATTAATCCACATATAAGGTTGTATCTGCTCCTGTGGGGGGGATACTGCGGCGCTCCGGCACCCCCACATGCTACGAGATCACAACGTGGTGACCTATAGGCAGGGGCAGAGCTTCTCATTGGGTTTTCCAGCAGGTCGCGAAACGGATCGAGGAAAAACCACCCCATGGGGGGACTGCCAGCATCATCATACCAGGCTGGCCGTCACTGGACAGTGGTCACATTTAGATCTCCTTTCCTCTTCACATCAGGGTTCCCACTCTTCATCTTCCTTAGAGCCAAACTCTATGTCCTGGAGCGTCCACAGCCAGGATACAGGACCTGGGGGGGTAATGACTGCGCTGAACCCTGTGATGCGACATGCCACAGAGGTCCGAGATGCGTTGCACACCCCACAAGGAGAAACCAATTTATATTTTCACTCGTTAATGAGCTTCATTTGTTTATATTAAAAACACCTCCCGTTTTGTTTATGCAGCATCCATGTGCGAGGCCCTATTGCAGTGTAGCTAAGTTTAACTTGACTCTTACAAGCTCATTAACATGCAACTTAAGTCTGTGGATTTTGTGGTTGTTTAATTTTTTTTTTTTTTAAAACAAAAAAATAAATTTCATTTAAAGCTCTTACACTGTATTAGCATTATGTAAGTGTTGTCATCGTAACAGACACAAACATTAGAAGTGTGTAGGATTCTGCCTTTAGGGGTATTTCATGGAGAACATGGTGAAAAACACCACATGTGACGGCAGGATATACCACAGACTGGTTCAGGAATGAAGGAAAGTAGCTTTGCAGAGGAGCTGTGTAATGAAACGGGCCCATCTCAAGTCCATACATAGCAACAGTGTATCAGACAGACATGACTGGGCTACTACCAAAAAGGGCACATCACACAAATAACCGGAAGGATCTCCTTGGTATTCTCCATGGTAAACAGTTTTCCATTTCTTGCCTTTTGGGCCAAAACGAAAAAACAACAAACAACATATTGTAAAATGATTTAAGTTAAAGTTGTTTTGA
The DNA here is from genome assembly GCA_019512145.1 of Engystomops pustulosus. NCBI lineage: Eukaryota > Metazoa > Chordata > Amphibia > Anura > Leptodactylidae > Engystomops > Engystomops pustulosus. The sequence continues at coordinate 160,764,649 of CM033647.1, read as the reverse complement.
ATAGTTTTAAACAATAGGATGAGCGAACATGCTCTTCCGAGCTTGATGCTCGTTCGAGCCATGCTACCGACACTGAGAGAGCTGAGTGCACGACGGACAGAAGATATGAGACCCCGACCCAACACATTATCACCTTCCGCTCACCCATCGTTTTCCGTACCCCATCTACACTATTATTATATCCCTCCCTAAACTGGGACTTCGCCTCACCTCCTCGCTCGGGGAAATGGCAGCTCCCGCGCTTTTGCTTTTGGGCGGCCAGAAACAGAGCCAATCACAAGCAGGAGACTCTGCACTCCACCCCAAGCATGAACGTTGGTACCCTTACACGTCGATAGAGTGGTGGCGGGCCAGATAAAGGTGACCATGGGGATAGACTAGCCGCTGTCCCGCGCTTGCTCGGATCATTCGTGTATGGATGCGCTAGGGAGGGAGCTGATGCTGGCCAGGGAAAGGGGTTAGGGGTTCTATTAGCTTTGTATAGGCAGGAGGGATTCTCCAGAACCCCACAGCCCTTCTTAGGGCTACAATAACGTTCTACTTTTTTTTTTTTTTATTTGATATAGTACCATTTTGTGAGGAAAATAGCAGGGGACGTGCTAACGTGTGTTTAGCTCTAGTGGCACACATATCCACTCAAAACACAAAGTGGGAAAAATTAGTAGGGGTTGGATTCAATTAGGCAAGTCTGCCATTTGTCCTTTTATTACGTTTTTTATTTTGGTTTAATAAACTCAGCGTCATATCATCTGGCATAGTAGGGTGCTCGTTCATACTTGGCTAGACAAAGAGCAATAGGAGATCCAAACGGTTACGCATCGAGTAGCAGTATATATTTGATTTCTGGGTGATCTGTGGTGGCTATGTCTTTCTGAAGTGCATATACTAGCCAATTTGTGAGCCAATTTGTAGTGAGACTGCGTGGACCGCTGTGTTTTGCGCTTAGGACGCACATATCCATTGAACGACCGAAGTGGGAAAAAATTTAGGAGGGGTTGGATTCAATTAGGCACAGTCGCCATTTGTCCTTTTTATTTTACGTTTAATTGGTATAATAATCAGTGTCCATCTTCATCTGGCTAGCAGTGTGCTTTTTCATACTTGGCTAGAGAAGAAAATAGCCCTAGCAATAGGATAGGCATCGTTTGGTTTAAACTCAAAAACACAAAAAAAAAAAAAATACACAAAAAAAAGTTAAAAAAAAATTAAGCTATAACTTCATTTTAAATGTAACCCGAGGGTAGGGGGAGTAGAGGACGAGGCGATGGAGTGGGGTCCAACTACTGCAGGGGTCAGTGATGGCCGTTGGTAATGGCCGGTGGGTGGTGAGACACCACCTGCAGCTTATGAGGGAGCAGGGGAACGCCGCAGAGCACACTCCCTACGTCATGTCTGAAGTTACGGGGACTCGTGGTTAGGCCATGTTAGGCCAGAACAGTGCAAACACAGGTGATGTCGTGGATTGCGGACAATGCCTTCTAGCCATTTGTCCACAGTCCAGTCTTCACGCAGTCCACCCATGTAACCGCCGAATCAGCACTCCCCAGATTCTCTGACCTCAGCCTGCCTTCCCCCAGTTGCCGCCCTCCCAGGAAAAATTTGGCATTTGACACCGGCATAATCGAGAGGAACTGTTTCTGGACCTTCCCAACAGTCACAACACCACTTGTCCGGTTGCTGATGAGCAATTTTCCCCGAGCCCAGGTTTCCACCAGTCGCCAGTCTGTGGGTGATGCTGACCCTTCTTGACTTTAGTGGAAGAGTGTGTAAAGTGGGTGTCCGACGATGAGGAGACACGGTTGTCAGACAGTGGGGAAGTTTGTGTCAGGCAGGATAGCCGAGGGGGGGAGACTGAGGGATAGGAGGATGATGAGGTGACAGGGACCCAAGCTGGGTGAGAGGGTCCGGGTGAACACAGGGATTCTGAGACGGAGGAGAGGTCCGCGACCAGAACAGGTGGAAAGAGTGGGCAGTGGTGGGGCCAGACCGGAGAGGCAGGGCCAGAGCTGGTGCATCAGCGCCAACATGTGTCAAACTAGTGAAAGCTGCCCGGGCGAGGGCTTTGCGGCGAGGGCTAGGACTATTTCAGAAGTCTGGAGGTTCTTTAAGGAAAACCACCAGGATGGACCGAGGACGGGTGTGCAACATTTGCCAAACCAGGCTCAGCAGGGGTTCACACTACTAGTTAACTACACCAGTTATTGCGGCAGGCATATGGAATGCTAACACCCCACTCAGTGGCAACAAGCCCGTTAACCTACGGCGTTGCACAACCACTGTCCTCCCTGTGCAGCTGATAGTCAGCCCCCTGACCCAGGAACCCTGCCACAAAAAACCCCATCGTCGCTACACGATCCTCCACGGCATCCACCAGCGTTCAGCGATCCATACCCCAGACGTGGAGAGAAACGCAAATATAGTTTTTTTGTGCAACCCACCCGCACGCCCAAGCCATTAATGTGCAACATCTCCCAATTGCTTAGCCTGGAGATGCTGCCACTATAGGCTAGTAGGCGAGGCCTGTCGCAACCTCATGGCGGCGGCCGCCCCTACGGTTTCGAGTCCCACCGCCACTAATTTTCCCGAGGTGCCCTGTTGCCCCAGCCATGAAACCAGACAGGTCAGACAACTAATCCTTGGCCCTGACCAACGCCGTTTCTGACATTGGTTCCACCTGACAAGGCACACAGTGGGACGAGTGCTTGCCGGGCAGGGCCAATGTATATCGATGACGGAACATGGGGTAAACTTGGTGGAGGCTGGGAGCGAGTCGACCCTGCGGTGGGTCATATACTGACGACGGCCGAGATTTGGGGGCCTACCTCGGGTCAAGGGTTTCGGCTACTATGCCTCCTCCCTACTCCCACCCTCCCTCAAACTCCTCCTCCGAACTACCATCAGGGGGCACGGCGAATCAGTCGGTGGCCTAGCACAGAAGGCAGGCGTTTGCTAAGCGGAGCAGGCAGGTGCTCAAAATCTGAGCCTAGGAGATAAAAAGGAACACCGCCCAAGAGCTATTACAGGGCATTCCACATCAAACTTGTTAACTTGTAGCCACCCTGCTGTGTAATCACAAAATATACTTGCAAAGTTTTATCATTTCCGCTATTATTTCAGCGCTCTTGCGGCATATTTACATCCCCGCGACATGAAGGCTATCTAACTTATAGAACGCTATACACTTGATCTATACAAAGGTTCGTAGTAAAAGTGCTGTGTGGGAGTAGCCTAGCGACAGGGGCTTGGATTGGCGAAAAGCTCGCCTGGCAGCGGGCGCCAGCTCCATCCCAAGAGCCACCTAACAAATAGTTAACTCTGAGCACCTTTAATCTACTACTAGTCACTGCCTCCATACATGGTCCCCTATCAAACGAGCTGTGTACGGGCAGAAGTTGGGTTGTTTTCATGCTCTCCATGTTTAACTTTTGTGCCACCACGGCTGCTGTGTAATCCAAAACTTATATGGCAAACTTTTAGTCATGTACCGATATTATGAGGCACTTCTTGCTCACCCTTTTGGTTCACTAGCTCTGCACCCATTGGTTTGAACCTGAGTCAACATTAGGGTATGTCGCGCATGGGACACGTCTCTACCTGCTGCCGCTGCGCTTTCTGTCATGCCCGTCCCCTATAGTGTCAGGCGATCAATTATTGCATGTTTGTAGCTAGTCTAGCACTTCATTCTGTCCCTCTGTCATGGCCATGCTTTGCCCCATAATTTGGCTATGGTGCGATTTAAGCAGCCTCAGAGGTCATCCATTGCATGCGGCCTGCTTTTCTGTCCATTTCCGTGTGGTTTCTCACCTTTTCTGAGGTTCCCAGGTGTTTGGCCATCTTCCTGTGCAGAGCGCTTGGGCCCTTGAAAAAATGCTCGAGTCTCCCATTTGACTCAATACGGGGTTCGTTATTCGAGACGAGCACTCGAGCATCGGGAAAGTTCGTCTCGAAGTAACGATACCCGAGCATTTAGTGCGTCGCTCATCTCTATTAAACACCTAAATAGGTTAAACAATAAAGGGGCTGTCCCTGGTAGTGCACTCAGTCCATCTATTGTACTAGGTACAGGAGCTCCGACTCCCCCTAGTGGCTGGCTGGGCAGGTAGTAGTAGGTTTTCCAAGAAGGATTTGAGGTTCCACAGCATAGACACCATATACGCATGTAGAACGTATATACTGTAATAACACATAATACGTATTCGATATACAATACCAATGATATCACAATAGTAGTCCAATACAGCTGTGAGAGTTCTGTGTCACTTGACATCTTCGCCTGGATGGGAGGTTCCATATCACTTTGACATCTATCAGCATGGTGGAGAGTTCCATATCACTTTGAATCATTCCTGATGTTTGTCACTGCATGTACTGGGAGGTTTCGCTATCACTTTGACATCATCCAGCCTGGTGGGAGGTGCTATTATCACTTTAAACATCATCAGCCATGGTGGGAGGTCTGTATCAACTTTGACATCATAACCATGGTGGGAGTTGGTTCATTGCATCATCACTGGTGGAACGGTTCTTATCAGCATCATGCAGGTGGAGGTTCTGTACACTTGGACTCATCCAGCCATGGTGGGAGGTTCTATATCACTGTCATTCATCAGCCATGGTGGGAGGTTTCTGATCACTTTGACATCATCACAGCATTGAGGCGTATGACCATCGCCATGGGGAGGTTCTATGTCACTGTAACATCATCAGCCATGGGGGCGGTTCTATGTCACGTGTGACATCATCAGCCATGTTGGAGTGTTCTATGTCCACTAGTGACTCATCAGCCATGGGGGGAGTTCTATGTCCGGACATCATCAGCCATGTGGGAGGTTCTATCTCACTGTGACATATCAGCCATGGCTAATTATTAATTTAATTTTGGGAGTTTTTATGGTTTATCCGGAAAACATGTTGAAGACTGACCCAAAGTGTTTATAGGAGTCCAGTGATGGGTGTGTGAGGAAGTGTCATGGTTTGGGAACTGTTTTCTGCGACAGAACCTACTCATACAAGCGACATGGCAGAGGGAATACACATATCAGAACCTTCTTAAAACCTCCACACTGCGCTCACTTCCTGTGCGATTCACTCAAGTCAGCAGCAACTATCCATGCTGGGTAAAGCCCCATCACACAGATAAACCATGATTAAATCAGTCTTGTTTGGTAAAATAAATTTTTATGTTGATAATTTGTGTTGTGTTAGAACCCTGTTGTAGTGACCTGGATACCCCGTAAACATCCATCCCTGTCATATATGGAGATGATATTATTCGTAAAAATCCAGTAATCAGACCTGTTCGTAGTTTCTTATCTACCATGTAATATACACACATATACATTATACACACATATACAGTTCTACACACACCGTACAAAAGAATAATGCACCAAATACACACACACAGGAGAATATAATATATATATATATATAAAGTTTCTGATAAAGAATAGGTTGGTGTGCATATCCCAGGACCACAGACATGGGCCCCTCCTCTGAATTCAGATTGGGTTTTTTGTTTTTTTTTGGGTTGGGTATTGGGGTTGGGGACGAAAATGGCACACTCCAAGTTGTGAAGCAAAGTACGGTTATTCCAACATGGCCAAACAGCTACGTTTCGGCTCTTATGCCGGAGCCTTCTCAGCCGCTTAATTTGAATAGAATTTGAATTGAATTGTAATGGATTTGAACGGACACTTCCTGTCATGGGCTTAGAGATCCCAATCTCCAGCTGTTATATACCTCCATATAAGATGTTGTGATGGTCACTGCCGACCTTGTGCCGCTATAGGCATCCTGACAAAGAAGACCCAATCTGGAGCAACCGATCCATGTTAATAATATTGGGAAATGACCATCCCACATCACACATGCCTTCTTCTCAGCATTCAGCAATAAATCAGTTCCCAATATTATTAACATGTCAGGTTGGCTCCAGATTTGGGTAATTTCCTTTGTGCAGGATCCTATAGCGGCACAAGGTCGGCAGTGACCGCGGTTCTATGTCATTGTGACAATCATCAGCCAGGTGGCGGTTCTATGGAATGATTACATCATCAAGCCCAGGGGGCTGGTTCTATGTCAGGGAGACATCATCCGCCATGGTGGGAGGTTCTATGTCACTGTAAGATCGTCAGCCATGGTGGGAGGTTCTATGTCACTGTGACATCATGCAGCCATGGTGGGAGGTTCTATGTCATGTGATATCGTCAGCCATGGGACAGTATACTACAATTACATCGATTATAATATCTATATTATTGTTCATGGTGTGTTGATTACCTATTATTTATAGTTATGAGAAAAAACAGAATACTTTTTTTTCATAAATCTGCATAAATTTGACTTAAACAGTGTTATAAGTGTTTAAGATAATTTGGACTGAAATGACATCTAATTAGCAGAAAGGAATCACGCTCTAGACTGCCCTACTGAGGGCCGGTGTATGTGTGAGGAGCCGGGTTGTGCACCGGTTTAGGGACGAAAGAAAGATTCATTTATTTGGATTTATGTTCATCGACAAACTGTGTTTAAAGACCTGAACCCAAAGTGTTGCAAAGAAGTCAGTGATATGTGGTGGAGGAGTTTTCATGCGTTGGGAATGTTTTTTCTGCAGCAGGACCTTTCTCATACAGCTAACATGGCGAGAGGGAAACAAGTATCAGAACATCTTCTAAAACACATGGATCCGTCCTGTTGCGATTCACTCAATCAGCAGCAATTTCTCCAGCTGGGTAAAGCCCCATTAACACAAAACAGGTAAATCGTTTTTTTGTTAAAATAAAGTTTTTATGTTGATATTTGTAGTTGGTAGGAACCCTGTTTAGTGACCTGGAGACCCCGTGCACCATCACATGTTTCATTAATGAGATGCTGATATAGTACTGTTAAACAAAAAAAACAATTTTTTTTCCAGAGATCAGACATTGTTCTGTTTGTTTCTTATCTCCAGTGTAAATACAAACATAGACATTATACACACATATACATTATACAAACATATACATTATACACACATATACATTATATACACATATACATTATCCACACATATACATTATTACACAACATACACCATAACAATTATCACACACAGGAAGGATTTGAAGAAGGCTCCAGGCCATAGGAGCCGAAACGTAGCCAGTTCCCGGGTTACATTCAAGTGTCACAAACCCCTCCCATAAAAAAGCCCCGGGGCCTGTCTAAGGTGGTCTCTGGTAATGATCAAAGTGGAGCCGAGCTGAATTACAACATGTGACTGAGGACGGGGGTGGCGCCACATCGAGAGAAGAAAAAAGTGGGCGTCCATTGTCACCCCATAAGGGCTTATTGACCCTTATCGTTACGTCAAACTGGTTCAAAACGCAGGCAGTTTTTGGACGAGGACTGCTTAAAAAACGGGCCAAAATGCAGCGTGTGGCATCATCCTAAATGTAGAGCGCAGGTCCGGGACTTAATGAAGTCATTGGGGAGATTTATCAGAAACATCAGACAGCAGAACCGGTTTCTAGTTGTCCATAGCACCCATCAGAGCTCAGCTTCCATTTCCCACGCTGTTATAAAATGAAAGCTGTGCTCTGATTGGTTTCCATGGGCGACCAGAACAGTTTAACTCAGACACCACTGTTTAAACGCAAAACGAAAAAAAAACTAACCCAGTTTGGTTTGTGTATTCAGATTATGTGTCTCCTGGTTACGACGCTACCCAACAAGCCCCATGTGTTTCTTTGATTACACAGTCATGGTTTTTTCAGGTTACAGATCAGTCCAGGAACATATAAAAGACACCCGACCCATCCGACTACATTGAGGGACTGTTTGTAGTCTGTAACCACGGAGACAGGTCAAATACGCAACAAAGTGTCTAATCCTGTGAGATTTTGAGATTTATGTAAATCCAAATCCCCCATCATAGATTTTACTGTAAGTAAACACACGGTTAGGTATAGAAAATATGTGTTTGTTCTGAATCCACAACACTGAGCCTCAACCAATCACAGCATGGCTTTCCTTTGTTTTCTGCACTGTGATTGGTTTCCGTCATCAGAACGGTTGATTTGCCTATGTCTCCATGACAACATTTAAATTGGATATCCCCAGACTACAGCCTCCTCAGGCTCGGGCCCTACATCTCCCTGTGATCTATAATACTGGGAAAGAATAGGAAAGAGTCTCACACTTGGTTCTAATAAGTTAATCTTTATTATTAATCCATCATATAAGGTTGTTCTCTCCTGTGGGGGGATACGCGGCGTAGGACCCCCCACTATCAGATCACAACGTGTGCCCTCACAGGCAGGGCAGAGTCTCATTGGGGTTTCCGGTTGCTCGGAAACGATCGAGGAAACATGGCTGCCAGATCATCGATGACCAGGCGGCCGTCACTGGACAGGGTCACATTTCAGAATCTCCTACTCTTCACATCAGGGTTCCCCTCTTCATCTTCCTCTAGAGCCAACTCATGCCTGGAGCGTCCACCGCCAGGATACAGACTGAGGGGGGGTAATGACTGCCGCTGAACCCCGTGATGCCGTACATGACAAGGTGAGATGGATTGCCTGAACCCCCAACGGAGAAAAAATGTATACTTTTTCACTCGTTCTAAGAGTTCATTTTTTATATTAAAAACACCACCGTTTTGTTTATGCAGCTCCAGTGCGAGCCTATGAGTTGTAGCTAAGTTTAACTTGACTTTACAAGCTCAAACATGAAACTTAAGTCTGTGGATTTTGTGGTTGTTTAATTTTTTTTTTTTTTAAAACAAAAAAATAAATTTCATTTAAAGCTCTTACACTGTATTAGCATTATGTAAGTGTTGTCATCGTAACAGACACAAACATTAGAAGTGTGTAGGATTCTGCCTTTAGGGGTATTTCATGGAGAACATGGTGAAAAACACCACATGTGACGGCAGGATATACCACAGACTGGTTCAGGAATGAAGGAAAGTAGCTTTGCAGAGGAGCTGTGTAATGAAACGGGCCCATCTCAAGTCCATACATAGCAACAGTGTATCAGACAGACATGACTGGGCTACTACCAAAAAGGGCACATCACACAAATAACCGGAAGGATCTCCTTGGTATTCTCCATGGTAAACAGTTTTCCATTTCTTGCCTTTTGGGCCAAAACGAAAAAACAACAAACAACATATTGTAAAATGATTTAAGTTAAAGTTGTTTTGAATAGTTTTAAACAATAGGATGAGCGAACATGCTCTTCCGAGCTTGATGCTCGTTCGAGCCATGCTACCGACACTGAGAGAGCTGAGTGCACGACGGACAGAAGATATGAGACCCCGACCCAACACATTATCACCTTCCGCTCACCCATCGTTTTCCGTACCCCATCTACACTATTATTATATCCCTCCCTAAACTGGGACTTCGCCTCACCTCCTCGCTCGGGGAAATGGCAGCTCCCGCGCTTTTGCTTTTGGGCGGCCAGAAACAGAGCCAATCACAAGCAGGAGACTCTGCACTCCACCCCAAGCATGAACGTTGGTACCCTTACACGTCGATAGAGTGGTGGCGGGCCAGATAAAGGTGACCATGGGGATAGACTAGCCGCTGTCCCGCGCTTGCTCGGATCATTCGTGTATGGATGCGCTAGGGAGGGAGCTGATGCTGGCCAGGGAAAGGGGTTAGGGGTTCTATTAGCTTTGTATAGGCAGGAGGGATTCTCCAGAACCCCACAGCCCTTCTTAGGGCTACAATAACGTTCTACTTTTTTTTTTTTTTATTTGATATAGTACCATTTTGTGAGGAAAATAGCAGGGGACGTGCTAACGTGTGTTTAGCTCTAGTGGCACACATATCCACTCAAAACACAAAGTGGGAAAAATTAGTAGGGGTTGGATTCAATTAGGCAAGTCTGCCATTTGTCCTTTTATTACGTTTTTTATTTTGGTTTAATAAACTCAGCGTCATATCATCTGGCATAGTAGGGTGCTCGTTCATACTTGGCTAGACAAAGAGCAATAGGAGATCCAAACGGTTACGCATCGAGTAGCAGTATATATTTGATTTCTGGGTGATCTGTGGTGGCTATGTCTTTCTGAAGTGCATATACTAGCCAATTTGTGAGCCAATTTGTAGTGAGACTGCGTGGACCGCTGTGTTTTGCGCTTAGGACGCACATATCCATTGAACGACCGAAGTGGGAAAAAATTTAGGAGGGGTTGGATTCAATTAGGCACAGTCGCCATTTGTCCTTTTTATTTTACGTTTAATTGGTATAATAATCAGTGTCCATCTTCATCTGGCTAGCAGTGTGCTTTTTCATACTTGGCTAGAGAAGAAAATAGCCCTAGCAATAGGATAGGCATCGTTTGGTTTAAACTCAAAAACACAAAAAAAAAAAAAATACACAAAAAAAAGTTAAAAAAAAATTAAGCTATAACTTCATTTTAAATGTAACCCGAGGGTAGGGGGAGTAGAGGACGAGGCGATGGAGTGGGGTCCAACTACTGCAGGGGTCAGTGATGGCCGTTGGTAATGGCCGGTGGGTGGTGAGACACCACCTGCAGCTTATGAGGGAGCAGGGGAACGCCGCAGAGCACACTCCCTACGTCATGTCTGAAGTTACGGGGACTCGTGGTTAGGCCATGTTAGGCCAGAACAGTGCAAACACAGGTGATGTCGTGGATTGCGGACAATGCCTTCTAGCCATTTGTCCACAGTCCAGTCTTCACGCAGTCCACCCATGTAACCGCCGAATCAGCACTCCCCAGATTCTCTGACCTCAGCCTGCCTTCCCCCAGTTGCCGCCCTCCCAGGAAAAATTTGGCATTTGACACCGGCATAATCGAGAGGAACTGTTTCTGGACCTTCCCAACAGTCACAACACCACTTGTCCGGTTGCTGATGAGCAATTTTCCCCGAGCCCAGGTTTCCACCAGTCGCCAGTCTGTGGGTGATGCTGACCCTTCTTGACTTTAGTGGAAGAGTGTGTAAAGTGGGTGTCCGACGATGAGGAGACACGGTTGTCAGACAGTGGGGAAGTTTGTGTCAGGCAGGATAGCCGAGGGGGGGAGACTGAGGGATAGGAGGATGATGAGGTGACAGGGACCCAAGCTGGGTGAGAGGGTCCGGGTGAACACAGGGATTCTGAGACGGAGGAGAGGTCCGCGACCAGAACAGGTGGAAAGAGTGGGCAGTGGTGGGGCCAGACCGGAGAGGCAGGGCCAGAGCTGGTGCATCAGCGCCAACATGTGTCAAACTAGTGAAAGCTGCCCGGGCGAGGGCTTTGCGGCGAGGGCTAGGACTATTTCAGAAGTCTGGAGGTTCTTTAAGGAAAACCACCAGGATGGACCGAGGACGGGTGTGCAACATTTGCCAAACCAGGCTCAGCAGGGGTTCACACTACTAGTTAACTACACCAGTTATTGCGGCAGGCATATGGAATGCTAACACCCCACTCAGTGGCAACAAGCCCGTTAACCTACGGCGTTGCACAACCACTGTCCTCCCTGTGCAGCTGATAGTCAGCCCCCTGACCCAGGAACCCTGCCACAAAAAACCCCATCGTCGCTACACGATCCTCCACGGCATCCACCAGCGTTCAGCGATCCATACCCCAGACGTGGAGAGAAACGCAAATATAGTTTTTTTGTGCAACCCACCCGCACGCCCAAGCCATTAATGTGCAACATCTCCCAATTGCTTAGCCTGGAGATGCTGCCACTATAGGCTAGTAGGCGAGGCCTGTCGCAACCTCATGGCGGCGGCCGCCCCTACGGTTTCGAGTCCCACCGCCACTAATTTTCCCGAGGTGCCCTGTTGCCCCAGCCATGAAACCAGACAGGTCAGACAACTAATCCTTGGCCCTGACCAACGCCGTTTCTGACATTGGTTCCACCTGACAAGGCACACAGTGGGACGAGTGCTTGCCGGGCAGGGCCAATGTATATCGATGACGGAACATGGGGTAAACTTGGTGGAGGCTGGGAGCGAGTCGACCCTGCGGTGGGTCATATACTGACGACGGCCGAGATTTGGGGGCCTACCTCGGGTCAAGGGTTTCGGCTACTATGCCTCCTCCCTACTCCCACCCTCCCTCAAACTCCTCCTCCGAACTACCATCAGGGGGCACGGCGAATCAGTCGGTGGCCTAGCACAGAAGGCAGGCGTTTGCTAAGCGGAGCAGGCAGGTGCTCAAAATCTGAGCCTAGGAGATAAAAAGGAACACCGCCCAAGAGCTATTACAGGGCATTCCACATCAAACTTGTTAACTTGTAGCCACCCTGCTGTGTAATCACAAAATATACTTGCAAAGTTTTATCATTTCCGCTATTATTTCAGCGCTCTTGCGGCATATTTACATCCCCGCGACATGAAGGCTATCTAACTTATAGAACGCTATACACTTGATCTATACAAAGGTTCGTAGTAAAAGTGCTGTGTGGGAGTAGCCTAGCGACAGGGGCTTGGATTGGCGAAAAGCTCGCCTGGCAGCGGGCGCCAGCTCCATCCCAAGAGCCACCTAACAAATAGTTAACTCTGAGCACCTTTAATCTACTACTAGTCACTGCCTCCATACATGGTCCCCTATCAAACGAGCTGTGCTACGGCAGAATTTTGGGTTGTTTTCATGGCTTCTCCATGTTAACTTTGTCGCCACCCACGCTGCTGTGTAATCACAAAACATTAACTGGCAAACTTTTATCATGTACCGATATTATTGAGGCTTCTGCTCCCCTTTTGGCTTCCTGCCTCACCCATTGGTTTGAAAGCGCTGAGTCAGTTAGGTATGTCGCGCATGCACGTCTCTACCTGCTCGCCGCTGCGCTGTGTCTGTCATGCCCTCGCCCTATAGTGTCAGGCGATCCAATTATTGCATGTTTGTAGCTAGTCTAGCAGCTTCATTCTGTCACTCTGTCATGGCCATGCTGTTGCATAATTTGGCATATGTGCGATTTAAAGCAGCTCAAGGTCACCATTGCATGCTGCCCCTGCTTTATGTCCATTTCCGTGTGTTTCCATGCCTTTTCTGAGTTCCCAGGTGTTTGGCCAGTCTTCCATGTGCAGAGCGCTTGGTGCCCTTGAAAAAATGCCTCGAGTCTCCCATTTGACTTCAATACGGGGTTCGTTATTCGAGACGAGCACTCGCGCATCGGGGAAAGTTCGTCTGAAGTAACGAGTACCCGACATTTTAGTGCTCGCTCATCTCTATTAAACACCTAAATAGGTTAAACAATAAAGGGGCTGTCCCTGGTAGGCAGCTCAGTCCCAATCTATTGACTAGGTATACAGGAAGCTCCGGAGATCCCCCTATGGTGGCTGGCAGGTAGTAGAGATTTTTCCAAGAAGTGATTTGAGTTTTCCACAGCATAACCCATATACGCATTGTACGAACGTATATACTGTAATAGACACAATATACATCGTCAATATAAAAATACCTTACGATATACAATATCCGTAGTTCCGTATCCAGCTGTGAGAGTTCTGTGTCACTTGACATCTGTCCCTGGATGGAGGTTCCATATCACTTTGAATCTATAGCCATGGTGGGAGGTTCCATATCACTTTGAATCATCTCCGATGTGGCGTGCTTGACACTTGTCATCCTGTGGGAGGTTTCGCTATCACTTTGACATCATCCAGCCATGGTGGGAGGTGTCCTATGTAACACTTAAACATCATCAGCCATGGTGGGAGGTTCTGTATCAATTGACATCATCAACGCATGGTGGGAGGTTCGCATTGCATATCAGCCTGGTACATCTTATCATGACCATCAGAGTGGAGGTTCTGTACACTTTGACTCATCGAGCCATGGTGGGAGGTTCTATGTCACTGTATCCATCATCAGCCATGGTGGGAGGTTTCTGTATCACTTTGACATCATCATCAGCATGGTTGGGTCTGTTTGAAATCGCATGGAGGTTCTATGTCACTGTAACATCATCACCACTGGGGGCGGTTCTATGTCACTTGTGACATCATCAGCCATGATGGGATGTCTATTCACTAGTAGACTTCATCAGCCATGGGGGGTTCTATGTCCGGACATCATCAGCCATGTGGGAGGTTCTATCTCACTGTGACATATCAGCCATGGCTAATTATTAATTTAATTTTGGGAGTTTATGGTCATCGGAAAACATGTTGAAAGACTGAACCCAAGTGTTTATAGGAGTCCAGTGACTGTGGTGTGAGGAATTGTCCATGGTTTGGGACTGTTTTCTGCGCAGAACCTATCATACAAGCGTCATGCAGAGGAATACACATATCATAATCCTTCTTATAAAACTCCCACATCGCTCCTTCCTGTGCGATTCACTCAGCAGCAGCATATCCTGCTGGGTACAAGCCCCATCACACAGATAAACCATGTATAATCAGGTCTTGTTGTAAAATAAAATTTTTATGTTGATATACTTTGTGTTGTGTTAGACCCTGTTGTATGACCTGGAACCCCGTAAACATCCATCACCTGTTCATAATGGAGATGATATTATTCTGTAAAAATCCAGTGATCAGACCTGTTCGTAGTTTCTTATCTCATGTATATACACACATATACATTATACACACATATACATTCTACACACACCCGTAACAAAAGAATAATGCACAGATATAACACACACAGGAGATATATAATATATATATATATAAAAGTTCTGATAAAGATATAGAGTTGGTGTGCATATGCCAGGCCACAGACAATGGGCCCCCTTCCTTCTGCAATTCCAGGATTTTTGGGGGGGTTTTTTTTTTTTTTTGTTTTTTTTTTGTTTTTTTTTTTTTGGGGTTGTGGTTTTTTTGGGGGGGGGTTGGGGGGGGACGAAAATGGCAGCACTCCAAAAGTGTGAAGCAAAGTACTGGTTATTATTCCAACATGTGCCAAAACAGCTACGTTTCGGCTCTTTGCGGAGCCTTCCCTCAGCCGCTATAATTTGAATAGCAATTTGCATGATTGAATGGTTTGAACGGAGACCTCCTGCTGCCTCGGGCTTAGTAGATTCCCAATCTCCACTGTCTATAGTACCCTCCATATAAGATGTGTGTGATGGTCTCCAGGTCACTACAACAGGGTTCTACACAACTACAAAGTATCACCATAAAAACTTTATTTTACGAAAAAAACTTGATTTACCTGTTTTGCTGTGTGATGGGGCTTTACCCAGCATGGATATTGCTGCTGATTGAGTGAATCGCACAAGGAAGGAGCCGTGTGTTTTAGAAGAAGATTATGATACTTGTATTCCCTCTGCCATGTAGCTGTATGAGAGGTTCTGCTGCAGAAAACATTCCCCAAACCCTGACACTTCCTCCACCACATATCACTGACTTCTTTACACACTTTGGGTTCAGTCTTTACGAGTTTTTCGATGAACATAAAATCCAAATAAATTAATAATTAGCCATGGCTGATAATGTTACAGTGACATAGAACCTCCCACCATGGCTGATGATGTCAAAGTGATACGACAGAGCTTACAGAAGACAGAAATCGGGAGGGGCGGGACTGTTGACACGTACCCCGCCGGATTGGACACTGCGCAAGATTTTAACATTTAGAATGGTCCACACGACACAACTTATCAAAGACAACCGGAAGGAAAGAGAGAAGATTGAACTATGGCGGACCTCGGCGGGGAGCGAAGCGACGTGATGCGGGACACTTGGGCGCCACGATCTTATGAGCGCAACCCAGAATGCATCCTCGTCGGACCGTCCGAATCAACAGGACCGGGTGGTAGTAAGTTTGCACAAACACAAGGAGAGAATTCTCCCCGTGACCTTGATGCCACGGAAATATAACACTGAAGGCATATAAAAATTACTGACTTTAGCATTGCTGTGACTGGGGACATTCTATGGCACAAAAAAGCCTTGCTGAGTACCTCAAGAAGATATGCAGCTCCAGAAATGGTCCTTAACTGCGCTATGGGAGGGGGGTGGGACACTTTACTATATGTCATCTCGATAGATTCTGAATCACAGGCCGATTCCAGGGAAGAAATCAAAAAAGAGGTGGGTTGTGAGCAATCTCCTCATCATCTCCAGTTTCCTAGATTCTCGAAACTCCTGGACAAGTCAGCATTCTTAGAAGGCACTGTGGGAGACCAGTACCAGCGACTGGGAGTCAAAGGAGCCATTCCGGACACATCCATTCTTTCTCCAGTAACCCATACATCTGAGAGAGAACTCATTGATCTGAATATGAAGAATTTCTTGACTGAGTGGAAACCAACCACAACCAGGAATTTCAAGCAGTCAGTTCTGTTCATCCTAGTATGTCAAGCAATATTATCTTATAACCCAGAGAGCACGATAGAAAGCCTGGAATCCAGCAGACATTTCCTAGTTTCTCATGGATACAATGTGGCAACTTTGTCGAATGGTGCATATGGAGTGGAACGGCCTAATTAATCCTTACTATATCATCACCCCAGTCTCCTGCAACCTCCAATAGACAACACCACATTATCGGACTTTCAACACCAGACTTGAACTCTTGACGGTTGCATCTTGCCCTTCAGGCTCCGGACTTGACCTCTTTAAGGTTGTGTATTACGCCTTCTATAAGTGTCCAAGGACCTTCACTGCTGGATTTGGCGTCAAAAAAAAACATAAAAAAAACAATAAAAAGTATAAAAAATATCTGAGAGAGTGTGTCTAAATTATTTGCATAAGTTTAAAGAACTGCAAGAGAACCTACCATTTAAATGATCCCCACCCCAAAAAGTAAATTAACGCATAATTAATACTATAATTAAAAAATGAATTGCCCTTTATCCGTAATGGTTCATAGTCCGCGGCCTGCATGTTACAAATATCAAGTTTGAAATTGGATGCACAGTATCACATGCGTGGCGACTATGAGTGAGTTGCATATGGTATTTTGTACGTGTCACTGCTCCGCTTCTTCTTCTTGTATTGCGAGGTCTCACTGCTGGGGTATGCTGCTGATATGGGATACACTGCGACGAGACGCTCTGTATATATGCACATTGAAGCACTCATGTCAATGTGGCCCCGGTGATGCTTCATATAAGCCTTTATTCAGTTGCATTAAGAATGTCTAACTCAAAACAAATATGTATGCTGACACATGAAAGCACAGCAGCCTCACATGAACTCTAATCCTCCCCATCCTCATGGGAGGCGCTTCATTTCGGGTGATCAAGATACACACATGGGGTTAGACTTTGCTCGAGTTTCTAAGTAAACGACCACCTTATAGACATCAACAGCTGGTCACATGATATTGAGTGATGAATGCTGAGAAGAGGCATGTGTGATGGGGATTTCCCAATATTAGGTAAGACAGGTCGGTTGGCTGTTCCAGATTTGCGGTTAATTTCCTTGTGCAGGATCCTATAGGCACAGGTCGCAGTTGAAGACCCATTGTCACACAAAACATTTATATGAGGTAATATAACATGGGAGATTGGATCTCCTAGCCCATGACAGGAATGGCTGCCTTCAAATCCAATTACCAATGCAATTCCAAATTCGTCAAATATAGCGGCTGAGAGGCTCCAGCCATAAAGCGCAACTTAGCTGTTTGCCATGTTGGAATAAACCGCGTTACTTGCTTCACAACTTTGGAGTGCTGACCACTTTTTCTTCATCCTGAAGTGAGAGGGGCCCAGTGTCTGTTGTCCTGGGATGTGCACCAACCTAGTTATCTTTATTAGACGTTTAGTATACTTATATATATCTATATATATGATATATATATATAGTATATATGATACTATATATATATATATACTCATGTGTGTGTTATTGTGCATATCTTTTGTACGTGTGTGTATAATGTATATGTTGTATAATGTATATGTGTGTAATTACTACCCTGGAGATAGAAACATACGACAAGGTTGATCACTGGGATTTTACAGGTCCAAATAATCTCATTCGCCATTAATGAACATGTGATGTGTATGTACGCGGGATCTCCAGGTCATACAACAGGGCGTTCTAACAAATACAAAGTATTCACATAAAAACTTTATTTTCAAAAAACGTGATTTACCTGTTTTGCGTGTGAGGGGATTTAACCCAGATGGAAATTGCTGCTGATTTACGCAGTGGAATCGATACACAAGGAAAGGAGCCGTGTGTTTGTAGAAGAAGGTTCTCGAATTAGTCTCGCTCTGCCATTGTAGCTGTATGAGCACAGCTCATGCTTGCAGAGATAGAAACAAATTCCCAAACCCCATGCACACTTCTCATGACACTGTACTTCTTTGCCACACTTGGGTTCAGTCTTTACGAGTTTTTCGATGAACATAAAATCCCAAAAATTAATAATGAGCAAATGAGCTGATAATGTTACAGTGACATAGAACCTCCCACCATGGCTGATGATGTCAAAGTGATACTGAACCTCCCACCATGGCTGATGATGTCACAGTGACATAGAACGTCCCACCATGGCTGATGACGTGACAATGACATAGAACCTCCCACCATGGCTGATGATGTCACAGTGACAGACAGAGCTTACAGAAGACAGAAATCGGGAGGGGCGGGACTGTTGACACGTACCCCGCCGGATTGGACACTGCGCAAGATTTTAACATTTAGAATGGTCCACACGACACAACTTATCAAAGACAACCGGAAGGAAAGAGAGAAGATTGAACTATGGCGGACCTCGGCGGGGAGCGAAGCGACGTGATGCGGGACACTTGGGCGCCACGATCTTATGAGCGCAACCCAGAATGCATCCTCGTCGGACCGTCCGAATCAACAGGACCGGGTGGTAGTAAGTTTGCACAAACACAAGGAGAGAATTCTCCCCGTGACCTTGATGCCACGGAAATATAACACTGAAGGCATATAAAAATTACTGACTTTAGCATTGCTGTGACTGGGGACATTCTATGGCACAAAAAAGCCTTGCTGAGTACCTCAAGAAGATATGCAGCTCCAGAAATGGTCCTTAACTGCGCTATGGGAGGGGGGTGGGACACTTTACTATATGTCATCTCGATAGATTCTGAATCACAGGCCGATTCCAGGGAAGAAATCAAAAAAGAGGTGGGTTGTGAGCAATCTCCTCATCATCTCCAGTTTCCTAGATTCTCGAAACTCCTGGACAAGTCAGCATTCTTAGAAGGCACTGTGGGAGACCAGTACCAGCGACTGGGAGTCAAAGGAGCCATTCCGGACACATCCATTCTTTCTCCAGTAACCCATACATCTGAGAGAGAACTCATTGATCTGAATATGAAGAATTTCTTGACTGAGTGGAAACCAACCACAACCAGGAATTTCAAGCAGTCAGTTCTGTTCATCCTAGTATGTCAAGCAATATTATCTTATAACCCAGAGAGCACGATAGAAAGCCTGGAATCCAGCAGACATTTCCTAGTTTCTCATGGATACAATGTGGCAACTTTGTCGAATGGTGCATATGGAGTGGAACGGCCTAATTAATCCTTACTATATCATCACCCCAGTCTCCTGCAACCTCCAATAGACAACACCACATTATCGGACTTTCAACACCAGACTTGAACTCTTGACGGTTGCATCTTGCCCTTCAGGCTCCGGACTTGACCTCTTTAAGGTTGTGTATTACGCCTTCTATAAGTGTCCAAGGACCTTCACTGCTGGATTTGGCGTCAAAAAAAAACATAAAAAAAACAATAAAAAGTATAAAAAATATCTGAGAGAGTGTGTCTAAATTATTTGCATAAGTTTAAAGAACTGCAAGAGAACCTACCATTTAAATGATCCCCACCCCAAAAAGTAAATTAACGCATAATTAATACTATAATTAAAAAATGAATTGCCCTTTATCCGTAATGGTTCATAGTCCGCGGCCTGCATGTTACAAATATCAAGTTTGAAATTGGATGCACAGTATCACATGCGTGGCGACTATGAGTGAGTTGCATATGGTATTTTGTACGTGTCACTGCTCCGCTTCTTCTTCTTGTATTGCGAGGTCTCACTGCTGGGGTATGCTGCTGATATGGGATACACTGCGACGAGACGCTCTGTATATATGCACATTGAAGCACTCATGTCAATGTGGCCCCGGTGATGCTTCATATAAGCCTTTATTCAGTTGCATTAAGAATGTCTAACTCAAAACAAATATGTATGCTGACACATGAAAGCACAGCAGCCTCACATGAACTCTAATCCTCCCCATCCTCATGGGAGGCGCTTCATTTCGGGTGATCAAGATACACACATGGGGTTAGACTTTGCTCGAGTTTCTAAGTAAACGACCACCTTATAGACATCAACAGCTGGTCACATGATATTGAGTGATGAATGCTGAGAAGAGGCATGTGTGATGGGGATTTCCCAATATTAGGTAAGACAGGTCGGTTGGCTGTTCCAGATTTGCGGTTAATTTCCTTGTGCAGGATCCTATAGGCACAGGTCGCAGTTGAAGACCCATTGTCACACAAAACATTTATATGAGGTAATATAACATGGGAGATTGGATCTCCTAGCCCATGACAGGAATGGCTGCCTTCAAATCCAATTACCAATGCAATTCCAAATTCGTCAAATATAGCGGCTGAGAGGCTCCAGCCATAAAGCGCAACTTAGCTGTTTGCCATGTTGGAATAAACCGCGTTACTTGCTTCACAACTTTGGAGTGCTGACCACTTTTTCTTCATCCTGAAGTGAGAGGGGCCCAGTGTCTGTTGTCCTGGGATGTGCACCAACCTAGTTATCTTTATTAGACGTTTAGTATACTTATATATATCTATATATATGATATATATATATAGTATATATGATACTATATATATATATATACTCATGTGTGTGTTATTGTGCATATCTTTTGTACGTGTGTGTATAATGTATATGTTGTATAATGTATATGTGTGTAATTACTACCCTGGAGATAGAAACATACGACAAGGTTGATCACTGGGATTTTACAGGTCCAAATAATCTCATTCGCCATTAATGAACATGTGATGTGTATGTACGCGGGATCTCCAGGTCATACAACAGGGCGTTCTAACAAATACAAAGTATTCACATAAAAACTTTATTTTCAAAAAACGTGATTTACCTGTTTTGCGTGTGAGGGGATTTAACCCAGATGGAAATTGCTGCTGATTTACGCAGTGGAATCGATACACAAGGAAAGGAGCCGTGTGTTTGTAGAAGAAGGTTCTCGAATTAGTCTCGCTCTGCCATTGTAGCTGTATGAGCACAGCTCATGCTTGCAGAGATAGAAACAAATTCCCAAACCCCATGCACACTTCTCATGACACTGTACTTCTTTGCCACACTTGGGTTCAGTCTTTACGAGTTTTTCGATGAACATAAAATCCCAAAAATTAATAATGAGCAAATGAGCTGATAATGTTACAGGACATAGAACCTCCCACCATGGCTTGATGATGTCAAAGTGATAGGAAACCTCCCCACCGGCTGATGTGATGTCACAATTGACATAGAACCTCCCACCATGGCTTGATTGATGGTCACAAGACAGCGAACACCTCCACCACCATGGCTGATGATGTCACAATGACATAGAACCTCCCACCATGGCTGATGAGGTTACAGTGACATAGAACCTCCCACCATGGCTGATGATGCCACAGTAACATAGAACCTCCCACCATGGCTGATGATGTCACAGTGACATAGAACCTCCCACCATGGCTGATGATGTCACAGTGACATAGAACCTCCCACCATGGCTGATGATGTTACAGTGACATAGAACCTCTCACCATGGCTGATGATGTTACAGTGACATAGAACCTCCCACCATGGCTGATGATGTCAAATGATACAGAACCTCCCACCATGGCTGATGATGTCAAAGTGATATGAAACCTCCCACCATGGCTGATGATGTCACAGTGACATAGAACGTCCCACCATGGCTGATGATGTCACAATGACATAGAACCTCCCACCATGGCTGATGATGTTACAGTGACATAGAACCTCCCACCATGGCTGATGATGCCACAGTGACATAGAACCTCCCACCATGGCTGATGATGCCACAGTGACATAGAAACTCCCACCATGGCTGATGATGTCACAGTGACATAGAACCTCCCACCATGGCTGATGATGTCACAGTGACATAGAACCTCCCACCATGGCTGATGATGTTACAGTGACATAGAACCTCTCACCATGGCTGATGATGTCAAATGATACAGAACCTCCCACCATGGCTGATGATGTCAAAGTGATACAGAACCTCCCATCATGGCTGATGATGTCAAAGTGATATGGAACCTCCCACCATGGCTGATGATGTCAAAGTGATATGGAACCTCCCACCATGGCTGACGATGTCAAAGTGACACAGAACCTCTCACCATGGCTCTATGTATACTGTATATACATTTTTTATAAATAAATGTTGTTGTTGTTTTTTAGATTTTGGCCCAAAAGGCAAGAAATGGAAAACTGTTACCGGAGGAATACCAAGGGGGATCCTTCAGGTATATTTGTGTGACTGTGCACCTTTTTGTAGCACAGTCATGTCTGATACACTGTTGCTATGGACTTGATATGGGCCGTTTCGTGTACACAGCTCCTCTGCAAAGCTACTTTCCTTCATTCCTGACCATGTCTGTGGTATTATCCTGCGGTCATGTGGTGTTTTCACCATTTTCTCCATGAAATAACTCCTAAAGGCAGAATCAGACTACACTTCTAATGTTTGTAGTCTGTTACTATGACAACACGTACATAATGCATTAAATACAGTGTAAGAAGCTTTAAATTGATATTTAACACCACAAAATCCACAGACTTAAGTTCATGTTTGAGCTTGTAAGAGTCAAGTTAAACTTAGCTACACGCATAGGCTCGCACTGGAGCTGCATAAACAAAACGGTGGTGTTTTATATAAAAAATAACTCTTAGACGAGTGAAAAATTATACATTTTTTCTTCCTTTGGGGGTGCAGCATCTCTAACCTTGGCATGTACGGCATCACGGGGTTCAGCGCAGTCATTAACCCCCCGCAGTCCTGTATCCTGGCGGTGGGACGCTCCAGGACAGAGTTGGCTCTAGAGGAAGATGAAGAGGGGAACCCGGAGGTGAAGAGGAAGGAGATGCTGAATGTGACCCTGTCCAGTGATGGGCGCCTGGTCAGCGATGATCTGGCATCCATGTTCCTGGATCGTTTCCGAACCAACCTGGAAAACCCAATGAACTCTGCCCTGCT
>CM033647.1:160634320-160741324 GCA_019512145.1 Engystomops pustulosus | reverse complement strand
GTCCTAAGAGCGGTGTTGACTGCGTTTGTACTTGCAGCTTCTGCCCTAAGATGTTGGTGAGCACCTGTGGAGCTCCTGTGGTGGTTTAGGTCTAAAGAGGAGTTGTCACTTTCTATGTTCTGACACCTTCTGCTCTCAGATGTTGATGAGAACACGTTGAGCTCCTCTGGTGGGTTTAGGTCTAGAGAGCTGTGGTGACTGCCTATGTTCTGGCAGCTTCTGCTCTCAGATGTTGGTGAGGAACTGTGGAGCTCGAGAAAAGAGAAAGAAGAAAAGAGAAAAGAAAGAAAAAGAAAAGAAAGGAAAATCCAGACCTGTGCAGGATTGGCACGCCCAGGGACTCCAGCTCTAGGGAAATAACACACCAGAGGAGCTCACAGGTTACTCACCAACCATATGAGTAGAGAAGCTGCCAGAACATAGGCAGTGACCACCGCTCTCTAGACCTAAACCCACCAGAGATGCTCCAAAGGTCTGTGTCATCATCTGAGAGCAGCGGCGGCTGGAACATCTCCATTGACCAAAGCTACGCAGACCCTGAGACAGGAGAGACGCTCCGAAGGTCTGTGTCATCATCTAAAAGCAGAATGTTCTTTATAGGTGATCCGTCATCTAACAAAGATGGGGGGAACACTGCTAACACTTCGAGCAGAAAGATTGCCAGAAAATCCAAACCTGTGCAGGATGCCCACCCTGACTCCAGCTCTCTAGACACTAACACACCAGAGGAGCTTCACAGGTCCTCGCCAACATTAGAGAGCAGAAGCTGCCAGAACATAGGCAGTGACCACCGCTCTCTAGACCTAAACCTAACAGAGATGCTCCAAAGGTCTGTGTCATCATCTGAGAGCAGCGGCGGCTGGAACATCTCCATTGACCAAAGCTACGCAGACCCTGAGACAGGAGAGGAGCTCC
Organism: Engystomops pustulosus; assembly: GCA_019512145.1. Taxonomy (NCBI): domain Eukaryota; kingdom Metazoa; phylum Chordata; class Amphibia; order Anura; family Leptodactylidae; genus Engystomops; species Engystomops pustulosus. The sequence goes on along the minus strand of CM033647.1, from coordinate 160,740,409 downwards.
GAAGGTCTGAGCCATCATCTAAAAGCAGAATGTTCTTTATAGATGATCCGCAATCTAACAGAAAATCCAGACCTGTGCAGGATGCCCACCCTGACTCCAGCTCTCTAGACACTAACACACCAGAGGAGCTCCGCAGGTCTGTGTCACCATCTAAAAGCAGAATGTTCTTTATAGATGATCCGTCATCTAACAGAAAATCCAGACCTGTGCAGGATGCCTGCCCTGACTCCAGCTCTCTAGACACTAACACACCAGAGGAGCTATGCGTCATGCAGTCTATGTCATCATCTAAAAGCAGAAGGTGCCAGGACATTAAAACCATCAAAGCCGTAACCTCCGTGGAAGAAGCCAGCGCTTCTGCAGGACCATCAGCTGCCACAGTGCCCTTATCACTTGGGTGCTTCAACTTCCACCAGAAACTGGGTCAAGGAGGCTTTGGAAATGTCTACTTTGCGACAGACAACTTCCTCAAAGAGCGTGTCGCCATCAAAGTGATGGACAAAGCAGTTTATACAACACATCGCTTCAGTCTTGTAGAGCATCAAATCCTCCAGATGTCTCATGGAAGCCCGTATCTCATCCATGGCCTGGCTGCTTTCCACACCAGGAACTTTGTCTATTACGTGATGGAGCTGGCTGATAGAGGGGACTTGAATCATTTCTTCCGAGGACTTCGTCCTGACATCGCAACTGTAAAATTCATCGCAGCAGAAGTGGTCTGTGGTGTAGAGTTCCTACACAAGCAAGGAATTCTCCATCGTGACCTAAAGCTAAATAACATACTCCTGACCACTGAAGGCCACATAAAAATCACTGACTTTGGCCTTGCTGTGACTGATGCATTCAATGGTACTAAAAGCCGTTGCAGAGGTCACCCTGGATATGCAGCCCCAGAACTGATTCTCGGCTTGCCCCATGGGAGAGGAGCTGACTACTTTGCCATTGGCATGATCCTCTACAGACTCCTCACATCACAGAGTGCATTCCCTGGAACTACTCGTAGAGAACGTGAGCAAGCTGTCCTCCATCATACTCCAGTCTTCCCAGAGTCTCTAACTCCCGACCAAGTCAGCATCTTGGAAGGCCTGTTGTGTAAAGACCAGTACCAGCGCCTGGGAGTCAGTGGAGATGTCCGTACACATCCATTCTTCTCCGATATAAACTGGGAAGATGTGGAGGCCAGGAGAATGGAACCACCATTCGTCCTGAGGAGACTCCGTCTTGACCTGAATACTGAAGAATCCCTGCACTACGCTGAACCAATCCTCAGAAGAAGAATCCCACAGAGGAAGTTTCAGCAGTTCAGCTACGTATGTCCAGCATGGTCAAAGCAATATTATCCTATCATCACAGAGACCAGAGAGAGCTGGATCAGCAGACTCTTCAACAGTTTGTCATGCATAAAGTAGGAACTATGGTCAATATATAGACAGCTCCTTCCCTGATTCTCCAAGCAAGTCTCCTGCTACCTCCGAAGTACGACACCATTATTGGACTTTTACCCACCGGTCTTGTCCTCTTGAAGAGTAGCGTCTCGCTTCTTCATCATGCATCCATAGACCTTCTGAAGGTTGCATCTTGCGCCTTCAGTCACTGGACTTGTCCGCTTGAAGAGTAGTAACGTCTTGCGCCTTCAAGCACTGCAAATGGACTGCCTGAAGGTAGCGTCTCGCTTCTTCAGCATGCATCCATAGACCTTCTGAAGGTTGCGTCTTGCGCCTTCAGTCACTGGACTTGTCCGCTTGAAGAGTAGCGTCTTGCGCCTTCAAGCACTGGAAAATGGACTGCCTGAAGTTAGCGTCTTGCTTCTTCAGCATGCAGCTTGTTTTCCTCGAGTCGCATTCTGCTCGATCCCCCCGTCCATTACCCGCTTTTGGCTGTTCTTGGAAGTCTCCTAGCTCCCTCCCTCTGTGGCCGAGTGGTCTAGAGACCTATGTGCTTGTCGTGGGTGTTGGTTCAAGTGATACTTAGGTTCTTTCCTGAAGGGATTTCAGCAGAAGATTCATCCCCTGCCTCCTCAGATGTTGGGTGAGTTGAGGACCGTGGAGATCTCGGCTGGCTCTGGGTTTTTAGTCTTGAGTGCAGTGGTCACAGCTTATTGTTCGGCAGTTTGTACTGTAAAGATGTTGGTGGTCCCTGTGGAGTTCCTCTGAGGGTTTAGGTCTAGAGAGCGGTGGTCACTGTCATGTCTGTGGCAATTCATGTCTCAATGTTGGTGAGGACTGTGGACCCCTATGGGGTTTAGGGCTAGAGAGTGGTGGGGACTGCCTAGTTCTGGCACCTTCTTCTCTCAGATGTTGGTGAGGAACCGTGGAGCTCCCTGGGGGTTTAGGTCTAGAGAGTGGTGATGACATGACTTGTTCTGGCACCATCTGTTCTCAGATGCTGGTGAGGCAACAGTCTCGGGGCTCCTCTGGGGGGTTTAGGTTCTAACTGAGTCGGTGTTGAATGCATTGTACTTTGACCAGCTTCGCTCTCAGATGCTGGGGGAGACCTGTGGATCTCCTCTCGTGGGTTTAGTCTAAAAGCGGTGTTGACTGCCTTTGTTTTGGCAACTTCTGCTTCAGTTATTTGAGGACCCGTGGAGACTTCTCGGGGGGAATTATGTGCTGGTTGAAGAGAGCAGAGTTGGTGACGACCTAGTTCGGCAGCTTCTGCTCTCAATTGGTTGGACCGGAGCTCTCTAGATTAGGTTAGAGAGCGGTGGTCCCTGCCTATGTTCTGGCAGCTTGATGCTCTCAGATGAAGTAATGTTGCGAGGATCTGATGGAGACTGCCTTAGGTGTCATTTGAAGGACTGAAGGAACGGATGCTACGTTTCACGAGGACAAGTCCAGTGACTTGAAGGGCAAGAGCAACCTTCAGAAGGTCTATGGGGATGCTGAAGAAGCAAGACGCTACCTTCAGGCAGTCCATTTGCAGTGCTTGAAGGCGCAAGACGCTACTCTTCAAGCGGACAAGTCCGTAGTGACGAGGCGCGACGCACCTTCAGAAGGTCTATGGATGCATGCTGAAGAGCAAGACGCTAACCTCAGGCAGTCCATTGCAGTGCTTGAAGGCGCAAGACGCTACTCTTCAAGCGACAAGTCCAGTGACTGAAGGCGCGAAGAAGCACTTCAGAAGGTCTATGGATGCATGTGAAGAAGCAAGACGCTACCTCAGGCAGTCCATTTGCAGTGCTTGAAGGCGCAAGACGCTACTCTTCAAGCGGACAAGCCGTGACTGAAGGCAAGACGCAACCTTCAGAGGTCTATGATGCTGCGAAGAGCAGACGCTAACTTCAGGCTACCATTGCAGTGCTTAAGGCGCAAGACGCTACTCTCAAGCGGACAAGTCCAGTGACTGAAGGCGCAAGACGCAACCTTCAGAAGGTCTATGGATGCATGCTGAAGAAGCAAGACGCTAACTTCAGGCAGTCCATTTGCGCTTGAAGGCGCAGACGCTACTCTTCAAGCGGACAAGTCCAGTGACTGAAGGCGCAAGACGCAACCTTCAGAAGGTCTAGGATGCATGCTGAAGAAGCAGACGCTAATTCAGGCAGTCCATTTGCAGTGCTTGAAGCGCAAGACGCTACTCTTCAAGCGGACAAGTCCAGTGACTGAAGGCGCAAGACGCAAACCTTCAGAAGGTCTAGGTGATGTGACGAAGCAAGACGCTACTTCAGGCAGTCCTTTGCAGTGCTTGAGGCGCAAGACGCTACTCTCAAGAGGACAAGTCCAGTGACTGAGGCCAAGACGCAACCTTCAGAAGGTCTATGGTGCATGCTGAAGAAGCAAGACGCTAACTTCAGGCAGTCCATTTTGCAGGCTGAAGGCGCAAGACGCTACTCTTCAGCGGACAAGTCCAGTGACTGAAGCGGCAAGAAGCAACCTTCAGAAGGTCTATGGGTGCATGCTGAAGAAGCAAGACGCTAACTTCAGGCAGTCCATTTTCAGTGCTTGAAGGCGCAAGACGCTACTTTCAAGCGGACAAGTCAGTGACTGAAGGCGCAAGAGCAACCTTCAGAAGGTTATGGATGCATGCTGAAGAAGCAGACGCTACCTTCAGGCAGTCCATTTGCAGTGCTTGAAGGCGCAAGACGCTACTCTTCAACGGACAAGTCCAGTGACTGACGAAGGCGCAAGACGCAACCTTCAGAAGGTCTATGGAGGCATGCTGAAGAAGCAAGACGCTAACTTCAGGCAGTCCATTTGCAGTGCTTGAAGGAGCAAGACGCTACTCTTCAAGCGGACAAGTCCAGTGACTGAAGGCGCAAAGACGCAACCTTCAGAAGGTCTATGGGTGCATGCTGAAAAGCAAGAGCTAACTTCAGGCAGTCCATTTTCAGTGGCTTGAAGGCGCAAGACGCTACTCTTCAAGCGGACAAGTCCAGTGACTGAAGGCGCAAGACGCAACCTTAGAAGGTCTATGGATGCATGCTGAAAAGCAAGCGTAACTTAGGCAGTCCCTTGCAGTGCTGAAGGCGCAAGAGCTACTCTTCAACGGACAAGTCCAGACTGAAGGCGCAAGACGCAACCTTCAGAAGGTCTATGGGATGCATGCTGGAAGAAGCGAGAGCTAACTTCAGCAGTTCATTTGCAGTGCTTGAAGGCGCAGACGCTACTCTTCAAGCGGCAAGTCCAGTGACTGAAGGCGCAAGACGCAACCTTAGAAGGTCTATGGTGCATGCTGAGAAGCAAGACGCTAATTCAGGCAGTCCATTTTCAGTGCTTGAAGGCGCAAGACGACTCTTCAAGCGGACAAGTCCAGTGACTGAAGGCGCAAGAGCAACCTTCAGAAGGTCTATGGATGCATGCTGAAGAAGCAAGACGCGAACTTCAGGCAGTCCATTTGCAGTGCTTGAAGGCGCAAGACGCTACTCTTCAAGGGACAAGTCCAGTGACTGAAGGCGCAAGACGCAACCTTCAGAGGTCTATGGATGCATGCTGAAGAAGCAGACGCTACACTTCAGGCAGTCCATTTGCAGTGTTGAAGGCGCAAGACGCTACTTTCAAGCGGACAAGTCCAGTGATGAAGGCGCAAGACGCAACCTTCAGAAGGTCTATGGAGCATGCTAAAGAGAAGCAGACGCTACCTGCAGTCCATTTGCAGTGCTGAAGGCAGCAAGCCGTACCTCTCAAGCGGGACAAGTCCAGTGATGAAGGCGCAAGACGAACCTTCAGAAGGTCTATGGTGCATGTGAAGAAGCAAGCGCTAACTTCAGGCAGTCCATTTCCAGTGCTTGAAGGCGACGAGCTACTCTTCAAGCGGACAAGTCAGTGACTGAAGGCGCAAGACGCAACCTTCAGAAGGTCTATGGATGCATGCTGAGAAGCAAGACGCTAACTTCGGCAGTCCATTTGCATGCTTGAAGGCGCAAGACGCTACTTCAAGCGACAAGTCCCGTGCTGAAGGCGCAAAGCAACCTTCAGACAGGCCTTTGGATCTGCCCTGCTGTGAGGGGCCGCACGTTGTGATCTGATAGTGGGGGGTCCGGAGCGGCCGCGTACTCCCCCCACAGGAGAGAACAAACCTTATAGGATGGATTAATAATAAAGATTAACTTATTAGAACCCAAAGTGTGAGACTCTTCCTATTCTTCCCAGTATTAGAGATCACAGGGAGATGTAGGCCGAAGCCTCAGGCTGTAGTAATGGGAGAATCCAATGGAAAGTGTTGTCATGGAGACATAGCACCGTTCTGAGACGGAAACCAATCACAGTGCAGAAACTAAAATGAAAGCCATCAACATAAAAATTTTATTTTACAAAAAAACCTGATTTACCTGTTTTGCTGTGTGATGGGGCTTTACCCAGCATGGAAATTGCTGCTGATTGAGTGAATCGCACAAGGAAGGAGCCGTGTGTTGTAGAAGAAGGTTCTAATACTTGTATTCCCTCTGCCATGTAGCTTTATGAGAGGTCCTGCTGCAGAAAACATTCCCCAAACCATGACACTTCCTCCACCACATATCACTGACTTCTTTGCACACTTTGGGTTCAGTCTTTACGAGTTTTTCGATGAACATAAAATCCAAATAAATGAATCTTTCTTTCGTCCCTAAACCTGTGCACCACTTCTCCTCAACACAACCTGCTCCTCAGTAAAGGCCAGTCTCGACCTTTGATTCTTTCTGCTAACGAGAGGTCACTTTCATTCCAAATGACATAGAACCTCCCACCATGGCTGATGATGTCACAATGACATAGAACCGCCCACCATGGCTGATGATGTCACAATGCCACGTAGATAACTGACCAATCAGGAGCAAGATAGCTTAGCCCCGCCCACTCACCAGGGTATAAAAGCCCGCGCGCAGTGCCCACCTGCTCATTCTCTCCTGAGCCATGGAGAGAGCAACATCTCCTACTAGCCTTATGGAGCAAGCCATCCTGGACGAGTATGACCAGATCCAGGAGCAACTCCAAGGCTTGGAGGATGCCATATACAATGAGTATAAGGATGCAACATCTACCATTACCAGCCCTGTAGAGCCGCCCATCCTGGAGGACAACACCCAGGAGCAGCTCCAAGGCTTGGAGGATGCCATATACAATGAGTATAATGGTGCAACATCTACCATGACCAGCCCTGTAGAGCCGCCCATCCTGGAGGAAAACACCCAGGAGCAGCTCCAAGGCTTGGATACCCTGTACACCCAGGACTGTGGTGCACAGGAGGAGGACAACCGACATGGAGGAAACCCACTGGAGAACATTAACACTGAGGATGGAGAACCAGAGGAAGAGAAGGAACCAGGGAAGAAGAAATCCAAGAGAGGTAAAAAGAGCAAGTTCTTAGCCTGGATCCTGAAACCGTGGAGATGGATCTCTAGTCTCAACCAAAGAGGGACCTACCACATCAAGGAAGACCCTGCTAGTGAGATCCCAGGACCCAGCCACATGGTGGACACCAGAGGTATGAGAAAATCCAGACCTGTGCAGGATGCCCACCCTGACTCCAGCTCTCTAGACATTAACACACCAGAGGAGCTTCACAGGTCCTCACCAACATCTGAGAGCAGAAGCTGCCAGAACATAGGCAGTGACCACCGCTCTCTAGACCTAAACCTATTTTTATTTTTCCCCATTTATTTCACACATTTTAATACCATTATAAATACATATAGTCATTCGTCTTCTGGGATAAAATAAGAAATACAGTTTGTTCTCAATATTCATGAAACCCCGACCTATATATGTAGGCGGTCCCCGACTTACAGACGACCCCTAGTTACAAACAGACCCCTAGATGTTGGTAATTTCCAGTGCTTTAGCCTACAATAAACAGCTATAACAGTTATTACCGGTGTCTGCAATTAAGCTTTATTAATTTGTCTTGGCCTACAATTATAAAATATACAGTTCCACCCAGGAGCAGCTCCAAGGCTTGGATACCCTGTACACCCAGGACTGTGGTGCACAGGAGGAGGACAACCGACATGGAGGAAACCCACTGGAGAACATACACACTGAGTATGGAGAACCAGAGGAAGAGAAGGAACCAGGGAAGAAGAAATCCAAGAGAGGTAAAAAGAGGAAGTTTTTAGGCTGGATCCTGAAACCTTGGAGATGGATCTCTAGTCTCAACCAAAGAGGAACCTACCACATCAAGGAAGACCCTGTTAGTGATTTCCCAGGACCCAGCCACATGGTGGACACCAGAGGTATGAGAAAATCCAGACCTGTGCAGGATGCCCGCCCTGACTCCAGATCTCTAGACAGTAACACACCAGAGGAGCTTCACAGGTCCTCACCAACATCTGAGAGCAGAAGCTGCCAGAACATAGGCAGTGACCACCGCTCTCTAGACCTAAACATACCAGAGATGCTCCAAAGGTCTGTGTCATCATCTGAGAGCAGCGGCGGCTGGAACATCTCCATTGACCAAAGCAATGCAGACCCTGAGACAGGAGAGGAGCTCCGAAGGTCTGTGTCATCATCTAAAAACAGAATGTTCTTTATAGGTGATCCTTCATCTAACAAAGATGGGGGGAACACTGCTAACACTTCGAGCAGAAAGATTGCCAGAACCAATCAGGGCTCAGCTTTCATTTTATAAACCGCTGTGGGAAAATGGAAGCTGAGCTCTGATTGGTTGCAATGGACAACTAGAACGGTTCTGCTGTCAGATGTTTCTGATAAATCTTCCCAAATTACTTCATTAAGTACCAGACACTCGCTCTTCTCTTCCTGGACGGATTCTGTTCCATCTGCCCATTTAGGATGATGCCACACGCGGCTGTTTGAACCGTTTTTAAGCAGTCCGTCAAAAACCGCATGCGTTTTTGAAAAGACCCTTAAACTGTCTCAAGCCACATCATGTCATATTTCCAACGGACTGCCTGAAGTTAGCGTCTTGCTTCTTCAGCATGCATCCATAGACCTTCTGAAGGTTGCGTCTTGCGCCTTCAGTCACTGGACTTGTCCGCTTGAAGAGTAGCGTCTTGCGCCTTCAAGCACTGGAAAATGGACTGCCTGAAGTTAGCGTCTTGCTTCTTCAGCATGCATCCATAGACCTTCTGAAGGTTGCGTCTTGCGCCTTCAGTCACTGGACTTGTCCGCTTGAAGAGTAGCGTCTTGCGCCTTCAAGCACTGCAAATGGACTGCCTGAAGGTAGCGTCTTGCTTCTTCAGCATGCATCCATAGACCTTCTGAAGGCTGCGTCTTGCGCCTTCAGCCACTGGACTTGTCCGCTTGAAGAGTAGCGTCTTGCGCCTTCAAGCACTGCAAATGGACTGCCTGAGGGTAGCGTCTTGCTTCTTCAGCATGCATCCATAGACCTTCTGAAGGTTGCCTCTTGCACCTTCAGTCACTGGGCTTGTCCTCTTGAAAAGTAGCATCCTGTGCCTTCAAGTACTGCAAATGGACTACCTGAAGGCAGCTGCAAAGGTCCTCTTCAACATCTGAGAGCAGAAGCTGCCAGAACATAGGCAGGGACCACCGCTCTCTAGACCTTAACCTAGCAGAGGAGCTCCACAGGTCCTCACCAACATCTGAGAGCAGAAGCTAGCAGAACATAAGCAGTGACCACCAATCTCTAGACCTAAACCCATCAGAGGAGCTCCATGGGTCCACACCAACATCTGAGAGCAGAAGCTGCCAGAACATAGGGAGTCACCACTGCTCTCTAGACCTAAATCCACCCGAGAAGCTCCACGGGTCCTCAAATACATCTGAGAGCAGAAGTTGCCAAAACAAAGGCAGTCAACACCGCTCTTTAGACCTAAACCCAAGAGAGGAGATCCACAGGTCCTCACCAGCATCTGAGAGCAGAAGCTGCAAGTACAAATGCAGTCAACACCGCTCTTTAGACCTAAACCCACCAGAGGAGCTCCACGGGTCCTCACCAGCATCTGAGAACAGATGGTGCCAGAACATAGGCAGTCATCACCACTCTCTAGACCTAAACCCACTAGAGGAGCTCCACGGGTCCTCACCAACATCTGAGAACAGAAGGTGCCAGAACATAGGCAGTCACCACCACTCTCTAGACCTAAACCCACCAGAGGAGGTCCACAGGTCCTCACCAACATCTGAGAGCAGAAGTTGCCACAACATAGACAGTGACCACCGCTCTCTAGACCTAAACCCTCCAGAGGAACTCCACAGGTGCTCACCAACATCTGTTAGCAGAAACTGCCAGAACATAGGCAGTGACACTGCACTCAAGAACTAAACCCAGCGGAGGAGCTCCACGGGTCCTCACCAACATCTGAGAGCATAATCTGCCAGAACCTAGGCAGCCTGTGGCTAGGTCAGAGAGGGTGGTCATTTGGCCTAGGTTCTGGCAGAGCTCTCCAGATTTGTTGGTGAGGACCCGTGGTGAGCTCCTCCGGGGGTTTAGTTCTTGAGTGCAGTGGGTCACTGCCTATGTTCTGGCAGTTTCTGCGAAAGATGGTGGTGAGCACCTGGGAGTTCCTCTGGAGGGTTTAGGTCACTGAGAGCGGTGGTCACTGTCTATGTGTGGCAACTTCTGCTCTCAGAGTGGTGAGGACTGTGGACCTCCTCTGGGGTTTAGGTACTAGAGAGGGTGGTGAATGCCTATGTTCTGGCACCTTAGGTTCCTCAGATGTGGTGAGGACCCGTGGAGATCCTCTGAGTGGGTTTAGGTCCTAGAGAGTGTGATGACTGCCTATGTTCTGGCACCATCTGTTCCAGATGCTGGTGAGGAACCGTGAAGATCTTTGGGGGTTAGGGCTAAAGAGCGGTCCAATGTGGGATGTTGACTTACATTTGTACTTCAGCTCTGCTCTCAGATGATGGTGGGACCTGTGGCTCTCCTCTCTGGGTTAGGTCTAAAGGCGGTGTTGTTGACTGCTTTTGGTTTTGGCAATTCTGCTCTCGATGATTTGAGGACCCGTGGGGAGATTTTTTCTGGGTGATTTAGGTCTAGAAGGCAGTGGTGACTCCCTAGGTTCTGGCAGCTACTTCTGCTCTCAGATGTTGGGTGGACCCATGGAGCTTCCTCTGATGGGTTTAGGTCCTAGAGATTGGTGGTCACTGTTATGTTCTGCTCGCTCTGCTTCTTCTCAGATGTTGGGGATGAGGACCTGTGGAGCTCCTTGCTAGGTTAAGGTCTAGAGACGGTGGTCCATGCCATGTTTGCAGATTCTGCTCTCAGATGTTGAAGAGGACCTTTGCAGCGCCTTCGGTAGTCCATTTGCAGTACTGAGCACAGGATGCTACTTGTCAAGAGGGACAAGCCCAGTGACTGAAGGTGCAAGAGGCAAACCTTCAGAAGGTCTATGGATGCATGCTGGAAGAAGCAAGACGCTACCCTAGGCAGTCCATTTGCAGTGCTTGAAGGCGCAAGACGTACTCTTCAAGCGGGACAAGTTCCAGTGGGATGAGGCGCAAGACGCCAGCTTCAGAAGGTCTATGGATGATGCATGAAGAAGCAAGACGCTACCTTCAGGCAAGTCCATTTGCAGTTCTTGAGGCGCAAGACGCTAATCTTCAAAGCGGACAAGTCCAGTGACTGAAGCGCAAGACGCAACTTCAGAGGTCTTATGGATGCATGTCTGAAGAAGCAAGACGCTAACTTAGCAAGTACATTGCAGTGCTTGAAGGCGCATTAGACGCTACTCTTCAAAGCGGACAAGTCGTGACTGAAGGCGCAAGACGCAACTCAGAGGTCTATGGGTGGCATGCTGAAGAAGCAAGATGCTAACTTCATGAAGTCCATACAGTGCTTGAAGGCGCAAGCCGCTACTCTTCAACGCGGACAAGGTCCCGTGACGAGGCACAAGACGAAACCTTCAGAAGGTCTATGGATGCATGCTGAAGAAGCAAGACGGCTAATTCAGGCAAGTCCATGTGCAGTGCTGAAGGAGCAAGACGCTTATCTTCAGCGGACAAGTCCAGTGATGAAGGCGCAAGACGCAACATCAGAAGTCTATGGGTGCATGTGAAGAAGCAAGGACGCTAACTTAGGCAGTCCATTTTCCAGTGCTTGAAGGCGGCAAGACGCTACTCTTCAAGCGGACAAGTCCAGTGATGAAGGCGCAAGACCGCAACCTTCAGAAGGTCTATGGATGCATGCTGAAAGAAGCGGAGACGCTACATTCAGCAGTTCCATTGCAGTGTTGAAGGCGCAAGACGCTACTCTCAAGAGGACCAAGTCAGAGGACTGAAGAGCCCAAGATTTGCTGCAACCTTAAGAAGTATATGGATGATGCTGAAGAAGCAAGACGTAATTCAGGCAGTCACATTTGCAGTGCTGAAGGCAAGACGCGACTATTCAAGCGGACAAGTCCAGTTTATGAAGCGCAAGACGCCACTCAGAAGGTTCTATGGGTGCATGCTGAAGAAGCAAGATTGCTAACTTCATGCAAGTCCATTTTCTCAGTGATGAGGCGCAGCCGCTTACTCTTCAAGCGGACAAGTCCAGTGATGAAGGCGCAAGAATGCAACCGTCAGAGGTCTATGGAGATGCATGCTGAAGAAGCCAGACGCTACCTTCAGGAGTCCCATGCAGTGCTTGAAGGGCAAGACGCTACTCTTTTTTCAAAAAAGCGGACAAAGTCAGGGACTAAAGGCGGCAAGACGCAAACTTCGAAGGTCTATGGGGCATGATGCAGAAGCAAGATGCTAACTGCGCAGTCCATTTCCAGTGCTTGAAGGCGCAAGACGCAACTCGAAGGTCTATGGCTGCATGTGTGAAGAAGAAGACGATAATTCAGGCAGTCCATTTGCAGTGATTGAAGGCGCAAGACGCTACTCTGCAAGAGGGAAAAGTCCAGTGACTGAAAGCGCAAGGACGCAACCTTCAGAAGGTCTATGGGGTGCATGCTGAGAAGCAAGACGATAACTTCAGGCAGTCCATTTTTCCAGTGCTTGAAGGGCGCAAGACGCTATTCTTCAAGCGGACAAGGTCCAGATGTGACTGAAGGCGCAAGATGCAACCTTCAGAAGGTCTATGGATGAATGCTGAAGAAAGCAAGACGGAAACTTCAGGCAGTCCATTTGCAGTGCTTGAAGCGAAGCGCTACTCTTCAAGTGGGACAAGTCCAGTGATGAAGGCGCAAGACGCAAACTTAAGAAGGCTATGGATGATCTGAAAGAAGCGAGACGATAACTTCAGGCAGTCCTTTTCCAGTGTGAAGGCGCAAAGACGCTATCTCTCAAGCGGACCAGTCCAGGACTGAAGGCGCAAGACGCCCAACCTTCAGAAGGAAGGTCTCTGGATGATGTGAAGAAGCAAGACGCTAACTTCAGGCAGTCATTTGCAGTGCTTGAAGGCGCAAGACGCTACTCTTCAAGCGGACAGTCAGTGACTGAAGGCGCAAGACGCAACTTCAGAAGGTCTATGGGTGGCATGCTGAAGACGCAAAGACGCTAACTTTCAGGCATCCATTTTCCAGTGTTGAAGGGACGCAAGACGCTATCTTCAGCGCGCCAATTCCAGTGACTGAAGGCGCAAGATTTGCAACATTAAGAAGAAGGTCTAGGGATTGCATGCTGAAGAAGCGAGACGCTAAAATCAGGCAGTCCATTTGCAGTGCTGGAGGAGCAAGCGTACTCTTCAAGCGGATAAGTCCAGTGAACGAAGGCGCCAGACGCAACCTTCAGAAGTCTATGGATGCATGCTGCGTGAAGAAGCAATGACGCTAACTTCAGGCAAGTCCCATTTTCCAGTGCTGAAGGCGCAAGACGCTACTCTTCAGCGGAAAGTCAGGACTGAAGGCCGAAAGACGCAACCTTCGAAGGTTATGGATGCATGTGAAGAAGCGAGGACGCAACCTTACAGGCAGTCCATTTTTTCCCCAGTGCTTGAAGGCGCAAGACGTTACTACTCTTCAAGCGGACAAGTCCAGTGACGACGGCGCAAGATGCAACTTCAGAAGGTCTATGGAGCCTGATGAAGAAGCGAGACGATACTCGTCAAGAGGACAAGGAACGCGTGGGTAAAAAGTCCATCATGGTGTCGTAATACGGACGGTTTGGAAGGAGACTTGCTTGGAGAATCAGGGAAGGAGCTGTCTTATATATGACCATAGTTCCTACTTTATGCATGACAACCTGTTGAAGAGGTATGCTGATCCAGCTCTCTCTGGTCTCTGTGATGATTCGGATTAATATGTTGACCATGCTGGAAATACGTAGCTGACCTGCTGAAAACTTCCTCTGGTGGGATTATTCTTTCTGAGGATTGGTTCAGCGTAGTCAGGGATTCTTTCAGTATTCAGGTCAAGACGGACAAGTCTCCTAGGACGAATGGTGGTTCCATTATCTGGCCTCCACATCTTCCCAGTTTATTTGGAGAAGAATGGCTGGGTACGGACATCTCCACTGACTCCCAGGCGTGGTACGGTCTTACACAACAGGAGCCTTCAAGATGCTGACTTGGTAGGAGTAGTTAGAGACTTGGGAAAAGACTGGAGTATGATGGAGGAAAGCTTGCTCCGTTCTCTACGAGTAGTTACAGGGAATGAACTCTTGTGTGAGGAGTTGTAGAGGATCCTGCAATGGCAAAGTACGTCAGCTCCTCTCCCATGGCAAAGCCGGAGAGAATCAGTTCTGGGGCTGCATATCCAGGGTCGAACTGCAACGGCTTTTAGTACCAGTGAATGCATCAGTCACAGCAAGGCCAAAGTCAGTGTAGTGATTTTTTATGTGGCCTTCAGTGGTCAGGAGTTATGTTATTTAGCTTTAGGTCACGATGGAGAAGTCTTGCTTGTGTAGGGAACTATACACCACAGACCACTTCGCTGCGATGAATTTTACAGTTGCGATGTTTCCGGACGAAGCCTCGGAAAGAGAAAGAAAGATCAAGCCCTCTATCAGCCAAGCTCCATACGTAATAGACAAGTTCCTGGTGTGGAAAGCAGACAGGCATGGATGAAGATACGGGCTTCCATGGCCATCCTGGAAGGATTTGATTGCTATACAGGACTGCAGCGAGTGTTGTATAAATTTGCTTGATCCATCACTTTGAGGCGGACACGCTCTTGAGGAAGTGTCTGTCGCAAAAGTAGACATTTCCAAAAGACCTCCTTGACCAGTTTTGGTGGAAAGTGAAGACCCAAGTGATAAGGGCACTGTGGCAGGCCTGATGGTCCTCCTGCAGAAGCGATGGCTTATTCCAGGAGGTACGGCTTTTGATGTTTAATGTCCTGGCACCTTCTGACTTTTAGATGATGACATAGACTTGCCATGATGCATAGCTCCTCTGGGGGTTAGTGTCTAGAGAGCGGAGTCAGGGCAGGCATCCTGCACAGGTCTGGATTTTCTGTTAGATGGAAGGAAATCTATAAAGAACATTCTGCTTTTAGATGGTGACACAGACCTGCGGAGCTCTATGGGGTGTTAGTGTGCTAGAGAGCTGGAGTCAGGGTGGGCATCCGCACAGGTCTGGATTGGATTTTCTGTTAGAGTGCGGATCATATATAAAGAACATTCTGACTTGTAGATGATGGCTCAGCCTTCGGAGCTCCTCTCTGGCTCAGGGTATGCGTAGCTTGGTCAATGGAGAGTGTTCCAAGCGCCGCTGTGCTCTCAGCTGATGACACCAGACTTTGGAGCATATCTGTTAGTTTATTTAGGTTTAGGAGAGCGGTGGTCAATGCCTATGTCTGGCAGCTTCTGCTCTCTATGTTGGCGAGGACCTGTTGAAGCTCTCTGGTGTGTTAGTGTCTGAGAGCTGGAGTCAGGGTGGGCATACTGCACAGGTTGGATTTTCGGCAATCTTTTGCTCGAGAGTGTAGCAGTGTTGTCCCACCAATCTTTGTTAGATGACGATCACCTATAAAGAACATTCTGCTTTAGATGATGACACGATGTTGGAAGCATCCTCTCCTGTATCAGGGGTCTGAGTAGCTTGTCAATGGAGATGTTCAAGCCCGCCGCTGCTCTCAGATGAGTGAACAGACCTTTGAGCATCTCTGGTGGGTTTAAGGGGTCTAGAGAAGCGGTGGTCACTGCCTATGTTCTGGGCAGCTTTTCTGCTCTCAGATGTTGGTGGTGAGGACATGTGAAGCTCCTCTGGTGTGTTAATGTCTAGAGAGTGGAGTAGGGGGGCTTACTGCACAGGTCTGGATTTTCTCATACCTCTGGTGTCCACCCATGTGGATGGGTCTGGGATCCTCACTAGCAGGGTCTTCCGTGATGTGGTAGGTCCCTCTTTGGTTGAGACTAGAGCTCCTCTCCACGGTTTAGGATCCAGGCGAAGACTTGCTCTTTTGACACTCTATTGGAGTTCTTCTCCCTGAGTTCCTTTCTTCCTCTGGTTTCCATCCTCAGTGTATGTATCCAGTGGGTTTCCTCCATGTCGGTTGTCCTCCTCCTGGCACCACAGTCCTGGTGTGTACAGGGTATCCAAGGCTTGGAGCTGCTCCTGGGCGTGTTTTCCTCCAGGATGGGAGGCTCTACAGGGCTGGTCATGGGAGATGTTGACACCATTATACTAATGTATAGGGCATCCCTCCAGCCTATTGGAGATGCTCCTGGGTGTTGTTCCTACCAGGATGGGCGGCTCTACAGGGCTGGTCATGGTAGATGTTGCATCATTATACTCATTGTTATATAGCATCTCAAGCCTTGGAGCTGCTCATGGGTGTTGTCTACAGGCATGGGCGGCTCTACAGGGATGGTAATGGTAGATGTTGATCCTATTACTCATTGTATATGCCATCCCAAGCCTTGGAGCTGCTCCTGGGATCTGGTCAACTAGTCGGATGGCTGCTCCATAAGGCTAGAGGAGATGTTGCCTTCCCATGGCTCGGGAGAAGAGCAGGTGGGCCACTGCGCGCTGGCTTTTATACCCTGGTGAGTGGGCGGGGACTAAGCCTAATCTTGCTCCTTGCATGGGTCGTTATTAAGTGGCATTGTTGACATCATCCAGCCATGGTGGGCGGTTCTATGTCATTGTGACATCATCAGCCTGGGGGAGGGTCTATGTCATTGTGACATCAGCAGCCATGGTGAGAGGGGTTTCTAGGTCATGTGACATCATCAGCCACGATGGGAGGTTCTATGTCATGATAACATCGTCAGCCATGGTGTGGGAGGTTATATGTCAATGTAACATCGTCAGCATGGTGGGGGTTTCTATGTCATGTACATCGTTCAGCCATGGTGGGAGGTTCTATGTAATATGTAACATCCTCAGCCATGGTGGAGGTTCTATGTCACTGCCCCACATCGGCAGCCATGGTGGGAGGTTTTCTATGTCACTGGGACATATCAGCCTGGTGGGCGGTTCTATGTCACTGTAAACATCATATAGCCATGGTGGGACGGTTTCTATGTCACTGTAACATCCGTCAGCCATGGTGGGAGGTTATTGTCAATGGGACATAGTCAGCCATGGTGGGAGGTTCTAGGTCATTGGAATCATCAAGCCATGGTGGGAGGTTCTATGTCATTGTGACAGTCATCAGCCATGGTGGGAGGTTTATGTCATGTAACATCCGCAAGCCATGGTGGGGGTTCTATGGTCAAGTAACATCGCCAGCCATGGTGGGAGGTTTCTATGTCAACTGTAAATCGTTCAGCCCTGGTGGAGGTTCTTGTCACCTGTAAACTCGTCAGCCATGGTGGGAGGTTCTTGTCAATTGTAAAAAAAAAAAAAAAAAAAAAAAATATCCGCCATGGTGGGAGGTCTATGCCACTGTACATCATCAGCATGGTGGGCGGTTCTATGTCAATACATCGCCAGCATGGTGGGAGGTTCTATGTCAATGTAAACATCGTCAGCCAGGTGGGAGGGTTCTATGTCACTGTAACATTAGTAGCCATGGTGGGGAAGGTTTCTATGCACTTGTAACATGTCTCAGCCATGGTGGAGGTTATAGTCACTTGTCACTCGTCGCAGCCGTGGTGGGAGGTTATTGTCAATGTAAATCGCCCAGCCAATTGGTGGGAGGGTTCTATGTCACTGGGACTCGCACCTGGTGGGAGGTTCTATGTCACGTAACATCCTAAAGCCATGGTGGGAGGCCTATGTCATGTGTGAACTCAGCCATGGTGGAGGTTATTGTCATTCTGACTCGTAAGCCATGGTGGGAGGCTCTATGGTCACTTGTAACATCGTCAACCATGGTGGGAGTTTCTATGTCACGGTGGAATTTATCAGCAATGGTGGGCCCCGGTTCTATGTCACTGTAACATCGTCAGCCAGGTGGGAAGGTTCTATGTCACTGTAACATCGTCAGCCATGGTGGGAGGATTCTATGTCACTGTAACATCGTCAGCCATGGTGGGAGGTTCTTATGTCAATGTAACATCGCAGACCATGGGGGGGAGTGGTTATATGTCACTGGAACATCGTCAGCCATGGTGGGAGTTGGGGAATATGTTCATGTGACATCATCAGGCCATGGTTGGGAGGTTCTATGCATTGTGACATATCGCCATGTGGGAAGTTATTTGTCATTGTGACATCGCCAGCCATGGTGGGAGGTTCTATGTCACTGGGAAATCATGCAGCCAGGTGGAGGTTCTACGTCAATGTGGACAATAGAAGCCATGGCCAGGTATTCCACATTTACATCAATTAATATATATGATCGTTGTATGTGATGACATTATTATAGTCATGAGGAAAAACGAATACTTTTTTTCATAATTATGATAACTTTGGACCTGACAGTGTGCTACAATGTTTTTAAGAGCATTTGGAATGAAAGTGACCATCTCGTTAGCAGAAAGAATCAAAGGTCGAGGACTGGCCTTTAGTGGGGAGCAGGTTGTGTTGAGGAGAAGTGGTGCACAGGTTTAGGGAACGAAAGAAAAGAAAGATTCATTATTGGGATTTTTTATGTTCATCGAAAAACTAGTAAAGACTGGAACCCAAAGTTGTTGCCAAAAAATAAAGTCCAGGGATATTGTGGTGGAGGAGTGTCATGTTTGGGGAATGTTTTCGCAGCCAGGATTATAAGCTACCTGGCAGAGGAATACAAGTATCAGACCCTTCTTTAAACCCACGGCTCCTTCCTTGGCCATTCACTCAATCAGCGCACTTTCCATTGCTGGGTATAAAGCCCCATTAACACATGAAACACAGGTAAAATCAGTTTTTGTTGTTAAAATAAAATTTTTATGTTGATACTTTGTCGTTGGTGAGAACCCTGTTGTAGTGACCTGGCGACCCCGTTACATCCATCACATGTTCATTAATGGAGATGATATATTCCTGTAAAAATCAGTGATCAGACTTTGTTCTGTAGTTTTATCTCCCGTGTATAACACCACACATATACATTATACACCATTACATGATAACATATACATATACACCACACGCAAAGAATAGCCAATATACACACACAGGAGTTTATATATATATATATATATATATTAAGAAATGTTCTGAATATAAAGATATAGGTTGGGGGAATATCCCAGGACACGGACAATGGCCCATATCAATCGGAGAAAGAAAGAAAAGAAAAAAGGTCAGCACTCCCAAAGTGGTGAAGCAAGTACTGGTTTATTCCAACATTGTGCCAAACAGCTACGTTTCGGCTATTTGGCCTGGAGCCTTCTCAAGCCGCTTATATGTGAATAGACACTTGAATTGAATTGTGACTGGATTTGAAGGAGCCATTTCTGTCATGAGGCTTAGGAGATCCCAATCTCCAGCTGTTATATTACCTCAATAAGAGTTGGTGATGGTCACTGCCGACTTGTGCCGCTATAGGATTTCCTGCCACAAAGGAAAGTACCCAAATCTGGAGCCAACCTGACATCGTTAATAATATTGGGAACTGACATCCCCTCACAATGCTTTCTCAGCATCACACTTAATAGATGTGAAAACCAGGGGGTGAGGTCATGAGCGGTCGTTTACCTGAGAAGATGGCAAAGTCTAACCCCATGTGGGGTATCTGATCCACTGAAATGAAGAGCAGCCTCCATGGAGGAGGGGAGGAGTAGAAGTTCCATGGAGGCTGCTGTGTTTCAGTGATCAGATACATATGTGGAGTCACATTGTAAATGTACTGAATAAGGACCGTATATGAATCACCGGGCCAACATGACATGAAGTGCTCAATGATATAACGAGCTCTCTCTCAGTGTTCATACAGCAGATACCCCGCAGTGAGACCTCCTCAAGCAGGAAGAAGAAGGCCCGAGCAGTTGCAAGTAAAATACAATATGCAGAACTCACTCATAGCCCACGTCAGGTGAACTGCATACCAATTAAAAAAACTGTATTTTAACATTGCAGCCGCGGAAATGAACCTTAGAGATAAGGGCAATTATTTTTATTACGTTATTAATTAGGATTTATTTTGCAGGGGACCTTTAAATGGGAGGTTTCTCTGGCAAGTTCTTTAAATTATGCAAATAATTGAGGACACATCTCCAGATATTTTTTTATCCTTTTATTGTTTTTTTTATTGGACAGCCAAATCAGCAGTTGAAGTTCCTTGGAAACTTATAGAAGGCGTAAGAGCAACCTTCACGAGGTCAAGTCCGGGAGGCTTGACGGGGCAACATGCAACCGTCAAGGAGTTTCAAGTCTTGGTTGAAGTCCCGATATGGTTGTTGTCTAGGAGCTTGCAGGGGGACGGGTGTGAATACGGAAAGGATTAATGAGCCGTCACGTATCAACAATCACAAAGTTGCCATTGTATCATGAGAAATAGGGCAAGTCGCTTGATCAGCTTTCTGGCTCTCTGTGGGGAAGGATAATAGTGCTTTGGACAATACGGGATGACAGAACAGACTGCTGAAAAACTCCTGTGTGGGTGGTTGGTTCAGACCAGGACAAGAATTCTTCAGTATTCAGATCAAGAGAGTCTCTCTCAGGATTGTATGGTGCATTCCGGAGAAGAATGGATGTGCCAGGATGTCTCCTTTGGACTCCCGCGCTGGTACTGAGTCTTCAACACAGTAAGCCTTCATAAGATGCTGACTTGGTCAGTGAGTTCAGAATCTAGGACAACTTGGAGAGTGATGGAGGACAGATTGCTACAACCTCTTTGATTTCTTCCATGGAAATCGGCTGTGATGTACAGGGAATCTATAGAGAATGACATAGATGGTAAAGTAGTCAACCTCCCTCCCATAGCGCAAGTTAAGGACCCATTCTGGAGCGACTATCTTGAGGGTCGGGACCTCGCAAAGGCTTTGTGCATAAGAATGTCCAAGTCACAGAAGGCTAAAGTCAGTAATTTTTATATGGCCTCAGTGGTATATCCGTGAATCAGGTCACGGGGAGAATTCTTGTGTTTTGGCAAATTCCTTACCCGGTCCTGTTGAGGCGGACGGTCCGACGAGGATGAATTCTGGGAGATTAATGAAGATCGTGAGCCAAGTTCCCGCATACGTCGCTTCCCGCGAGGTCCGCCAGAGTTCAAACTTCTTCTTCCGGTTGCTTGGTAAGTGTGTGTTTGTGAACAATTCTAAATGTTAAATCTTGGCGTTGTCCGAATCCGTCGGGTTGTTTTCACGGCCCGCCCCCCATTTCTGTATTCTGTATAAGCCGCACTATGCGCCAACAAATTCCGATGGTTTGTGCCAAAAACCGGGGCGGCCAATCCGCGCAACACGGACATCGCGGTGAAAATTTGCTCGCTTTAGCTAAATGAGCCCCTCTGTGTCAAGATGATGATTGCAACGTCTCGGTGGAAATTGAAGCCGCCCAATGAAGTGGCGCCTGGGTTGCCAGCGGCTGGTCTTCCAAAGTGGTTATGGCTTTTTGTGGTGGACTTAGGGGCAGATTTACTTACCCGGTCCACGTTGCGATTCCCGCGGTTGAGTTGTCTGACGAGGATTCAGGGTCGGCGCGATTCACATAGATCGTGCGTCCGAGTTCTGCATGTGTTTGCTTCTGCGACGAGGTCCGCGGAGTTCACCTTCTTCTTCTGGTGCATGTAATGCTGGATCTGCGACACAAATCTTTTAAATTCCGTGCTTGGTCCGAATCGTCGGGGATAGTCACGGCACCGCCATGCATTGAAGCCGGGCCGAGAACCCAAATCGATCGTGGTGCGGCCAAAATGCCGGACAATTTTGCAGCCCAAACGGAGGAAGCGTTCTGACCGATTGTGATTAAGAACCGTTGAGATCCTTTGGTGGTTTAGTCTGGAGAGCAGTGGTGGCTGCCTATGTTGACAACTTCGACTATGCGATGTTTGATGAGGACCCGTGGATCCCTATGGTGGGTTTAGGTTATGGAGAGCGGTGGTGACTGCCTATGTTATGCTGGCTTCTTCTCTCAGAGGTTGGTTAGACCAGTGGAGCTCCTATGGTGGGGTTTAGTCTAGAAAAACAGGGTCACTGCTATGTTCTGTCAGTTCTGCTCTCAGTGTTGGTGAGGGCCTGTTGAGTGCTCTGGGGGGTTTTGGGTCTAGAGAGCGGATGGTCACTTCTATGTTCTGTCAGCTTCTGTCGATATTGGTGAGGGGCCCAGGAGCCACTTGGTGGGTTTAGTAGATCAGGAGGCGGTGGGAAATGTATATGTTGGAAACTTCTGCTCTTAGATGTGACAAGAACGTGGAGCTCCTCTGGTGGGTTTAGGTCATTGTCTGGAGAGCAGTGGTCACTGCCTATTATGGCAAGCTTTGCTGCCGAGTGGTGAGGACACATGTGAGATCTAGGGGTAGGTCTGAGAACAGTGGTCACTTGCTATGTTATGGCAGCTAATTGCTTCAGCTGTTAAGAGGACCTATGGAGCCTCCTCTGGTTGGTTTAGGTCTAGAGGAGCTGTGGGACTGCTATGTTATGGCACAGGATTTGCTATCAGATGTGGAAGAGGACCATGGAGCCCTTAGTGGGTTAGGTCAGAGAGCCGGTGGTGGATCTATGTTCTGGCAGCTTCTGCGTCAGTGTTGGTGAGGACCCGTAGAGCTCTTCTGGTGGCAAAAGCTGCCGGAACATAGTCGTGAACACAGTCATAGACTGAAAAACCCACCAGAGCTCCAAAGGTCCTCACCAACCACCGGAGAGCAGAAGCTGCCAGAAAGCATCATCTTTCCGGAACATAGGCAGTGACAAAGTCGCTAGTCTAAACCTACCGCAAGAGGAAAGGAAGGGCTCACAACATCTGAGAGCAAAAGCTGCCCAGAACATAAGCAAGAGGACCACCGCTTCTAGACCGAAACCCACAGAACCCCAGGTCCTCAACAACATCTGAGACCAGAAGCTTGCCAGAACATAGGCAGCTTCTGCCTCTCAGAGTTGGTGAGAACATGTGGAGTCCTCGGAGGTTTAGATGGAGAGCTGGTGGGAAGTGCCTAGGTTCTAGTTCATAGTATCATAGTACTATAAGGCTGGAGGAGACGCAAAATAGTTCCATCCAGTCCAACCTTAAGACTATTAAATAAATGTTTATCCCTTAAACCGTGCTTATATTTTTTCTCTCAGAAAGTATCCAGGACCTCTCTTGAACATGTACATAGAGTCCGTTAATAACAAACTCTGAAGGAAGAGAGTTCCACAGTCTCACTGCTCTTACAGTAAAGAACCTTTGTCTATGGTGATGGTTAGAATCGCCTTATCCTCTAGGCGTAGAGGTGCCCCCTTGTCCTGGTCACAGGCCGCCGAGTATAAAGATCTCTTGGAGAGATCCTTGTATGTCCGTTCAGTATTTGTACATTGTAATAGGTCTCCCCTCAGTGTCTTTTTCTAAACTGACTATCCCAAAGTTTTTAAATCTGTCAGTGTATTCTAGTCCCCCCATTCCCCTAATAATCCTGGTTGCTCTCATCTGACCACGTTCAAGCCTACTATATCCTTTTTATTACACTGGTGCCAAACGTACACAATTTCCTGTGTGGTCTGACCAGGGATTTGTATAAGGGCAACAACTAGTCTTTATATAGAGATCTATTCCTCTATTATAATCCCATTATTTATTGCTTTAGCAGCATCCGGGCCTGGCTCTGGTCACTAAAATTAAGTTTACATTAGAGATGAGCGAAAACTTAAAATGCTGGGTTGGGTACTCGGTATTCGGACGCAAATTTTTCAGATGCTCGAGGGGATCGTCTCGATAACGAAACCCCATTGGTCAAGGGAGACTCGAGCATTTTTCAGGGGACCAAGGGTTGCCACCGGGAAGCTTGGCAAACACCGGGAAAATCGAAAAGGATGGAAACACACGGAAGATGGACAGGAAAAAGCAGGCGGAAGCTGCAGGATTGGATGCCCTCTGAGGGTGCTAAACGCACCATTATGCAAAAATTATGGGCAACAGCATGGCAATGACAGAGTGGACAGACTGAAGCTAGATAGCATCTAAAACATGCAATAATTGACACTGACCACTATAGGGGACGGCATGGCAGAGGCAGCGGGCAGCAACGCAGGCCTAGGAGAGTAGAGAGTGTCCTGGCGACATACCTAACTGGACTCAGCCTTCAACCAGATGCGGTCGGCCGAGAGGCAACACAAAGGAGGTGAGCAAGAAACGTGCTCAAATAATATCGGTATGATAGAAGTTTGCAGTATATTTTGTGGAGTACACAGCACTCAGGTGCGACAAAGTTAAACATAGGAAAGCAATGAATGAAAAACAACCAAATTCGGGCCTGAACAGTCGTTGATAAGGGGACCCTGTTGGAGGCAGTGAAATAGTCGTCGATAAAGGTGCTGCAGTTTTTTTTAAAACTATGTTAGTTGGTCTTGGCATGAGCTGGCGTCCGCTGCAAGGCGGACCGCTTTCGCCAATCCCAAGCCCCTGTTCTAGGCACTCCCCAAACGCACTTCTAAGAACCTTGGTATAAGATTCAAGTGTAGTTAGCTTGTAGTAAGCGTTCTATTATAAGTAGGATATGCCGCGGGTGAGGGCATGTAACAGATGCGCAAGAAGGCATGAGCGCAGAGCGGGCGCTCCGCTGCCCGGCGAGCTTTCGAGAAATCCAAGACACTGTCTCTAGGCTATCCCAAACAGATTTGTATACAGATCAAGTTGTAGTAGCGTTCTTATAAGTTTAGGATGCGAGGTGAGGGGAAAATGTAAAAACAGATGCGCAAGAAGCGCTGAAATACATCCCTAAAGGTAAAAGTTTGCCAAGTCTATTTGTGGAGTACACAGCAGGACTGGTGAGCGACAAAGTTAACAATTTGAGTGGAATCCATGAAAACAACCCAAATTCTGCCTGACACCACCTCGTTGATAAAGGGACGTGGATATGGGGCAGCTTATATGGAAGACTTTTGGACCACCGGGGTAGAATGGAGACAACGTGTGGAAGGCTGCTATGAGAGACAATTTATTGGGATAGTGCCTGATGTGTCAGTCCAAACATTTTTTCAAACAGAGAGCAGGTAGGGCCTCCAGTAAAAATGGGATAGTTGCTGCCTGTATGTGGCAGTACCACAAATGGTTCAAACCAAGGAGCAGGAGAGGTGGCCCTCCAGTAAAAATGGAATAGATGAGTGCCTGATGTGGCCGTCCCAAAAATTGTTCAAACCAGAGGGCAGGTGGGGCCTGAGTAAAATAGAATAGATTGGGCCTGTTGTGGCAGTCCCAAAAATGTTCCAAAACCAGGGAGAGGTAGGGTGGCCCCCTCAGTAAAATGGGATAGATTGAGTGCCTGTATGTGCAGTCCCAAAAATGTTTCAAACAGAGGAGCAGGTAGGGGGCCTCAGTAAAAGGGGATAGATTGAGTGCCTGTATGTGGCCAGTCCCAAAAATGTTTCCAACCAGAGGAGCAGGTAGTGGCCCTCCAGTAAAATGGAATAGATTGAGTGCCTGTATGTGGCGTCCCAAAAATTGTTCAAACCAGAGGGACGGGAGGTGGCCCAGTAAAATGGGATAGATTGAGTGCCTGTAGGTGGCAAGTTCCCAAAAATGTTCAAAACCAGAGGAGCGCGTGGTGGCCCTCCAGTAAAATGGAATAGATTGAGTGCCTGTATGTGGCAGTCCAAAATTCTTCACAGAGGAGCAGGTAGGTGGCCCTCCGTAAAATGGAATAGATTGAGTTGCCTGTATGTGCAGTCCCATAAATTGTTCAAACCCGAGGAACCGGGTAGGTGGCCCCTCCAGGAAAAAATGGAATAGATTGAGTGCTGTGTGCCACTCACACAAAATGGTTCAAAAAGAGGACGGGTAGGTCGGCACTCAGAAAAATTAAATGCATTCGCACCAGCCCTATAGCAAGAGCAGTGGGGCCTGTCCAAAAAATAGCCATTTTCTCTGCTTTATGTACAAAGAGGAGGCCACCCCCGACGGAGGAAAACCCTGAGGAGAGGAGGCAGGAGTGGACCTCAATTATGACAAAAAAAAAGTTGAGTTCACTTCACCTGGTGGAGATTGAAATCTGAGAAAAACATCAAACCACAAAAAAAAAAACAAAAAAAAAAAGAAACAAAAAAAAACATCCATTCTCACGGTGGTACACAACCTGGTATTATTATAAAAAGGCAACAAAACGAGTAATAAAGAACCAAAAACAAAAAACCAACAAACCAACAAATCAAAAAACAAAAAGCCCCCGTGATCCAAGTACGAAAACAGGCGATGTACGCCTTATACGGTGATGATGCCACCAGCTGCATGAAAAACCGCTCGGGACAAGAAGGATAGCGCAGGGAGGCAAGGAAACTCCAAGGCGTTACAAGCGCCAGTTCGTTTTTGCCACATGTTCCAGCTTTGAAACCAGTAGTGTAGGAGCTGTGTGACATTTAGGACGATGGTTATGGTCAAGTGTACTCCCTCACCATCTTCTGAAAGATCAGCCTTACTCTGCCGAGACTGGGGAAGGTGAAGTTGTCTTGCGGGGGTGACATAAAGCTGGCAAAAGCTTGTAAAGCGTACCCGTGCAGTGCTGGCAAGCGCCCTGCTCGCCTATCTCCCTAGGCTACTTGTCCGCAGAACTACGCATCTGCCGCTAGCGCGTGTTCAGAAGGGAATACTGTTTCAGTTGGCACAGGGCCTGCTTGATTCAGCATTCTAACCCTCCTTTCCTCTGCAGGGATGAGAAGTGGCCAGATTTTGCTTTTGTACCGTTGGTCCAGGGAGTCGAACACCCAGTAATCGGTTGCTGGAATAAAATTTTGAACGCGAAGGGGTCACGGGCTGGCCAGCCTAGCATGAAATCTGCAATATGCGCCAGAGTACCAACGCGTAAGAATTCACTCCCTCACTGGCCTGATGTCCATTTCCTCATCCTCCAACTCCTCCAACTCCTCTTTTGACCATACACGCTGAAACAGTGAAGGACTAAAACAAGTGGTACCCTCTTGTGTCTCGCCAACATTCTCCTCCTCTCCTCCTCATCCCCTCCACCTCACCTCCTCCGAATGCGCTGAGAAAACAGACCTCAGGGTGGCGTTGCTATCAACAAGGGAATATTCTTCACACCGGCTTTCCTGGACGAGCGCAAAGCTTCCGACTCATGCTGACCAGAGAGTTTTCAATAGGCAAGCAGGCGGGATCGGTGAGGTGATGAGGCCGGCATCCGTCCACTGACCATCCTGTGTTGACTCCTCAAAGTTACTCAGCACCTGCAGATATCAGAAATCCACGTCACTCTCATTGTTAGACTTGAGGAAGATGACTGACATGACTAACAGTTCTGGTGGAAAGTTGACATCTGGCAGTCTACAATCGCTCTGCGCTGTGGTAAACTCTGGGATAAACACTGGTCGTCAGTGTGAATTCCACCTCGTGGGAACGTAGAACAAACAGGTCGCGTGAGAGGGCGTTGGAGGCGGCGCTGACCGCTGCCTGAGAGTGGCAGCATCTGGGGGACGTCCTGAAATGCGCACAGATGCGGCGCACATCGGAGCCAAATCAGACAGATTGGGGTATGTCGTGAGGAAACGCTGCAATATCAAGATTAACACAGGGGCCAGCATGGCACATGTGTCGTCTGCCGAGGTTGCAGGAGCCGCCACCGGTTACGGCGTTGTCACACACAACCCTTCCGGATGAAGGTTCAAGCGGTGCCGCACAGATCAGTCTGCGCCGTGATGCACTCTGTAATAGCTCCTGGGCGGTGTGCCTTTTGTCGCCTAGGCTCAGCAGTTTGAGCACCGCCTGCTGTCGTTAGCGACGGCACTGCTGCTGTGCTAGAGCTACCGACTGATGGCGCCGTGCCCACGGATGGTCGTTCGGAGGGGAGGAGAGGAGAGGGTGGGAGTAGGATGAGCCATAGTCGGCCTGAAAACACCTGGCACCGAGGTAGGCCCCGCAATCCTCGGCGTCGGCCAGTATATGAGCAGCCAGGGTCAGTCTCGGTCCAGCTCCACAAGTTAACCAATGTGACGTCAGCGATATATAGTGGCCCTGCCCGGCAGCACTGTTCCACGTGTCCGTGGTAGGTGAACTTGGTCAGAAACCGGGTACGTTGGTCAGGGCACGGATGATGTTTCTGACACGTGCTGGTCCAGGGCTGGACGAAAACATCGGGAAAAGTAGTGGCGGCGGGGACGAATACGAGGGGCGGCCGCCGCCATAGGTTGCGAAAGGCTCGGTCTTACTAGCCTATAGGGCAGCTCTCCAGCAAGTCAATCTGGAGATGGTGCACTAAGGCTCTGGGGCCGTGCGGGTGGGTTGCACGATATTGGCGTTTCCGCTCCAGGTCTGGGGTATGGAGAGCTGAACGCGGTGGATATGCTTGGGGATCGTGGAGCGACGATGGGGTTTTGGCACAGGTCATGGGCAGGGGGTGAATAGCAGTGACACAGGGGAAGGAGCAGTGGTGTGACAGGCCGGAGAGTGCACGGCTTTTGCCCTGAGTGGGGTGCTAGCATTTATGCCTGCGCACATATGGTGGTTAGTTAAGATGTAGTGGTGGCACCCTGATGGAGCCTGGTTGGCAAATGTTGCAAACCACAGTCCGTCGGTCATCCGATTTTCCTAAAGAACATCCACAATTGAAGATCTAGCCCTCGCCGCCACAAGAGCACTCACCACGGAGCTTCACTAGTGACAGTGGCAGCTTGATTGCCAACCAGCTGGCCATCCTCTCCGTATGGCCCCACCACGGCCTTTCCAACACGGTCAGGTCGAGGATCTCCTCCGTCTCAGAAGCAATGTGTTCACCCGCCTCTCAACCAGCTTGGTCTGTCACCTCATGCATCACTCGATCCCTCAGGGTCTGATCCCCCCTCGGACTTCCGCCCTGACAACAACTGTCCCCCACTGTCTGACAAAGTGTCGCTCATCGCGGACCACCTCTTTCCACACTCACTACGTCAAAAGGTCATCACACACCCAGCCTGTTGTGACTGGGGGAAAAACCCGCGGCATCGGAACATGGGCTCAGCAGCAACGGGACATGGTTTGTGATCTGTGGGCAAGGGTCCAGCAAAAAGTTCCTCCGAGTTATGCCGAGTTCAATGGCAAATTTTCCTGGGAGGGGCAGACTGGGGGGAGGCGGCTGAGGTGCAGGAGCTGGAGGAGTGGGGATTTCGGTGCCCGGAGGTGGCGGGCGTGGGAAGAAGACGGACGGGGGGTGACAAATGACGAAGCAGTGTCAGCAAATCCAAAGAACATCACCGTTCGCAATGTGTCTGGACGCAAACAGTGATCTACCACGAGAGATGCACAGTAATTCAGACAGCACCTAGGGGTGTAGCTCTGCGGCCGTCCCTGCTCACTCATCAGCCGGTGGTCCCACCCGCCCAGGACGGCCTGCCCCCCTGCAGTAGTGTGGACGCCCACGTCCCGCCTTCGTTCCGCTACCCGGCTGGGGTAAACTACATTTAAAATGAGAGTTAGACTTTTTTTTTACTTTTTTTTTTTTCTGTGTGTTTTTTTTGAGTTTTTGTTTTTTTTTTGGGTTTTTGTTTTGTTTGAGGTTTTAGAACCACCATCTATCCTATTGTATGGCTATTGCTAGCCAAGTCTCCAACGACAGCACCGTAAGCCGCTGAGATGACACTGAGTATGGCCTAATAGAACTCCAACCCTCCGCATTGCATTCCGCCTTGCTCGGACTGTGCGCCCCCTCAGGAGCACCCAGCAGGTGCAGTCTCATACAAATGCACGAAATGGCAAGTTTTACTGCCCTGCGCAATCCAAGCCACCGCACACAGAAATCCAAGATATAGACGCTTATGTGCTTCAAGCAGCTCTTGTTCTCCTAGGTCATTTCAGCAGTATCAAACGAAGACACTACTATGCCAGATGCGATGAATGAGTTATGTAATGAGCAATCACCCTAGGAATTTTGCCAATTCAGTGCTAGGAGTGAGACATAGGCGAACACACCATTGACCACACCACTTCTAGACCGAGGCCACGGAGCTCCACGGGTTCTCACACATCTGAGAGCAGAAGCGGACAGCAGAAACATATGTAGTGACCACCGCTCTTTTAGACTCCTAAACCCACGAGAGGAGTGTCCTCACCGCATCTGAGAGCAGAAGCTGCAGTACCAAACGCGTCAACACCGCTCTTTAGACATTAAACCCCCAGAGGAGCTCCATGGGTCCTCACCCAACATCTGAACAGACCCTGGCGCCAGAAAGAAAAATAGGCAGTGACCACAGTGGCCAAACGTATCTAGAAGTAAACCCAGAGAGGAGTCCCAGTTACCTCACCAACATCTGAGAGCAGGAAGCTGCCAGAAACATAGGCAGTCCACCAAGCTCTCTAGACCTAAACCACCAGAGGATTATCAACGTGTTTCATCAAAATCTGAGAGCAGAAGGTGTCAGAACATGAAAGTGGGACAGACTCCCTTTAGAAATAAAAACCACACAGGAGCTCCACAGGGGCTCACCAAACAATCTCAGGGCAGAAGCGTCAATTGCAGTACAAACAGTCAACACGCTCTAGGAAACCAAAACCAGATGAGCTCCACAGGTCCTCACCAACATCTGAGAGCAGAAGCTCACAGAACATGGGCAGTCACCAACCGCTCTCTAGGACTTAAACCAACCAGAGGAGCTACAACAGGTGCTCACCAACATCTGAGAGCAAAAACAAATGCCAGAAAAATAGGCAGTAGTGAACTACCATCTCCTAGACCTAAACCACCAGAGGAGCTACACAGGTCCTCACCAACATCTGACGGAGCAGAAGCGCCAGAAAACAAACAGTGGCTACATCTCTAAGACCTAAACCTACAGAGGAGCTCCACAGGTCCTCACTGACATCGAAGCAGGAAGCAGCTGCCAGGATTAATAGGCAAGTCACCCCCGCTCTTCCAAACCTAAACCTAAACCCACCAGAGGAGATCAACGGGCCTCATCAACATCTGAGAGCAGAGCTGCCCAAACACAAAGGGAGGGCCACGGCTCTCTAGACCTTAAACCCACAAGAGGAGCTCCAAAGGTCCTCAACCAATCTGAGAGCAGAAGCTGCCCGAAACAACGGGAAGTGGCCACCGCCCTCTAGACCTTAAACCCACAGAGGAGCTCCCACAAGTGCTCAGGCAACATCTGAGAGCAGAAGCTGCCAGAACATAGGCAAGTGACCCACGCTTCAAAACTAGGCACACCAGAGGAGGGTTCCGGGGGTCTACACCAACATCTGAGAGCAGAAGCTGCCAGACAGAAGAACATAGGGACAGTGACCAGCGTGTCTTAGATCTAACACCCATCAGAGAAGATCCATAGGCAATCACCAACATCTGAGAGCAGTAGTAGTGGCCAGAAACATAGGGCAGTGGACCACCGCTCTCAGAGGCTAAACCTACAAGAGGAGCTCCACAGGACCTCTCAAACATTAGAGAGCAGTAGTGTCAGAACATAGGCAGTGACCATCGACTCTTGTAGACCAAAATGCACCAGAGAAGCTCCACGGGTTGTTAACAAAATCTGGAGGACCAGAAGCATGCCAGAAACAAGGCAGTCACCGCGCTCTCTAGCCTAACCCCCACCAGAAGGAGCTCATGGGTCCTCACCAAATCGAGACCAGAAGAAGAGCCAGAAATAGGCAGGGACCACCATCTCTCAGACCTAAACCACCCCAGAGGAGCTCCCACCGGCCCTCCTTATAAAGCTGATGAGCCAAAGCTTGCCAGACATAGGAAGTGTCCACCACTTTTTGCTAGACCAACCACCCAGAGGAGCTAAACGTTGTATCATTCAACATCTGAGAGCAGAACGGTTTTGGTTTTCTTTCACAGAACATAGAAAGTGACAACTACTCTTTATACCTTAAACACCAGAGGAGCTCCACAGATGTCACCAAAATATAGAGCCGAAGAAGCTGCAAGTTACAAACGCAGATCAACACCGTCTTATAGGACCTAACCCACCAGATGAGCTACACAGGTCATCACCAAAATCTGAGAGCAGAGAAGAAGGTCAAGAGCATAGGGCAGCCCAACGCTATCTAGGACCGGAACCCAACCACGAGGAGGCTCACAGGTGCTCACGAAACATTCGAGAGCCAAAAACTGCCAGAACATAGGCAGTGACCACTCTCTCTGGAACTAAACCCACAGAGGAGCTCACAGGTCATCACAACATCTGATGAGCAGAAGCTGCCAGAACATAGACAGTGACGATCACTCTTGAACAAAACAAAAAACAATGGTAGCTGAGAGCATAATCTGCCAGAACCTAGGCATTGACCACCACTCTCTAGACCTAGGCCACAGGAGCTCCACGGGTTCTCACCAACATCTGAGAGCAGAAGCTGCTGCCAGAACATATGTAGTGACCACCGCTCTTTAGACCTA
This sequence comes from Engystomops pustulosus, assembly GCA_019512145.1. NCBI lineage: Eukaryota > Metazoa > Chordata > Amphibia > Anura > Leptodactylidae > Engystomops > Engystomops pustulosus. The sequence goes on along the minus strand of CM033647.1, from coordinate 160,708,392 downwards.
AACCCACGAGAGGAGCTCGTCCTCACCAGCATCTGAGAGCAGAAGCTGCAAGTACAAACGCAGTCAGAGAAAAGAGAAAGAAGAAAAGAGAAAAGAAAGAAAAAGAAAAGAAAGGAAAATCCAGACCTGTGCAGGATTGGCACGCCCAGGGACTCCAGCTCTAGGGAAATAACACACCAGAGGAGCTCACAGGTTACTCACCAACCATATGAGTAGAGAAGCTGCCAGAACCATAGGCAGGGACCACCGCTCTTAGCCTAAACCCACCAGAGATGCTCCAAAGGTCTGTCATCACTGAGAGCAGCGGCGGCTGGAAACATCTCCATTGACCAAAGCCTTAACGCAGACCCTGAGGACAGGAGAGGAGCTCCGAAGGTCTGTGTCATCATTAAAAGCAGAATGTCTTTCTAGGGTATCCGTCATCTACAAAGAGGGGGAACACTGCTAACACTTCGAGCAGAAAAGTTGCCAGAAAATCCAAAACCTGTGCAGGGAATTGCCCACCGTGAATCCAGCTCTCTAGACACTAACACACAAGGAGGAGTCTTCACAGGTCCTCGACACATTAGAGCGCAGAGCGCCAGAAACTAGGCAGTGACCACCTCTCTAGACCTAAACCTAACAGAGATGCCAAGGTCTGGGTCATCATCTGGAGCAGCGCGGCTTGGTGAACATCTCCATTGACCACAACCACAGCTACGCAAGACCCTGAGACAGGAGAGGAGCTCCGAACGGTCTGAGCCCATCATTAAAAGCAGAAGTTCTTTTATCGATGATCCGCAAGCTAACGCAAATCCAGACCTGTGCAGGATGCCCCCCCTGACTCCAAGCTCTCTAGACACTAACACACTGAGGAGCCCGCCAGGTCTGGTCACCATCTAAAAGCAGAATGTTCTTTATAGATGATCCGTCAATCTAACCAGAAATCAGACCTGTGCCGGATGCCTGCCCTGACTCCAGCTCTCTAACAGTAACACAACCAGAGGAGCTCGCAGGTCGTTGTCACCATCTTAAAAGCAGAATGTTCTTTATAGATTGATCCGTCATCGACAGAAAATCCAGACTGTGAGGATGCTGCCCGACCACAAGCTCTCTAGAACTAACACACCAGAGGAGTATGCAGTCATGAGTCTATGTCATCATCTAAAAGCAGAAGGTGCCAGGACATTAAAAACCCTCAAAGCCGTAACCTCCGTGGAAGAAGCCGCGTTCGGCAGGACATCAGCTGCCACAGTGCCCTTTCACTTGGGTGCTTCAACTTCCACCAGAAACATGGGTCAAGGAGGCTTGGGAAATGTTCTACTTTGCGACAGGACACTTCTCAAAGAGCGTGTCGACATCAAAGTGATGGACAAAGCAGTTTACAACACATCGCTTCAGCGTAGAGCAGCAAATCCTCCCGATGTCAATGGAAGCCGATCTTATCAATGGCATGGTGCTTTCCACACCAGTCGAACTTTGTCATTAGTGATGGAGCTGGCTGATAGAGTGGACTTGACTCATTTCTCCGAGGACTTGTCCTGACATGGCAAACGGTAAAAAATTCATCGCAGCAGAAAGTGGTCGGTGGGTAGAGTTCCTACACAAGCAAGGGACATTCCCATCGTGATCCTAAAGCTAAATAACATACTCCTGACCACTGAAGGCCACATAAAAATCATGAATTTGGCCCTGCCTAGTGACTGATGCATTCAATGGTACTAAAAGCCGTTGCAGGAGGTCACCCTTGATATGCAGCCCCCAGAACTATTCTGGCTGCCCCATGGGAGAGGAGCTGACACTTGCCATTGGCATGATTCCTCGACAGACTCCTCAACATCACAGAGTGCATTCCTGGAAACACTCGTAGAGAGAAGGGAGCAAGCTGTCCTCCATATACTCGGCTTCCAAGAGTCTTAAACTTCCCGACCAAGTCAGCCTCTGGAAGCCTGTTGGGTAAAGGACCATACCAGCGCCTGGGAGTCAGTGGAGATGGGGGGGGTCCGTAAACATCCTTCTTCGACGATATAAACTGGGAAGATTGTGAGGCCACGGAGATGGACCACCATCGTCCCCTGGGGGAGGGAGCTTCCCGTCTGACCTGAATACTGAAGAATCCCTGCCTACGCTGAACCAATCAAAGAAGAAGAATCCACACGAGGAAGTTTAAGAAGTTCAGCGACGTATGTCAGCATGGTCAAAGCCATATTACCATATACAGAGACCAGCACGAGAGCGGATTCGAAGACTCTTCAAACAGTTTGTCATGCATAAGTTAGGACTATGGTTAAATATATAGACAGCTCCTTCCCTGATTCTTCCAAGCAAGTCTTCCTGCTACATCCGACTGAGTACGGACACCATTATTGGACTTTACCACCGGTTCTTTGTCCTCTTGAGAGAGCGTCTCGATTCTTTCATCAGGCATCCATAGACACTTATGAAGGTTGAATCTTGCGACTTCAGTCACTGGATTTGTTCAGGCTGAGAGTAGTACGTCTTGCGACCTTCAAGCAAGCAAATGGACTGCTGAAGGTTAGCGTCTCGCCTTCTCGCATGAATCCATGGACCTTCTGAAGGTGCGGTTTGCGCCTTCAGTCATGGACTTGTTACGCTTTTGAAGAGTAGCGTCTTGCGCCTTCAAGCAATGGACAAATGGACTGCCGGAAGTTAGCGTTCTGCTCTTCAGTCAGGCATCATGACCTTCTGAAGGGGTGCGTCTTGAGCCTTCAGTAACTGGACGTGTACGCTTGAAGAGTAGCGTCTTGCGCTTCAAAGCACTGCAAATGGACTGACTGAAGTTAGCGTCTTGCTCTTCAGCATGCATCCTAAAGACCTTTCTGAAGGGTGCGTCTGGCGCCTTCAGTCATGGGACTTGTCCGTTGAAGAGTAGCGTTTTTGCGCCTTCAAGCACTGCGAAACGGGACTGCCTGAAGTAGTTCTTGCTCTTCCAATGCACCAACATAGACCTTCTGAAGGTTGGTTTGCGCTCTCAGTCACGGACTGGTCGCTGAAGGTAGCGTCTTGCGCATTCAAGCACTTGCAAATGGACGGCTGAAGTTAGAGTCTTTTGCTTCCAGCATGCACAGTAGACCTCTGAAGGTTGCGTCTTGCGCCTTCAGTCACTGGACTGTCCACTCGTGAAAGTAGCGTTCTTGCGCCTTAAAGCATGGAAAATGGACGCCCGAAGTTAGCGTCTGGCTTCTTCAGCATGCATCCATCGACCTTCGAAGGTTGGTCTTGCGCCTTCAGTCATGGACTTGTCCGCATTGAAGAGTAGCGTTGGCGCCATTCAAGCAACTGAAAATGGACTGCCTGAAGTAGCGTCTTGCTTTCTTCAGCATGCACATAGACCTTCTGAAGGTTGCGTCTTGACGCTTCAGTCACTGGACTTGTCCGCTGAAGAGTAGCGTCTTGCGCCTTCAAGCACTGACAAATGGGACTGCCTGAAGTAGGTCTGCTTAGTCAGAATGCATGCATCCATAGACCCTTCTGAAGGTTGCGTCTTGCGGCTCGTCGGGACTTGTACGCTTGAAGAGTAGCGTCTGCGCCTTCAAAGCACGGGAAAAATGGACTGAATGAATTAGCATCTTGCTTCTTCAGCATGGCACCCATAGACCTCTGAAGGTTGCGTCTTGCGACTTCAGTCAACTGGACCTTGTACGCTTGAAGAGTAGATGTCTTGCGCTTCAAGCATGCAACTGGGACCTGCATGAAGGTACCGTCGTGACTTCTTCAGCATGATCATAGACCTCTGAAGGGCATCTTGTGCCTTCAGTCACGGGACTTGTCGCTTGAAGAGTAGCGTCTTGCGCCTCCAAAGCACTGGAAAATGGACTCATGAACGTTAGCGACTTATTTCTTCAGCAGCACCCATGCCTTCTGAAGTCTGACGTCGTGCGCCGCCAGTCATGGAATTGTCCGCTTGAAGATTAGGTCTTGCGCCTTCAAGCAATGCAAATGACGCCTGAAGTTAGGTCTTGCTTCTTCCGATGCATAAGTAGACCTTGAAGGTTGCGTCTTGCGCCTTAGTCACTGGACTTGCAGCTTGAAGAGTAGCGTCTTCGCCTTCAAGCACTGGAAAAGGATGAATGAAAGTTAGCATCTTGTTCTTCAGCATGACACCCATAGACCTTCTGAAGGTTGCGTTTGGCGCCTGCAGTAAATGGCACTGGTCCGCTGAAGAGTAGCGTCTTGCGGCCCAAGCACTGCAAATGGACTGCCATGATAGTTAGCGTCTTGCTTCTTCAGCATGAATCCAGAGACCTCTGAAGGTTGCGTTTGCGCCCCTTCAGTAACGGGACTTGTGCCGCTTGAAGAGTAGTCGTCTGGAGCACTTTCAAGCACGGAGAAAATGGACACTGCCTGAAGGTAGCGTCTCGTTCTTTCAGCATGCATCCATAGACATTTGAAGGTTGCGTCTTGCCGTTCATCACTGGACTTGTCCACTTGAAGAGAAGTGCGTTCTTGCGGCTTCAACACTGGTGGAAAATGGAATGCTGAAGGTAGGTAGCGTCTCGCTTCTTCAGCAGAGCCATAGAACTTCTGAAGGTGCGTCTTGCGGCCTTCAAAGCACTGGAAAATTGGACTGCTGAAGTTAGCGTCTTGCGTCTTTAAGCATGCCCATAGACCTTCTGAAAGGTGACGTCTTGCGCCTTCAGTCATGGAATTGCCGCTTGAAGGAGTAGGTCTTGCGCCTTCAAGAACTGGAAAATGGGACTGCAGAAGTTAGCATCTTGCTTCTCCGCATGCACCCATAGACCTTTTGAAGGTTGCGTTTTTTTCTTGGGCCTCAGTCATGGACTGTACGCTTGAAGCGTAGCGTCGTGCGCCTTCAAGCACTGGGAAAATGGACTGCATGAAGTTAACATCTTTCTTATTCAGCATGCAACACATACACCTTCTGAAGGTTGCGTTCTGCGCCTTCAGTACCGGATTGTCCGCTTTGAAGAGTAGCGTCTTGCGCCTTATTCAATCATGCAAAGGGGACTGCCTGAAGTTAGCCGTTTGCTTCTTCAGCATGATCCATAGACCTCTGAAGGTTGCGTCTTCTTGCGCATTCAGTCACTGGATGGACTGTCCGCTTGAAGAGTAGCGTTTGCGCCTAAAAGAATGGGAAAAAGGGACTGCCTAATTAGCGCTTGCTTCTTCAGCATGCACCATAGACCTTTTGAAGGGTGCGTATTGCGCCTTCAGTCACTGGACTTGTCCGCTTGGAGTAGCGTATTGCGCCTTCAAGCACTGCAAAGGGACTGCCTGAGGTTAGCGTTCGTTCTTCGCATGCATCATAGACCCTCTGAGGTTGAGTCTTGCGCCTTCAGTCCTGGGACTTGTACGCTTTAAGAGTAGCGGCTTTGCACTTCAAGCAATGGAAAATTGACTGCCTGCTGATATGTTAGCGTCGTGTTCTCAGCATGACCATAGACCTCTGAAGGTTCGCGTTTCTTCTTGACTCCTTCAGTCACGTGACTTGTCCGCTTGAAGAGTAGCGTATTCGCCTTCAGCACTGCAAAATGGGATCATGCCTGAGATGAAGGTCCGTCTTGCTTCGTTCAGCATGCATCCATGACTTCTGAAAGGTTTTGCGTCTTGCCGCCTTCAGTACTGGACTTGTTCCGCTGAAGAGTAGGTCTTGCGCCTTCAAGCACTGCAATGGACTGCCTGAGGTTAGCGTCCGCTTCTCAGCAATGCACCATATAGAAAAAAAAAAAAAAACCTTTGAAGGCTGTCTTGCACCTTCGGCAATGTACTTGTCCGCTGGAGAGTAGCGTCTTGCGCTTCAAGACTGCAAATGGACTGCCTTGAATGTTAGCGTCTTGCTCGTCAGCATGCATCCATAGACCCTTCTGAAGGGGCGTCTTGAGCCTTCAGTCAATGGACTGGTCCGCTTGAAGAGTTAGAGTCTTGCGCCTCAAGCACTGCAAATGGACTGCCTGACGGTAGGTCTAGCTTCTTAGCAGCATCCATAGACCTATGAAGGCTGCGTCTTGCACCCTTGCAGTCAATGGACTGTCCGCTTGCAGAGTAGCGTATTGCGCCTTCAAGCACTTGCAAAATGGACTGCCTGAAGCGTAGCGTCTTGCGTCTTCAGCATGAGCCATAGACCTGATGAAGGCTGCGCTTGCGCCTTCCGTAGTCAATGTGAACTTGTCCGCTGAAGAGTAGCGTCTTGCACCTCCAAGCACCGTGCAATAGGACGCCTGAGGGTTAGCGTATGCTTCTTCAGCATTGAATCCATAGACCTTCTGAAGGTTGCTCTGCACATTCAGTCACGGGGATTGTACTCTTGAAAAGTGCATCCTGTGCATAAAGTACTGCAAATGGACTACCTGAAGGCAGCTGCACAGGTCCTCTTCAAATCTGAGAGCAGAAGAAGCTTGCACAGAAACATAGGCAGGGGACCACCAATCTTAGACCTAAACCCACAGAGGAGCTCCATGGGTCCACACCACATTGAGAGCAGAAGCTGCCAGAACATAGGGAGTCACCCCTGCTCTCTAAGAACTAAATCAACCTCGAGAAGCTCCAACGGGTCCTCAAATACATTTCTGGAGCAGAAGTTGCCAAACAAAGGCAGAGGCAAGTCAACACCGCTCTTTAGACCTAAACCCAAGAGAGAGGAGATCCACAGGTCCTCACCAGCATCTGAGAGCAGAAGCTGCAAGTACAATGCACGGCAACACCGCTCTTAGGACCTAAACCCACCAGAGGAGCTCCAAGGGTCCTCCCAGCATCTAGAACAGATGGTGCCAGAACATAGGCAGTCATCAACACTCTCTAGAACTAAAACCCACTCGAGGAAGTCCACGGGTTACTCACCAACATCTGAGAACAAGAAGGTGCCAGAACATAGGAAGTCACCACCACTCTTAGACATAAACCCACAGAGGAGCGTCAAAAGGCTCACAACATCGGAGAGCAGACAGTTGCCACAACGTAGACAGTGACCACCGCTCTATAGACACTAACCCGCCAGAGGAAACTCCAAAGGTGCTCACCAACATCTGTTAGCAGAAAATGCCAGAACATAGGCAGTGACCACTGCACTCAGAACTCCTAACCCAGCGGAGGAGCTCGAGACGGGTTCCTCACCAACATATGAGAGCATAATCCGCCAGAACCTAGGCCATTGACCACACCACTTCTAGACCGAGGCCACGGAGCTCCACGGGTTCTCACACATCTGAGAGCAGAAGCTGCCAGAACATATGTAGTGACCACCGCTCTTTAGACCTAAACCCACGAGAGGAGCTCGTCCTCACCAGCATCTGAGAGCAGAAGCTGCAAGTACAAACGCAGTCAACACCGCTCTTTAGACCTAAACCCACCAGAGGAGCTCCATGGGTCCTCACCAACATCTGAGAACAGAAGGTGCCAGAACATAGGCAGTGACAACCGCTCTCTAGACGTAAACCGAGAAAAGAGAAAGAAGAAAAGAGAAAAGAAAGAAAAAGAAAAGAAAGGAAAATCCAGACCTGTGCAGGATTGGCACGCCCAGGGACTCCAGCTCTAGGGAAATAACACACCAGAGGAGCTCACAGGTTACTCACCAACCATATGAGTAGAGAAGCTGCCAGAACCATAGGCAGGGACCACCGCTCTTAGCCTAAACCCACCAGAGATGCTCCAAAGGTCTGTCATCACTGAGAGCAGCGGCGGCTGGAAACATCTCCATTGACCAAAGCCTTAACGCAGACCCTGAGGACAGGAGAGGAGCTCCGAAGGTCTGTGTCATCATTAAAAGCAGAATGTCTTTCTAGGGTATCCGTCATCTACAAAGAGGGGGAACACTGCTAACACTTCGAGCAGAAAAGTTGCCAGAAAATCCAAAACCTGTGCAGGGAATTGCCCACCGTGAATCCAGCTCTCTAGACACTAACACACAAGGAGGAGTCTTCACAGGTCCTCGACACATTAGAGCGCAGAGCGCCAGAAACTAGGCAGTGACCACCTCTCTAGACCTAAACCTAACAGAGATGCCAAGGTCTGGGTCATCATCTGGAGCAGCGCGGCTTGGTGAACATCTCCATTGACCACAACCACAGCTACGCAAGACCCTGAGACAGGAGAGGAGCTCCGAACGGTCTGAGCCCATCATTAAAAGCAGAAGTTCTTTTATCGATGATCCGCAAGCTAACGCAAATCCAGACCTGTGCAGGATGCCCCCCCTGACTCCAAGCTCTCTAGACACTAACACACTGAGGAGCCCGCCAGGTCTGGTCACCATCTAAAAGCAGAATGTTCTTTATAGATGATCCGTCAATCTAACCAGAAATCAGACCTGTGCCGGATGCCTGCCCTGACTCCAGCTCTCTAACAGTAACACAACCAGAGGAGCTCGCAGGTCGTTGTCACCATCTTAAAAGCAGAATGTTCTTTATAGATTGATCCGTCATCGACAGAAAATCCAGACTGTGAGGATGCTGCCCGACCACAAGCTCTCTAGAACTAACACACCAGAGGAGTATGCAGTCATGAGTCTATGTCATCATCTAAAAGCAGAAGGTGCCAGGACATTAAAAACCCTCAAAGCCGTAACCTCCGTGGAAGAAGCCGCGTTCGGCAGGACATCAGCTGCCACAGTGCCCTTTCACTTGGGTGCTTCAACTTCCACCAGAAACATGGGTCAAGGAGGCTTGGGAAATGTTCTACTTTGCGACAGGACACTTCTCAAAGAGCGTGTCGACATCAAAGTGATGGACAAAGCAGTTTACAACACATCGCTTCAGCGTAGAGCAGCAAATCCTCCCGATGTCAATGGAAGCCGATCTTATCAATGGCATGGTGCTTTCCACACCAGTCGAACTTTGTCATTAGTGATGGAGCTGGCTGATAGAGTGGACTTGACTCATTTCTCCGAGGACTTGTCCTGACATGGCAAACGGTAAAAAATTCATCGCAGCAGAAAGTGGTCGGTGGGTAGAGTTCCTACACAAGCAAGGGACATTCCCATCGTGATCCTAAAGCTAAATAACATACTCCTGACCACTGAAGGCCACATAAAAATCATGAATTTGGCCCTGCCTAGTGACTGATGCATTCAATGGTACTAAAAGCCGTTGCAGGAGGTCACCCTTGATATGCAGCCCCCAGAACTATTCTGGCTGCCCCATGGGAGAGGAGCTGACACTTGCCATTGGCATGATTCCTCGACAGACTCCTCAACATCACAGAGTGCATTCCTGGAAACACTCGTAGAGAGAAGGGAGCAAGCTGTCCTCCATATACTCGGCTTCCAAGAGTCTTAAACTTCCCGACCAAGTCAGCCTCTGGAAGCCTGTTGGGTAAAGGACCATACCAGCGCCTGGGAGTCAGTGGAGATGGGGGGGGTCCGTAAACATCCTTCTTCGACGATATAAACTGGGAAGATTGTGAGGCCACGGAGATGGACCACCATCGTCCCCTGGGGGAGGGAGCTTCCCGTCTGACCTGAATACTGAAGAATCCCTGCCTACGCTGAACCAATCAAAGAAGAAGAATCCACACGAGGAAGTTTAAGAAGTTCAGCGACGTATGTCAGCATGGTCAAAGCCATATTACCATATACAGAGACCAGCACGAGAGCGGATTCGAAGACTCTTCAAACAGTTTGTCATGCATAAGTTAGGACTATGGTTAAATATATAGACAGCTCCTTCCCTGATTCTTCCAAGCAAGTCTTCCTGCTACATCCGACTGAGTACGGACACCATTATTGGACTTTACCACCGGTTCTTTGTCCTCTTGAGAGAGCGTCTCGATTCTTTCATCAGGCATCCATAGACACTTATGAAGGTTGAATCTTGCGACTTCAGTCACTGGATTTGTTCAGGCTGAGAGTAGTACGTCTTGCGACCTTCAAGCAAGCAAATGGACTGCTGAAGGTTAGCGTCTCGCCTTCTCGCATGAATCCATGGACCTTCTGAAGGTGCGGTTTGCGCCTTCAGTCATGGACTTGTTACGCTTTTGAAGAGTAGCGTCTTGCGCCTTCAAGCAATGGACAAATGGACTGCCGGAAGTTAGCGTTCTGCTCTTCAGTCAGGCATCATGACCTTCTGAAGGGGTGCGTCTTGAGCCTTCAGTAACTGGACGTGTACGCTTGAAGAGTAGCGTCTTGCGCTTCAAAGCACTGCAAATGGACTGACTGAAGTTAGCGTCTTGCTCTTCAGCATGCATCCTAAAGACCTTTCTGAAGGGTGCGTCTGGCGCCTTCAGTCATGGGACTTGTCCGTTGAAGAGTAGCGTTTTTGCGCCTTCAAGCACTGCGAAACGGGACTGCCTGAAGTAGTTCTTGCTCTTCCAATGCACCAACATAGACCTTCTGAAGGTTGGTTTGCGCTCTCAGTCACGGACTGGTCGCTGAAGGTAGCGTCTTGCGCATTCAAGCACTTGCAAATGGACGGCTGAAGTTAGAGTCTTTTGCTTCCAGCATGCACAGTAGACCTCTGAAGGTTGCGTCTTGCGCCTTCAGTCACTGGACTGTCCACTCGTGAAAGTAGCGTTCTTGCGCCTTAAAGCATGGAAAATGGACGCCCGAAGTTAGCGTCTGGCTTCTTCAGCATGCATCCATCGACCTTCGAAGGTTGGTCTTGCGCCTTCAGTCATGGACTTGTCCGCATTGAAGAGTAGCGTTGGCGCCATTCAAGCAACTGAAAATGGACTGCCTGAAGTAGCGTCTTGCTTTCTTCAGCATGCACATAGACCTTCTGAAGGTTGCGTCTTGACGCTTCAGTCACTGGACTTGTCCGCTGAAGAGTAGCGTCTTGCGCCTTCAAGCACTGACAAATGGGACTGCCTGAAGTAGGTCTGCTTAGTCAGAATGCATGCATCCATAGACCCTTCTGAAGGTTGCGTCTTGCGGCTCGTCGGGACTTGTACGCTTGAAGAGTAGCGTCTGCGCCTTCAAAGCACGGGAAAAATGGACTGAATGAATTAGCATCTTGCTTCTTCAGCATGGCACCCATAGACCTCTGAAGGTTGCGTCTTGCGACTTCAGTCAACTGGACCTTGTACGCTTGAAGAGTAGATGTCTTGCGCTTCAAGCATGCAACTGGGACCTGCATGAAGGTACCGTCGTGACTTCTTCAGCATGATCATAGACCTCTGAAGGGCATCTTGTGCCTTCAGTCACGGGACTTGTCGCTTGAAGAGTAGCGTCTTGCGCCTCCAAAGCACTGGAAAATGGACTCATGAACGTTAGCGACTTATTTCTTCAGCAGCACCCATGCCTTCTGAAGTCTGACGTCGTGCGCCGCCAGTCATGGAATTGTCCGCTTGAAGATTAGGTCTTGCGCCTTCAAGCAATGCAAATGACGCCTGAAGTTAGGTCTTGCTTCTTCCGATGCATAAGTAGACCTTGAAGGTTGCGTCTTGCGCCTTAGTCACTGGACTTGCAGCTTGAAGAGTAGCGTCTTCGCCTTCAAGCACTGGAAAAGGATGAATGAAAGTTAGCATCTTGTTCTTCAGCATGACACCCATAGACCTTCTGAAGGTTGCGTTTGGCGCCTGCAGTAAATGGCACTGGTCCGCTGAAGAGTAGCGTCTTGCGGCCCAAGCACTGCAAATGGACTGCCATGATAGTTAGCGTCTTGCTTCTTCAGCATGAATCCAGAGACCTCTGAAGGTTGCGTTTGCGCCCCTTCAGTAACGGGACTTGTGCCGCTTGAAGAGTAGTCGTCTGGAGCACTTTCAAGCACGGAGAAAATGGACACTGCCTGAAGGTAGCGTCTCGTTCTTTCAGCATGCATCCATAGACATTTGAAGGTTGCGTCTTGCCGTTCATCACTGGACTTGTCCACTTGAAGAGAAGTGCGTTCTTGCGGCTTCAACACTGGTGGAAAATGGAATGCTGAAGGTAGGTAGCGTCTCGCTTCTTCAGCAGAGCCATAGAACTTCTGAAGGTGCGTCTTGCGGCCTTCAAAGCACTGGAAAATTGGACTGCTGAAGTTAGCGTCTTGCGTCTTTAAGCATGCCCATAGACCTTCTGAAAGGTGACGTCTTGCGCCTTCAGTCATGGAATTGCCGCTTGAAGGAGTAGGTCTTGCGCCTTCAAGAACTGGAAAATGGGACTGCAGAAGTTAGCATCTTGCTTCTCCGCATGCACCCATAGACCTTTTGAAGGTTGCGTTTTTTTCTTGGGCCTCAGTCATGGACTGTACGCTTGAAGCGTAGCGTCGTGCGCCTTCAAGCACTGGGAAAATGGACTGCATGAAGTTAACATCTTTCTTATTCAGCATGCAACACATACACCTTCTGAAGGTTGCGTTCTGCGCCTTCAGTACCGGATTGTCCGCTTTGAAGAGTAGCGTCTTGCGCCTTATTCAATCATGCAAAGGGGACTGCCTGAAGTTAGCCGTTTGCTTCTTCAGCATGATCCATAGACCTCTGAAGGTTGCGTCTTCTTGCGCATTCAGTCACTGGATGGACTGTCCGCTTGAAGAGTAGCGTTTGCGCCTAAAAGAATGGGAAAAAGGGACTGCCTAATTAGCGCTTGCTTCTTCAGCATGCACCATAGACCTTTTGAAGGGTGCGTATTGCGCCTTCAGTCACTGGACTTGTCCGCTTGGAGTAGCGTATTGCGCCTTCAAGCACTGCAAAGGGACTGCCTGAGGTTAGCGTTCGTTCTTCGCATGCATCATAGACCCTCTGAGGTTGAGTCTTGCGCCTTCAGTCCTGGGACTTGTACGCTTTAAGAGTAGCGGCTTTGCACTTCAAGCAATGGAAAATTGACTGCCTGCTGATATGTTAGCGTCGTGTTCTCAGCATGACCATAGACCTCTGAAGGTTCGCGTTTCTTCTTGACTCCTTCAGTCACGTGACTTGTCCGCTTGAAGAGTAGCGTATTCGCCTTCAGCACTGCAAAATGGGATCATGCCTGAGATGAAGGTCCGTCTTGCTTCGTTCAGCATGCATCCATGACTTCTGAAAGGTTTTGCGTCTTGCCGCCTTCAGTACTGGACTTGTTCCGCTGAAGAGTAGGTCTTGCGCCTTCAAGCACTGCAATGGACTGCCTGAGGTTAGCGTCCGCTTCTCAGCAATGCACCATATAGAAAAAAAAAAAAAAACCTTTGAAGGCTGTCTTGCACCTTCGGCAATGTACTTGTCCGCTGGAGAGTAGCGTCTTGCGCTTCAAGACTGCAAATGGACTGCCTTGAATGTTAGCGTCTTGCTCGTCAGCATGCATCCATAGACCCTTCTGAAGGGGCGTCTTGAGCCTTCAGTCAATGGACTGGTCCGCTTGAAGAGTTAGAGTCTTGCGCCTCAAGCACTGCAAATGGACTGCCTGACGGTAGGTCTAGCTTCTTAGCAGCATCCATAGACCTATGAAGGCTGCGTCTTGCACCCTTGCAGTCAATGGACTGTCCGCTTGCAGAGTAGCGTATTGCGCCTTCAAGCACTTGCAAAATGGACTGCCTGAAGCGTAGCGTCTTGCGTCTTCAGCATGAGCCATAGACCTGATGAAGGCTGCGCTTGCGCCTTCCGTAGTCAATGTGAACTTGTCCGCTGAAGAGTAGCGTCTTGCACCTCCAAGCACCGTGCAATAGGACGCCTGAGGGTTAGCGTATGCTTCTTCAGCATTGAATCCATAGACCTTCTGAAGGTTGCTCTGCACATTCAGTCACGGGGATTGTACTCTTGAAAAGTGCATCCTGTGCATAAAGTACTGCAAATGGACTACCTGAAGGCAGCTGCACAGGTCCTCTTCAAATCTGAGAGCAGAAGAAGCTTGCACAGAAACATAGGCAGGGGACCACCAATCTTAGACCTAAACCCACAGAGGAGCTCCATGGGTCCACACCACATTGAGAGCAGAAGCTGCCAGAACATAGGGAGTCACCCCTGCTCTCTAAGAACTAAATCAACCTCGAGAAGCTCCAACGGGTCCTCAAATACATTTCTGGAGCAGAAGTTGCCAAACAAAGGCAGAGGCAAGTCAACACCGCTCTTTAGACCTAAACCCAAGAGAGAGGAGATCCACAGGTCCTCACCAGCATCTGAGAGCAGAAGCTGCAAGTACAATGCACGGCAACACCGCTCTTAGGACCTAAACCCACCAGAGGAGCTCCAAGGGTCCTCCCAGCATCTAGAACAGATGGTGCCAGAACATAGGCAGTCATCAACACTCTCTAGAACTAAAACCCACTCGAGGAAGTCCACGGGTTACTCACCAACATCTGAGAACAAGAAGGTGCCAGAACATAGGAAGTCACCACCACTCTTAGACATAAACCCACAGAGGAGCGTCAAAAGGCTCACAACATCGGAGAGCAGACAGTTGCCACAACGTAGACAGTGACCACCGCTCTATAGACACTAACCCGCCAGAGGAAACTCCAAAGGTGCTCACCAACATCTGTTAGCAGAAAATGCCAGAACATAGGCAGTGACCACTGCACTCAGAACTCCTAACCCAGCGGAGGAGCTCGAGACGGGTTCCTCACCAACATATGAGAGCATAATCCGCCAGAACCTAGGCCATTGACCACACCACTTCTAGACCGAGGCCACGGAGCTCCACGGGTTCTCACACATCTGAGAGCAGAAGCGGACAGCAGAAACATATGTAGTGACCACCGCTCTTTTAGACTCCTAAACCCACGAGAGGAGTGTCCTCACCGCATCTGAGAGCAGAAGCTGCAGTACCAAACGCGTCAACACCGCTCTTTAGACATTAAACCCCCAGAGGAGCTCCATGGGTCCTCACCCAACATCTGAACAGACCCTGGCGCCAGAAAGAAAAATAGGCAGTGACCACAGTGGCCAAACGTATCTAGAAGTAAACCCAGAGAGGAGTCCCAGTTACCTCACCAACATCTGAGAGCAGGAAGCTGCCAGAAACATAGGCAGTCCACCAAGCTCTCTAGACCTAAACCACCAGAGGATTATCAACGTGTTTCATCAAAATCTGAGAGCAGAAGGTGTCAGAACATGAAAGTGGGACAGACTCCCTTTAGAAATAAAAACCACACAGGAGCTCCACAGGGGCTCACCAAACAATCTTAGGGCAGAAGCTGCAAGTACAAATGCAGTCAACACCGCTCTTAGGACCTAAACCCACCAGATGAGCTCCACAGGTCCTCAGCAACATCTGAGAGCAGAAGCTTCAAGAACATGGGCAGTCACCACCGCTCTCTAGACCTAAACCACCCAGAGGAGCTACACAGGTGCTCACCAACATCTGAGAGCAAAAACTGCCAGAACATAGGCAGTGACTACCACTCTCTAGACCTAAACCCACCAGAGGAGCTCCACAGGTCCTCACCAACATCTGAGAGCAGAAGCTGCCAGATCATAGGCAGTCACCACCGCTCTCCAAACCTAAACCCACCAGAGGAGCTCAACGGGACCTCATCAACATCTGAGAGCAGAAGCTGCCAAAACACCGCTTGAAGATAGTAACGTCTGCTGCGCTTCAAGCACATTGCCAAATGGACTGCACAGAGCGTTGAAGGGATAGAGACGGTGAGGGCGAAGGATAGCAGCAGTGTCTTGGTCAGAGAAGGACAGGAAAAAGTGCTCATAGACCTTCTGAAGGTGCGTCTGCGCCTTCAGCACTGGACTGTCCGCTTGAAGAGTAGCGTCTTGCGCCTCAAGCATGGAAAATGGACTGCCTGAAGTTAGGTCTTGCGTTCTCAGCATGCATCCAAGACCTTCTGAAGGTTGCGTCTTGCGCCTTCAGTCACAGCAGGAGATGTCCGTGAAAGAGTAGCGTCTTGCGCCTTCAAGCACTGCAAATGGTGCTGAAGTTAGCGTCTTGCTTCTCAGCATGCATCCAAAGACCTCTGAAGGTTGCGTCTTGCGCCTTCAGTCACTGGACTTGTCCGCTGAAGAGTAGCGTCTTGCGCCTTCAAGCACTGGAAAATGGACTGCCTGAGTTAGGTCTTGCTTCTTCAGCATGCACCCATAGACCTTCTGAAGGTTGCGTCTTTGCCTTCAGTCACTGGACTTGTCCGCTTGAAGAGTAGCGTCTTGCGCTTCAAGCACTGCAATGGACTGCATGAAGTTAGCGTCTTGCTTCTTCAGATGCACCATAGACCTTGAAGGTTGCGTCTTGCGCCTTCAGTCATGGACTTGTCCACTTGAAGAGTAGCGTCTTGCGCCTTCAAGCACTGGAAAATGGACATGCCCGAAGTTAGGTCTTGCTTCTTCAGCATGCATCCATAGACACTTCTGAAGGTTGCGTCTTGCGCCTTCAGTCACTGACGTCCGCTTGAAGAGTAGCGTCTTGCGCCTTCAAGCACTGGAAAAAAGGATGCCTGAAGTTAGCGTCTTGCTTCTTCAGCATGCACCATAGACCTTCTGAAGGTTGCGTCTTGCGCCTTCAGTCACGGACTTGTCGCTTGAAGAGTAGCGTCTTGCGCCTTCAAGCACTGCAAATGGACTGCCTGAAGTTAGCGTCTTGCTTCTTCAGCATGCATCCATAGACCTTCTGAGGTTGCGTGGTCGCCTTTCCCAGTACTGGATCTGTGCTTGAAGAGTAGCGTCTTGCGCCTTCAAGCACGGAAAATGGACTGCATGAAGTTAGCATCTTGTTTCAGCATGCACCCATAGACCTTCTGAAGGTTGCGTCTTGCGCCTTCAGTCACTGGACTTGTCCGCTTGAGAGTAGCGTTTGCGCCTTCAAGCACTGCAAAGGACTGCCTGAAGGTAGCGTCGCTTCTTCAGCATGACCATAGACCTTCTGAAGGTTGCATCTTGTGCCTTCAGCACTGTGCACTGTCCGCTTGAAGGTAGCGTCTTGGCGCTTCACAGACTGGAAAAGAGGAGCCATACGGAATCTTGCGCCTTAGACAGAATAGCTAAGCACTTGCGTCTGTTCCAGCATGCAACCAGTAGCTTTGAAGGTTGCGTCTTGACGCCTTCAGTCACTGGGCTTGCCGCTGCGTAGCGTATGCGGCTTGCGCCTTCAAGCACTTTCGCAAATGAACTGTGAAGTTAGGGTTCTTGCTTCTTCAGCATGCATCCATGACTTCTGAAGGTTGCGTCTTGCGCCTCAGTCACTGGACTTGTCCGCTTGAAGAGTGCGTCTTGCGCCTTCAAGCACTGGAAATGGACTGCTGAAGTTAGCATCTTGCTTCTTCAGCATGCACCCATAGACCTTCTGAAGGTTGCGTCTTGCGCCTTCAGACTGGATTGTCCGCTTGAAGAGTGCGTGTTGCGCCTTCAAGCACTTGCAAATGGACTGATGAATTAGCGTCTGCTTCTTTCAGCATGCATCCATAGACCTTCTGAAGGTTGCGTCTTGCGCCTTCAGTCACTGGACTTGTCCGCTTGAAGAGTAGCGTCTTGCGCCTTCAAGCACTGGAAATGGACTGCCGAAGGTAGAGTCTCGCTTCTTCAGCATGCATCCATAGAACTTCTGAAGGTTGACGTCTTGGCTTCAGCACTGGACTTGTCCACTTGAAGAGTAGCGTCGCGCCTTCAAGCACTGTGGAAAATGACTGCCTGAAGTAGCGTTCGCTTCTCAGAAGACATCCATAGACCTTCTGAGGTGCGTCTTGCGCCTCAAGCACTGGAAAATGGACTGCCTGAAGTTAGCGTCTTGCTTCTTCAGCTGCATCCATAGACCTTCTGAAGGTTACGTCTTGCGCCTCAGTCACTGACTTGTCCGCTTGAAGAGTAGCGTCTTGCGCCTTCAAGCACTGGAAAATGGACTGCATGAAGTTAGCATCTTGCTTCTTCAGCATGCACCCATAGACCTTTTGAAGGTTGCGTCTTGCGCCTTCAGTCATTGGACTTGTCCGCTTGAAGAGTAGCGTCTTGCGCCTTCAAGCACTGGAAAATGGACTGCATGAAGTTAACATCTTGCTTCTTCAGCATGCACCCATACACCTTCTGAAGGTTGCGTCTTGCGCTTCAGTAACTGGACTTGTCCGCTGAAGAGTAGCGTTGCGCTTCAAGCACTGCAAATGGACTGCCTGAAGTTAGCGTCTTGCTTCTTCAGCATGCATCCATAGACCTTCTGAAGGTTGCGTCTTGCGCCTTCAGTCACTGGACTTGTCCGCTTGAAGAGTAGCGTCTGCGCTTAAAGCACTGGAAAATGGACTGCCTGAAGTGAGCGTCTTGCTTCAGCATGCACCATAGACCTTCTGAAGGTTGCGTCTTGCGCCTTCAGTCACTGGAATTGTCGCTTGAAGAGTAGCGTTCTTGGCCTTCAACACTGCAAATGGCTGCCGCTCAATGATAAAGACGGAGGTGGGGGGGCTAGCGCCCCGTTCATGCGACGGGCTGCAGCTATGGTGGTGCTGCTGCAAGGGGCGCTTGTGGAGACGTGTTGACGGTCTGAGTTGGTATGGTTAGTTGTTGTTAGATAGTAGAGTCTTCTTCGCATGATTTATTTTTTATTATCTTGCATTAGCGTTCTCGCTTCTTCAGCACTGCATCCATAGACCTCTTGAAGGCTTGCGTCTTGCGCCTTCAGTCACTGGACTTGTCCGCTTTAGAGTAGCGTCTTGCGACCTTCAAGCACAAATGACTGCCTGAAGTAGCGTCTTGCTTCTTCAGCATGCATCCATAGACCTTCTGAAGTGGCGTCTTGCGCCTTCAGTCATTGACGTCCGCTTGAAGAGTAGCGTCTTGCGCCTTCAAGCACTGCAAATGGACTGCCTGAAGGTAGACGTCGGCTTATTCAGGCATGCATGTTCACCCTACCTTCGACTTTGAAAATCCAGACCTGTGCAGGATTGGCACGCCCAGGGACTCCAGCTCTAGGGAAATAACACACCAGAGGAGCTCACAGGTTACTCACCAACCATATGAGTAGAGAAGCTGCCAGAACCATAGGCAGGGACCACCGCTCTTAGCCTAAACCCACCAGAGATGCTCCAAAGGTCTGTCATCACTGAGAGCAGCGGCGGCTGGAAACATCTCCATTGACCAAAGCCTTAACGCAGACCCTGAGGACAGGAGAGGAGCTCCGAAGGTCTGTGTCATCATTAAAAGCAGAATGTCTTTCTAGGGTATCCGTCATCTACAAAGAGGGGGAACACTGCTAACACTTCGAGCAGAAAAGTTGCCAGAAAATCCAAAACCTGTGCAGGGAATTGCCCACCGTGAATCCAGCTCTCTAGACACTAACACACAAGGAGGAGTCTTCACAGGTCCTCGACACATTAGAGCGCAGAGCGCCAGAAACTAGGCAGTGACCACCTCTCTAGACCTAAACCTAACAGAGATGCCAAGGTCTGGGTCATCATCTGGAGCAGCGCGGCTTGGTGAACATCTCCATTGACCACAACCACAGCTACGCAAGACCCTGAGACAGGAGAGGAGCTCCGAACGGTCTGAGCCCATCATTAAAAGCAGAAGTTCTTTTATCGATGATCCGCAAGCTAACGCAAATCCAGACCTGTGCAGGATGCCCCCCCTGACTCCAAGCTCTCTAGACACTAACACACTGAGGAGCCCGCCAGGTCTGGTCACCATCTAAAAGCAGAATGTTCTTTATAGATGATCCGTCAATCTAACCAGAAATCAGACCTGTGCCGGATGCCTGCCCTGACTCCAGCTCTCTAACAGTAACACAACCAGAGGAGCTCGCAGGTCGTTGTCACCATCTTAAAAGCAGAATGTTCTTTATAGATTGATCCGTCATCGACAGAAAATCCAGACTGTGAGGATGCTGCCCGACCACAAGCTCTCTAGAACTAACACACCAGAGGAGTATGCAGTCATGAGTCTATGTCATCATCTAAAAGCAGAAGGTGCCAGGACATTAAAAACCCTCAAAGCCGTAACCTCCGTGGAAGAAGCCGCGTTCGGCAGGACATCAGCTGCCACAGTGCCCTTTCACTTGGGTGCTTCAACTTCCACCAGAAACATGGGTCAAGGAGGCTTGGGAAATGTTCTACTTTGCGACAGGACACTTCTCAAAGAGCGTGTCGACATCAAAGTGATGGACAAAGCAGTTTACAACACATCGCTTCAGCGTAGAGCAGCAAATCCTCCCGATGTCAATGGAAGCCGATCTTATCAATGGCATGGTGCTTTCCACACCAGTCGAACTTTGTCATTAGTGATGGAGCTGGCTGATAGAGTGGACTTGACTCATTTCTCCGAGGACTTGTCCTGACATGGCAAACGGTAAAAAATTCATCGCAGCAGAAAGTGGTCGGTGGGTAGAGTTCCTACACAAGCAAGGGACATTCCCATCGTGATCCTAAAGCTAAATAACATACTCCTGACCACTGAAGGCCACATAAAAATCATGAATTTGGCCCTGCCTAGTGACTGATGCATTCAATGGTACTAAAAGCCGTTGCAGGAGGTCACCCTTGATATGCAGCCCCCAGAACTATTCTGGCTGCCCCATGGGAGAGGAGCTGACACTTGCCATTGGCATGATTCCTCGACAGACTCCTCAACATCACAGAGTGCATTCCTGGAAACACTCGTAGAGAGAAGGGAGCAAGCTGTCCTCCATATACTCGGCTTCCAAGAGTCTTAAACTTCCCGACCAAGTCAGCCTCTGGAAGCCTGTTGGGTAAAGGACCATACCAGCGCCTGGGAGTCAGTGGAGATGGGGGGGGTCCGTAAACATCCTTCTTCGACGATATAAACTGGGAAGATTGTGAGGCCACGGAGATGGACCACCATCGTCCCCTGGGGGAGGGAGCTTCCCGTCTGACCTGAATACTGAAGAATCCCTGCCTACGCTGAACCAATCAAAGAAGAAGAATCCACACGAGGAAGTTTAAGAAGTTCAGCGACGTATGTCAGCATGGTCAAAGCCATATTACCATATACAGAGACCAGCACGAGAGCGGATTCGAAGACTCTTCAAACAGTTTGTCATGCATAAGTTAGGACTATGGTTAAATATATAGACAGCTCCTTCCCTGATTCTTCCAAGCAAGTCTTCCTGCTACATCCGACTGAGTACGGACACCATTATTGGACTTTACCACCGGTTCTTTGTCCTCTTGAGAGAGCGTCTCGATTCTTTCATCAGGCATCCATAGACACTTATGAAGGTTGAATCTTGCGACTTCAGTCACTGGATTTGTTCAGGCTGAGAGTAGTACGTCTTGCGACCTTCAAGCAAGCAAATGGACTGCTGAAGGTTAGCGTCTCGCCTTCTCGCATGAATCCATGGACCTTCTGAAGGTGCGGTTTGCGCCTTCAGTCATGGACTTGTTACGCTTTTGAAGAGTAGCGTCTTGCGCCTTCAAGCAATGGACAAATGGACTGCCGGAAGTTAGCGTTCTGCTCTTCAGTCAGGCATCATGACCTTCTGAAGGGGTGCGTCTTGAGCCTTCAGTAACTGGACGTGTACGCTTGAAGAGTAGCGTCTTGCGCTTCAAAGCACTGCAAATGGACTGACTGAAGTTAGCGTCTTGCTCTTCAGCATGCATCCTAAAGACCTTTCTGAAGGGTGCGTCTGGCGCCTTCAGTCATGGGACTTGTCCGTTGAAGAGTAGCGTTTTTGCGCCTTCAAGCACTGCGAAACGGGACTGCCTGAAGTAGTTCTTGCTCTTCCAATGCACCAACATAGACCTTCTGAAGGTTGGTTTGCGCTCTCAGTCACGGACTGGTCGCTGAAGGTAGCGTCTTGCGCATTCAAGCACTTGCAAATGGACGGCTGAAGTTAGAGTCTTTTGCTTCCAGCATGCACAGTAGACCTCTGAAGGTTGCGTCTTGCGCCTTCAGTCACTGGACTGTCCACTCGTGAAAGTAGCGTTCTTGCGCCTTAAAGCATGGAAAATGGACGCCCGAAGTTAGCGTCTGGCTTCTTCAGCATGCATCCATCGACCTTCGAAGGTTGGTCTTGCGCCTTCAGTCATGGACTTGTCCGCATTGAAGAGTAGCGTTGGCGCCATTCAAGCAACTGAAAATGGACTGCCTGAAGTAGCGTCTTGCTTTCTTCAGCATGCACATAGACCTTCTGAAGGTTGCGTCTTGACGCTTCAGTCACTGGACTTGTCCGCTGAAGAGTAGCGTCTTGCGCCTTCAAGCACTGACAAATGGGACTGCCTGAAGTAGGTCTGCTTAGTCAGAATGCATGCATCCATAGACCCTTCTGAAGGTTGCGTCTTGCGGCTCGTCGGGACTTGTACGCTTGAAGAGTAGCGTCTGCGCCTTCAAAGCACGGGAAAAATGGACTGAATGAATTAGCATCTTGCTTCTTCAGCATGGCACCCATAGACCTCTGAAGGTTGCGTCTTGCGACTTCAGTCAACTGGACCTTGTACGCTTGAAGAGTAGATGTCTTGCGCTTCAAGCATGCAACTGGGACCTGCATGAAGGTACCGTCGTGACTTCTTCAGCATGATCATAGACCTCTGAAGGGCATCTTGTGCCTTCAGTCACGGGACTTGTCGCTTGAAGAGTAGCGTCTTGCGCCTCCAAAGCACTGGAAAATGGACTCATGAACGTTAGCGACTTATTTCTTCAGCAGCACCCATGCCTTCTGAAGTCTGACGTCGTGCGCCGCCAGTCATGGAATTGTCCGCTTGAAGATTAGGTCTTGCGCCTTCAAGCAATGCAAATGACGCCTGAAGTTAGGTCTTGCTTCTTCCGATGCATAAGTAGACCTTGAAGGTTGCGTCTTGCGCCTTAGTCACTGGACTTGCAGCTTGAAGAGTAGCGTCTTCGCCTTCAAGCACTGGAAAAGGATGAATGAAAGTTAGCATCTTGTTCTTCAGCATGACACCCATAGACCTTCTGAAGGTTGCGTTTGGCGCCTGCAGTAAATGGCACTGGTCCGCTGAAGAGTAGCGTCTTGCGGCCCAAGCACTGCAAATGGACTGCCATGATAGTTAGCGTCTTGCTTCTTCAGCATGAATCCAGAGACCTCTGAAGGTTGCGTTTGCGCCCCTTCAGTAACGGGACTTGTGCCGCTTGAAGAGTAGTCGTCTGGAGCACTTTCAAGCACGGAGAAAATGGACACTGCCTGAAGGTAGCGTCTCGTTCTTTCAGCATGCATCCATAGACATTTGAAGGTTGCGTCTTGCCGTTCATCACTGGACTTGTCCACTTGAAGAGAAGTGCGTTCTTGCGGCTTCAACACTGGTGGAAAATGGAATGCTGAAGGTAGGTAGCGTCTCGCTTCTTCAGCAGAGCCATAGAACTTCTGAAGGTGCGTCTTGCGGCCTTCAAAGCACTGGAAAATTGGACTGCTGAAGTTAGCGTCTTGCGTCTTTAAGCATGCCCATAGACCTTCTGAAAGGTGACGTCTTGCGCCTTCAGTCATGGAATTGCCGCTTGAAGGAGTAGGTCTTGCGCCTTCAAGAACTGGAAAATGGGACTGCAGAAGTTAGCATCTTGCTTCTCCGCATGCACCCATAGACCTTTTGAAGGTTGCGTTTTTTTCTTGGGCCTCAGTCATGGACTGTACGCTTGAAGCGTAGCGTCGTGCGCCTTCAAGCACTGGGAAAATGGACTGCATGAAGTTAACATCTTTCTTATTCAGCATGCAACACATACACCTTCTGAAGGTTGCGTTCTGCGCCTTCAGTACCGGATTGTCCGCTTTGAAGAGTAGCGTCTTGCGCCTTATTCAATCATGCAAAGGGGACTGCCTGAAGTTAGCCGTTTGCTTCTTCAGCATGATCCATAGACCTCTGAAGGTTGCGTCTTCTTGCGCATTCAGTCACTGGATGGACTGTCCGCTTGAAGAGTAGCGTTTGCGCCTAAAAGAATGGGAAAAAGGGACTGCCTAATTAGCGCTTGCTTCTTCAGCATGCACCATAGACCTTTTGAAGGGTGCGTATTGCGCCTTCAGTCACTGGACTTGTCCGCTTGGAGTAGCGTATTGCGCCTTCAAGCACTGCAAAGGGACTGCCTGAGGTTAGCGTTCGTTCTTCGCATGCATCATAGACCCTCTGAGGTTGAGTCTTGCGCCTTCAGTCCTGGGACTTGTACGCTTTAAGAGTAGCGGCTTTGCACTTCAAGCAATGGAAAATTGACTGCCTGCTGATATGTTAGCGTCGTGTTCTCAGCATGACCATAGACCTCTGAAGGTTCGCGTTTCTTCTTGACTCCTTCAGTCACGTGACTTGTCCGCTTGAAGAGTAGCGTATTCGCCTTCAGCACTGCAAAATGGGATCATGCCTGAGATGAAGGTCCGTCTTGCTTCGTTCAGCATGCATCCATGACTTCTGAAAGGTTTTGCGTCTTGCCGCCTTCAGTACTGGACTTGTTCCGCTGAAGAGTAGGTCTTGCGCCTTCAAGCACTGCAATGGACTGCCTGAGGTTAGCGTCCGCTTCTCAGCAATGCACCATATAGAAAAAAAAAAAAAAACCTTTGAAGGCTGTCTTGCACCTTCGGCAATGTACTTGTCCGCTGGAGAGTAGCGTCTTGCGCTTCAAGACTGCAAATGGACTGCCTTGAATGTTAGCGTCTTGCTCGTCAGCATGCATCCATAGACCCTTCTGAAGGGGCGTCTTGAGCCTTCAGTCAATGGACTGGTCCGCTTGAAGAGTTAGAGTCTTGCGCCTCAAGCACTGCAAATGGACTGCCTGACGGTAGGTCTAGCTTCTTAGCAGCATCCATAGACCTATGAAGGCTGCGTCTTGCACCCTTGCAGTCAATGGACTGTCCGCTTGCAGAGTAGCGTATTGCGCCTTCAAGCACTTGCAAAATGGACTGCCTGAAGCGTAGCGTCTTGCGTCTTCAGCATGAGCCATAGACCTGATGAAGGCTGCGCTTGCGCCTTCCGTAGTCAATGTGAACTTGTCCGCTGAAGAGTAGCGTCTTGCACCTCCAAGCACCGTGCAATAGGACGCCTGAGGGTTAGCGTATGCTTCTTCAGCATTGAATCCATAGACCTTCTGAAGGTTGCTCTGCACATTCAGTCACGGGGATTGTACTCTTGAAAAGTGCATCCTGTGCATAAAGTACTGCAAATGGACTACCTGAAGGCAGCTGCACAGGTCCTCTTCAAATCTGAGAGCAGAAGAAGCTTGCACAGAAACATAGGCAGGGGACCACCAATCTTAGACCTAAACCCACAGAGGAGCTCCATGGGTCCACACCACATTGAGAGCAGAAGCTGCCAGAACATAGGGAGTCACCCCTGCTCTCTAAGAACTAAATCAACCTCGAGAAGCTCCAACGGGTCCTCA
Source organism: Engystomops pustulosus (assembly GCA_019512145.1). Taxonomy (NCBI): domain Eukaryota; kingdom Metazoa; phylum Chordata; class Amphibia; order Anura; family Leptodactylidae; genus Engystomops; species Engystomops pustulosus. Next base: position 160,683,369 of record CM033647.1, on the reverse strand, counting down.
AATACATTTCTGGAGCAGAAGTTGCCAAACAAAGGCAGAGGCAAGTCAACACCGCTCTTTAGACCTAAACCCAAGAGAGAGGAGATCCACAGGTCCTCACCAGCATCTGAGAGCAGAAGCTGCAAGTACAATGCACGGCAACACCGCTCTTAGGACCTAAACCCACCAGAGGAGCTCCAAGGGTCCTCCCAGCATCTAGAACAGATGGTGCCAGAACATAGGCAGTCATCAACACTCTCTAGAACTAAAACCCACTCGAGGAAGTCCACGGGTTACTCACCAACATCTGAGAACAAGAAGGTGCCAGAACATAGGAAGTCACCACCACTCTTAGACATAAACCCACAGAGGAGCGTCAAAAGGCTCACAACATCGGAGAGCAGACAGTTGCCACAACGTAGACAGTGACCACCGCTCTATAGACACTAACCCGCCAGAGGAAACTCCAAAGGTGCTCACCAACATCTGTTAGCAGAAAATGCCAGAACATAGGCAGTGACCACTGCACTCAGAACTCCTAACCCAGCGGAGGAGCTCGAGACGGGTTCCTCACCAACATATGAGAGCATAATCCGCCAGAACCTAGGCCATTGACCACACCACTTCTAGACCGAGGCCACGGAGCTCCACGGGTTCTCACACATCTGAGAGCAGAAGCGGACAGCAGAAACATATGTAGTGACCACCGCTCTTTTAGACTCCTAAACCCACGAGAGGAGTGTCCTCACCGCATCTGAGAGCAGAAGCTGCAGTACCAAACGCGTCAACACCGCTCTTTAGACATTAAACCCCCAGAGGAGCTCCATGGGTCCTCACCCAACATCTGAACAGACCCTGGCGCCAGAAAGAAAAATAGGCAGTGACCACAGTGGCCAAACGTATCTAGAAGTAAACCCAGAGAGGAGTCCCAGTTACCTCACCAACATCTGAGAGCAGGAAGCTGCCAGAAACATAGGCAGTCCACCAAGCTCTCTAGACCTAAACCACCAGAGGATTATCAACGTGTTTCATCAAAATCTGAGAGCAGAAGGTGTCAGAACATGAAAGTGGGACAGACTCCCTTTAGAAATAAAAACCACACAGGAGCTCCACAGGGGCTCACCAAACAATCTCAGGGCAGAAGCGTCAATTGCAGTACAAACAGTCAACACGCTCTAGGAAACCAAAACCAGATGAGCTCCACAGGTCCTCACCAACATCTGAGAGCAGAAGCTCACAGAACATGGGCAGTCACCAACCGCTCTCTAGGACTTAAACCAACCAGAGGAGCTACAACAGGTGCTCACCAACATCTGAGAGCAAAAACAAATGCCAGAAAAATAGGCAGTAGTGAACTACCATCTCCTAGACCTAAACCACCAGAGGAGCTACACAGGTCCTCACCAACATCTGACGGAGCAGAAGCGCCAGAAAACAAACAGTGGCTACATCTCTAAGACCTAAACCTACAGAGGAGCTCCACAGGTCCTCACTGACATCGAAGCAGGAAGCAGCTGCCAGGATTAATAGGCAAGTCACCCCCGCTCTTCCAAACCTAAACCTAAACCCACCAGAGGAGATCAACGGGACCTCATCAACATCTGAGAGCAGAAGCTGCCAAAACAAAGGGAGTGGCCACCGCTCTCTAGACCTAAACCCACCAGAGGAGCTCCACAGGTCCTCACCAACTCTGAGAGCAGAAGCTGCCAGAACAAAGGGAGTGGCCACCGCTCTCTAGACCTAAACCCACTAGAGGAGCTCCACAAGTGCTCAGCAACATCTGAGAGCAGAAGCTGCCAGAACATAGGCAGTGACCACAGCTCTCTAAACCTAGGCACACCAGAGGAGTTTCCCGGGTCTCCACCAACATCTGAGAGCAGAAGCTGCCAGAACATAGACAGTGACCAGCGGTCTTTAGATCTAAACCCATCAGAGAAGCTCCATAGGCACTCACCAACATCTGAGAGCAGTAGCTGCCAGAACATAGGCAGTGACCACCGCTCTCTAGAGCTAAACCTACCAGAGGAGCTCCACAGGACCTCATCAACATTAGAGAGCAGTAGGTGTCAGAACATAGGCAGTGACCATCGCTCTTTAGACCAAAATGCACCAGAGAAGCTCCACGGGTTGTCACCAAAATCTGAGACCAGAAGCTGCCAGAACATAGGCAGTCACCGCGCTCTCTAGACCTAACCCACCAGAGGAGCTCCATGGGTCCTCACCAACATCTGAGACCAGAAGCTGACAGAACATAGGCAGTGACCACAGCTCTTTAGACCTAAACCCACCAGAGGAGCTCCACCGGCCCTCCTTAACAGCTGAGAGCAGAAGCTTCCAGAACATAGGAAGTGTCCACCGCTTTCTAGACCTAAACCCACCAGAGGAGCTCAACGTGTTCTCATCAACATCTGAGAGCAGAAGGTGTCAGAACATAGAAAGTGACAACTCCTCTTTATACCTAAACCATTAGAGGAGCTCCACAGGTGCTCACCAACATCTTAGAGCAGAAGCTGCAAATACAAACGCAGTCAACACCGCTCTTAGGACCTAAACCCACCAGATGAGCTCCATAGGTCCTCAACAACATCTGAGAGCAGAAGCTTCCAGAGCATAGGCAGTCACCACCGCTCTCTAGACATGAACCAACCAGAGGAGCTCCACAGGTGCTCACCAACATCTGAGAGCAAAAACTGCCAGAACATAGGCAGTGACCACCTCTCTCTGGAACTAAACCCACCAGAGGAGCTCCACAGGTCCTCACCAACATCTGAGAGCAGAAGCTGCCAGAACATAGACAGTGACTACCACTCTCTAGACCTCAACCCACCAGAGGAGCTCCATAGGTCCTGACCAACATCTGAGAGCAGAAGCTGCCAGAACAAAGGGAGTGGCCAGCGCTCTCTAGACCTAAACCCACCAGAGGAGCTCCACAAGTGCTCAGCAACATCTGAGAGCAGAAGCTGCCAGAACATAGGCAGTGACCACTGCTCTCTAAACCTAGGCACGCCAGAGGAGCTTCCCAGGTCTTCACCAACATCTGAGAGCAGAAGCTGCCAGAACATAGACAGTGACCAGCGGTCTTTAGACCTAAACCCACCAGAGAAGCTCCACAGGCCCTCACCAACATCGGAAAGCAGTAGCTGCCAGAACATAGGCAGTCACCACCGCTCTCTAGAGCTAAACCCACCAGAGGAGCTCCACAGGTCCTCATCAACATTAGAGAGCAGAAGCTGTCAAGAACATAGGCAGTAGACCATCGCTTTTAGACCTAAAAGCACCAGAGAAGCTCCATGGTTCTCACCAAAATCTGAGACCAGAAGTGCCAGAACATAGGCAGTTACCAACGCTCTCTAGACCTAAACCTACCAGAAGAGCTCCATGGGTCCTCACCAACATGAGAGCAGAAGCTGACAGAACATAGGCAGTGACCACGGCTTCTAGACCTAAACCACCAGAGGAGCTCCACCGGCCCTCCTTAAGCTGAGAGCAGAGCTGCCAGAACATAGGAAGTGTCCACCGTTTCTAGACCTAAACCCACCAGAGGAGCTCAACTAGTGTTCTCATCACAATCTGAGAGCAGAAGGTGCCAGAACATAGGCAGTGACAACCGCTCTCTAGACGTCAACCACTAGAGGAGCTCCACAGGTTCCTCACAACATCTGAGAGCAGAAGCTGCAGAACATAGGCAGTCACCACAGCTCTCTAGACTAAAACCCACCAGAGGAGCTCAACGTTTCTCATCAACATCTGAGAGCAGAAGGGTGTCAGAACATAGAAAGTGACAATACTTAGACCTAAACCACCACAGGAGCTCCACAGGTGCTCACCAAATCTTAGGGCAGAAGCTGCAAGTACAAACGCAGTCAACAACCGTCTGGACCTAAACCACCAGATGAGATCCACAGGTCCCACCAAACATCTGAGAGCAGAAGCTTACGAAACATGAGGCAGTCACCAACCGCTCTCTAGACCTAAACCACCAGAGGAGCTACACAGGTGCTCACCAACATCTGAGCAAAAAATGCCGAAACATAGGCAGTGACTACCACTCACCCTAAACCACCAGAGGAGCTCCACGGTCCTCACCAACATCTGAGAGCAGAAGCTGCCAGAACACAACAGTGGCTACCACTCTAGACTTAAACCTACCAGAGGAGCTCCATGGGTCCTCACCAACATCTGAGAGCAAAAACTGCCAGAACATAGGCAGTGACCACCACTCTCTGGAACTAAACCCACCAGAGGAGCTCCACAGGTCCTCACCAACATCTGAGCAGAAGCTGCCATAACATAGACAGTGACACACTCTCTACCTAAACCCCAGGAGGAGCTCCACAGGTCCTGATCAAACATCTAGAGCAGAAGCTGCCAGAACAAGGAGTCCCGCTCTCTAGACCTAAACCCACCAGAGGAGCTCCACAAGTCTCGCAACATCTGAGAGCAGAAGCTGCCAGACAATAGGCAGTGCCACGCTCTCTAACCTAAACCAGAGGAGCTCCCGGGTCTCACCAACTCTGAGAGCAGAAGCTGCCAGAACAAGACAGACACGTCTTTAGACCTAAACCCACCAGAAGAGGCCTCAAGGCCCTCACCAACATCGCGAGAGCAGTAGCTGCCAGAACATAGGCAAGTGACCACCGCTCTCTAGACTAAACCACCAGAGGAGCCACAGGTCCTCATCAACATATAGAGAGCAGTGGTGTCAGAACATAGGAAGTGACCATCGGCTCTTTAGACCTAAAAGCACCAGAGAAGCTCCACGGGTTCTCCACCAAAATCTGAGACCAGAAGCTGCCAGAACATAGGCAGTTACCACCTCTCTAGACCTAAACCCACCAGAGGAGCTCCTGAGGTCTCACCAACATCTGAGGAGCAAGCTGCCAGAAACATAGGCAGTGACCACAGCTCTCTAGACCTAAACCCAAAGAGGAGCTCCACCAGCCCTCCTAAACAGCTGAGGCAGAAAGCTGCCAGAACATAGGAAGTGTCCACGCTTTCTAGACCTAAACCCACCAGAGGAGCCCAATGTTTCTCACCAACATCTGAGAGCAGAAGCTGCCTATGTTCTGGCAGCTTTGACTCTCGTTGTTGGTGAGGACCTGGGGTGGCTCTGTTGGGTTTCGGTCTAGAGAGCGGGTGGTCTCGTGTTATGTTCTGGCAGCTTTTGCTCTCAGATGTTGGTGAGCCTTTCGTTCTCCCTGGTAGGTTTAGACCTAGAGAGCTTGGTCAATGCTTAGTGCTGGAAAGATTATGCTTTCTGGCAAGCTTCTGCTCTCCAGCTGTGGTGAGACTTTGGAGCTCTGGTGGCGTTTTAGGTTCTAGGGAGTGGTGGTCACTGCTTATGTTCCTGGCAGTTTGCCCACCAGAGGAGTCCAGGGTCCTCACCAACACCTGAGAGCGAAAGTGCCAAACTTAGGCAATGACAACCGTATCTAGACCCTAAACCCACAGAGGAGCTCCACTGGTCCTCACCAAACTGATGAGCGAGAAAGCTACTGTGCCAGAACAAAGGGAGTGGCCAGCGCTCTCTAGACCTAAACCCACCAGAGGAGCTCCACAAGTGCTCAGCAACATCTGAGAGCAGAAGCTGCCAGAACATAGGCAGTGACCACTGCTCTCTAAACCTAGGCACGCCAGAGGAGCTTCCCAGGTCTTCACCAACATCTGAGAGCAGAAGCTGCCAGAACATAGACAGTGACCAGCGGTCTTTAGACCTAAACCCACCAGAGAAGCTCCACAGGCCCTCACCAACATCGGAAAGCAGTAGCTGCCAGAACATAGGCAGTCACCACCGCTCTCTAGAGCTAAACCCACCAGAGGAGCTCCACAGGTCCTCATCAACATTAGAGAGCAGTAGGTGTCAGAACATAGGCAGTGACCATCGCTCTTTAGACCTAAAAGCACCAGAGAAGCTCCATGGGTTCTCACCAAAATCTGAGGCCAGAAGCTGCCAGAACATAGGCAGTTACAACGCTCTCTAGACCTAAACCTACCAGAAGAGCTCCATGGGTCCTCACCAACATCTGAGAGCAGAAGCTGACAGAACATAGGCAGTGACCACGGCTCTCTAGACCTAAACCCACCAGAGGAGCTCCACCGGCCCTCCTTAACAGCTGAGAGCAGAAGCTGCCAGAACATAGGAAGTGTCCACCGCTTTCTAGACCTAAACCCACCAGAGGAGCTCAACGTGTTCTCATCAACATCTGAGAGCAGAAGGTGCCAGAACATAGGCAGTGACAACCGCTCTCTAGACGTAAACCCACTAGAGGAGCTCCACAGTTCCTCACCAACATCTGAGAGCAGAAGCTGCCAGAACATAGGCAGTCACCACAGCTCTCTAGACCTAAACCCACCAGAGGAGCTCAACGTGTTCTCATCAACATCTGAGAGCAGAAGGTGTCAGAACATAGAAAGTGACAACTCCTCTTTACACCTAAACCACCACAGGAGCTCCACAGGTGCTCACCAACATCTTAGGGCAGAAGCAGCAAGTACAAATGCAGTCAACACCGCTCTTAGGACCTAAACCCACCAGATGAGCTTCACAGGTCCTCACCAACATCTGAAAGCAGAAGCTTCCAGAACATGGGCAGTCACCACCGCTCTCTAGACCTAAACCACCAGAGGAGCTACACCGGTGCTCACCAACATCTGAGAGCAAAAACTGCCAGAACATAGGCAGTGACTACCACTCTCTAGACCTAAACTCACCAGAGGAGCTCCACAGGTCCTCACCAACATCTGAGAGCAGAAGCTGCCAGAACACAAACAGTGGCTACCACTCTAGACTAAACTACAGAGAGCTCCCAGGGTCCTCACAACATCTGGAGCCAAAAACTGCAGAACATAGGCAGTGACCACCCGTCTCTGAACTAAACCCACAGAGAGTCCAAGGTCCTCACCAACATCTGAGAGCGAAAGCTGCCAAGAACATAGACAGTGACACACTTCTAGACCTAAACCACCAGAGGAGCTCCACAGGTCGATCAAAATCTGAAGGCAGAAGCTGCCAGAACAAAGGGAGTGGCCACGCTCTCTAGACCTAAACCACCAGAGGCTCCAAGTGCTCAGCAACATCGAGAGCAGAAGCTGCCGAACATAGGCAGTGACCACGCTCTTAAACCTAGGACACCAGAGAGTGCTTCCGGTTCTCACCAACATCGAGGCAGAAGCTGCCAGAACACTAGACAGTGACCAGCGGTCTTTAGACTAAACCCACAGAGAGGTCCATAGGCCTCACCACATCGAGAGCAGTTAGCTGCAGAACATAGGCAGTCAACACCGCTCTTAGAGCTAATCCACCAAGGAGCTCCACAGGTCCTCATCAACATTAGAGAGCAGTAGGTGTCAGAAACATAGGCAGTGACCATCGCTCTTTAGACTAAAAGCACCAGAGAAGCTCACGGGTTCTCACCAAAACTGAGACCAGAAGCCTGCCGAACATAGGCATACCACACTCTCTAGACCTAAACCCACCAGAGGAGCTCCAGGGTCCTCACCAACATCTGAGACGCAGAAGCTGCCAGAACATAGGCAGTGACCACGGTTCTCTAGACCTAAACCCAACAGAGGAGCCTCACGGCCCCTCTCTAACAGCTGAGAGCAGAAGCGGCACAGAACATAGAAGTGTCCACGCTTTCTAGACCTAAACCCACCAGAGGAGCTCACGTGTTCTCATCAACATCTGAGGCAGAAGGTGTCAGAACATAGAAAGTGAAATTCTCTTAGACCTAAACCAACAGAGGAGCTCCACAGGTGCTCACCAACATCTTAGAGCAGAAGCTGCAAGTACAAACGCAGTCAACACCGCTCTTAGGACCTAAAACCCACCGATGAGCTCCACAGGTCCTCACCAACATCTGAGAGCAGACGCTTCCAGACATAGGCAGTCCCACCGCTCTCAGACCTAAACACACCAGAGGGCTCCACAGGGCTCACAACATCTGAGAGCAAAAACTGCCAGACATAGGCAGTGACCACCTCTCTGGAACTAACCCAGAGGAGCTCCACAGGTCCTCACCAACATCTGAGACAGAAGTGCCAGAACATAGGCAGTGACACCACCTCTCTAGAACCTAAACCCACCAGAGGAGCTCCAAAGGTCCCACCAACATCTGAGAGCAGAAGCTGCCAGAACAAAGGGAGTGGCCACCACTCTCTAGACCTAAACCCACCAGAGGAGCTCCACAGGTCCTCACAACTCTGAGAGCGAAGCTGCCAGAAAAAAGGGAGTGGCCACCGCCTCTCTAGACCTAAACCCACCAGAGAGCTCCACAATGCTCAGCAACATCTGAGAGCAGAAGCTGCGAACATAGGCAGTGACCACTGCTCTCTAAACCAGGCACCAAGAGGAGCTCGGTCTTCACCACCATCTGAGGCAGCAGCTGCCAGAACATAGACAGTGACCAGCGGTCTTTTGACCTAAACGCAAGAAGCTCCCGGGTTCCACCAAAATCTGAGACCAGAAGTGCCAAGACATAGGCAGTACCAGCGCTCTCTAGACCTAAACCACCAGAGGAGCTCAAGGTCCTCTCCCAACATCTGAGAGCCGAAGCTGCCAGAACATAGGCAGTGACCACAGCTCTCTAGACCTTAAACCCACCAGAAGGCTCCACCAGCCTCCTAAACAGCTGAGAGCAGAAGATGCGACAGAACATAGGAAGCGTCCACGCGTCTAGACCTAAACCCACCAGAGGAGCTCACATGTTCTCACCAACATCTGAGAGCAGAAGTGCCTATGTTCTGGCAGCTTTACTCTCAGTTGTTGGTGAGGACCGGGGAGCTCTGTTGGGGGTCGGTCTAGAGAGCGGTGGTCACTGTTTATGTTCTTGCAGCTTTGCCTCAGATGTTGGTGAGAAACTTGTTGCTCCACTGGTAGGTTTAGGTCTAGAGAGCTTGGCATGCTTATGGTCTGGAAGATATGCTGTTCTGGCAGCTTTGCTCTCACGCATGTTGGTGAGAAACCTTTGGAGCTCTGGGGGTTTTGGTTCTAGGGAGTGGTGGTCACTGCTTTATGTTCTGGCAGCTTCTGCCCACCAGAGGAGCTCCACGGGTCCTCACCAACACCTGAGAGCGAAGCTGCCAAAACTTAGGCATGACCCAGTATCTAGACCTAAACCCACCAGAGGAGCTCCACTGGTCCTCACCAACAACTGAGAGCAGAAGCTGCCAGAAGAAAGGGAGTGGCCACCGCTTTCTAGACCTAAACCCACCAGAGGAGCTCCACAGGTCCTCAACAACTCTGAGAGCAGAAGTTGCCAGAAGATAGGCAGTGACCACTGCTCTCTAAACTAGCCACACCAGAGGAGGTTCAGGTCTTCACAACATCCTGAGAGCAGAAGCTGCCAGATCTAGACAGTGACAAGCGTCTTAGACCTAAACACCACCATCGAAGTCCACAGGCACTCACCAACATCGGAGTGTGCAGTAGCTGCCAGAACATCAGGCAGTCACCACCGCTCTCTAGAGCTAACCCACCAGGGAGCTCCAGAGGTCCTCATCAACATGAGAGCAGTAGGTGCAGAACATAGGCAGTGACCACCGCTCTTTAGACCTAACACAGTAGAAGTCCACAGGGTTTCACCAAAACTGAGACCAGAAGAGCTGCCAGAACATAGCCGTCACCGCGCTCTCTAGACGTAAACCCACCAGAGGAGCTCGCATGGGACCTCACCAACATCTGAGAGCAGAAGCTGCCAGACAAATAGGCAGTGACCACACTCTCTAGACCTAAACCCACCGAGGAGCTCCACCAGCCCTCCTTAACAGCTGAGAGCAGAAGCTGCCAGAAAATAGGAAGTGTCCACCGCTTTCTAGACCTAAACCCACAGAGGAGCTACAGTGTTTCATCAACATCTGAGAGCAAAGGTGTCAGAACATAGAAGAGTGACAATCCTCTTTAGAGCCTAAACCACCAGAGGAGCTCCAACAGGTGCTCACCCAACATCTGAGAGCAGAAGCTGCAAGTACAAACGCAGTCAACACCGCCTCTTAGACCTTAAACCCCCAGATGAGCTCCAGGTCTCACCAACATCTGAGAGCAGAAGCTGCCAGATTCATAGGCAGTGGACCACGACTCTCTGAACTAAACCAGACAAGAGAGCTCCACTGGTCCTCACCAACATCTGAGAGCAGAAAGCTGACAGAAATAGACAGTGACTACCATACTCTGGATCATAAACCCACCGAGGAAGAGCTCCACAGGTCCTCACCAAATCTGAGAGCAGAAGCTGCCAGATCATAGGCAGTCACCACCGCTCTCCAAACCTAAACCCCAGGAGGAGCTCAAGGCGGTCCTCACAACATCAGAGAGCAGAAGCTGCGAGAAACATAGGCAGTCACCACACTCTCTAGACCTAAACCCACCAGAGGAGCTCCACGGTCCTCACACCATCTGAAGCAGAGCTGCCCAGACAAAGGGACGTGGCCACCTCTCTAGACCTAAACCCACAGAGGAGCTCACAGGTCCTCACACTCTGAGGCAAAAGAAGCTGCCAGAGAACAAAGGGAGGGTGGCCACCGCACTCTAGACTAAACCAGCGCAGAGGAGCTCGCAAGTGCTCAGCAAATCTGAGAGCAGAAGCTGCCGGAACATAGGCAGTGACCACTGCTCTCTAAAACCTAGGCACACCAGAGGAGCTTCCCAGGTCTTCAAACATGATGAGAGCAGAGTTGCCAGAAATAGACAGTGAGCACGCGGTTTAGACCTAAACGCACTAGAGAGCTCCACGGGTTCTCACCAAAATCTGAGACCAGAAAGCATGCCACAACATAGGCAAGTCACCGCGCTCTATGGACTAAACCCACCAGAGGAGCTCATGGGTCCTCACAACATCTGAGAGCAGAAGCTGCCAGAAAACAGAGGAAGTGACCCACAGCTCTCTAGACCTAAACCCACCAGAGGAGCTCCACCAGCCCTCCTAACAGCTGAGCGCAGAAGCTGCACAGAAATAGGAAGTGTGCACGCTTTCGTAGACCTAAACCCACCAGAGGAGGCTCAAGTTTCACCAACATCTGAGAGCAGAAGCTGCCTATGTTCTGGCAGCTGGTCTGAGATGTTGGTGAGGACCTGGGGTTGCTCTGGTGGGTTTCGGTCTAGAGAGCGGTGGTCTTGCTATGTTCTGGCAGCTTTTTGCTCTCAGATGTTGGTGAGCACCTTGTTTCTCTTCTGGTAGGTTTAGACTAGAGGCTTTGGAAGATTATGCCTAGTTCTGGAAGATTATGCTTTCTGGCAGCTTCTGTCTCCGGGGTGTCGGTGAGGACCTTGGAGCTCTGGTGGGTTTTGTCTAGGGACTGGTGGTCCGCGACTTATGTTCGGTCAGCTTTCCCACGAAGAGTCTACGGGTCCTCACCAAATCTGACAGCAGAAGCTGCCAGAACTAGGCATCCACCACAGCTCTTAGACCTAAACCACAAGAGGAGCTCTCACGGTCCTCACACCAACATCGAGAAGCAGAAGCAGCCAGAACATAGGCAGTGACTAGCCCTCTCTAGACCTAAACCACCAGAGGAGCTCCATGGGTCCTCAACAACATCTGAGAGCAGAATCGCAGAACATAGGCAGTCACCACAGCTCTCTAGGACCTAAACCACCAGAGAGAAACCATAGGACCTCACCAACAATTGAGAACAGAAAGCTGTCAGAACACAGGCAGTGACAAACCGCTCTGCACCTAAAACCCACCCGAGGAGCTCCAAACGTGCCTTACCCACATCTGAAAGCAGAAGATCGGCCTGACATAGGCAGTCACACCGCTCTCTCACCAGACCAAAGCCCACCAGAGGAGCTCCACAGTTCCTCAAATGAGAGCAGAAAGCGACAAGTACAAAATGGATGTTAACACCGCTCTTTTAGAATCTAAACCCACCAGAGGACTCCACAGGTCTTCACCATCTGAGAGCAGATGCTGACCAGAACACAGGAGTTGACCAACCACTATATATACTAGCTACCCACCAAGGAGCTCCACGGGCTGCTCACCAACATCTGAGAGCAGCAAGCTGCCAGAACATAGGCAGTCACCACCCTCTCTAGGACCATAAACCCAATGAGGAGCTCCACAGGTACTCAACCAACCATTGAGAGCAGAAGCTTGCCAGAACATAGGGAGTGAACCACCCGCTCTCTAGACCTTCTACCCACCAGAGGAGCTCCAAGGTGCTCGAACAAACCATCTGAGAGCAGAAGCTGCAAAAACATAGGCAGTGACCACCGCTCTCTAGACCCCTAAAACCCAACGAGGAGCTTGCGGGTCTTCACCAAACTCTAGAGAGACAGAAGGTGCAACAAAAAGAGGGCCGGTGTCCATGCGTTTCTAGATCTAAGCCACAGAGAAGATCCAGGGTCTCACAAATGAGAGCAGAAGCTCGCCATAACAACAAGGCAGTCACCACCGTTGTATAGACCTAAACACACAGAGGGAAGCTCCACGGTCTCACCCACATCGGGAGAGCAGGAAGCTGCCAGAAACATACGGCAAGTACAGCAACGTTTCTAGACTAACCCACCAGAGGAGCTCCACAGGTCACTCAGACAACATCTGTGAGGCGAAGCATGCCAGCAAAATAAGGAGTATGGTAACCCAGTCTCTAGTCTAAAACACCGTGTGGAGTCCTCAAGTGCTCAACAACATCTGATAGACAAGAACTGCCAGCCATAGCAGTCAGCCACCGCTCTTAGAGCTAAACCACACGCAGAGAGCTACAACGGGGTCTATCAACATCGTGAGCAGCAGTAGCAGAGTCAGACAACATAGGCAGTGACCACCGCTCTTTAGACCAAAAAACCTAAACCACAGAGAGCTCCAGTGGGTCTCACCAAAATCTTGAGACCAGAAGCTGCCAGACATAGGCTAGACACCACCAGAGCCTCGTCGCAGACTAAACCTCATCACGGAGCTCCAACATGTTTGCTAGCCCAAACATCGGAGAGCAGAAAGCTGCCTATGTTCTGCGCAGCTCTGGTTCAGAGTTGGTGAGGCTGGGGGTGCTCTTCGGGTGGGTTTCCGGTCTAGGAGAGCGGTGGTCTCTGCTTAGGTTCTGCAGCTTGACTCCAACGAGTGTTGGTGAGCGCACCTTCGTTTTCTCTGGTAGGTTTCAGAACCTAGAGAGGCTTTGGTCACTGACCTATTGTGTTCGGAAGATTAGCTTTATGCAGCTTCATGTCTCAAGTCGGTTGGTGAGGACCTTTGGAGCCTCTGGTGGGTGTAGTTTAGGGTGTGTGGGTCACTGACTATGTTCCGGCAGCTTTTGACCCACCAGAAGAAGATCTAGGGTCACTCACCTACTCTGACAGTCAGAGCTGCCGGAACTAGGCTACCACCACCGACCTCTCTAGACCTAAACCACCTAGAGGAGCTCCTGGTTCCTCACCAAAATCAGAGAGTCAGAAGCAGACGAGAAGCATAGGCAGGGACTAGCCCCTCTGGACCTTAACACCCCCCCACCAGAGGAGCTCCATGAGGGTCCTCTCAAACATCTGAGAGTAAGAATCTGCCAAGGAACATAGGCAGTCACCACAGCTCTCAGGACCTTAAATCCAACCAGAGGAGCTCCATAGGTCCTTCTAACAGGGCTGAGAGCAAGTAGCTGCCAGAAATAGCAAGGACCATGTTCTCATAGACCTAACAACCCACAGAGGGAGCCCAGTGTTTGTCCTACACCAACACTGGCAGCAGGAAAGCTGCCACGTTAAAGAGGCAGTGCACCACTGACTCTCTAGACCTAAACCCACACTGAGGAGCTCCACAAGGTCTTTGTCAACATCTAGAGAGAGAAGTTGCCAGCAACATAGACATTCCCACCGGCGTCTCTAGATCTAAACCCACCAGTAGCGCTGGGTCATTCCAATAGTCTAGCAGAGCAACAGAATGACTGTCTCGCAAACCACAGAGCAGTCAACAGGCTCCAACTTAGCAGCTACGAACATAGGCAGTAGGACCATTACCTAAACCACAGAGAGACTCACAGGTCCTCACCAACATTGTGAGCAAAGAAGCGCCAGAACACTAGGCAGTTACCACCGTCTCTCAGACTAAAACCCACCAGAGGATGCTGCACCACGGGTCCTCAGCCAACATCCGAGCAGAAGTAGAGCGTCGAACCATAGGCAAGCACACCGCTCTCACAGACCTAAACCCACCAGAGCGAGCTGCAACGGGGTCTCTCATCAAATCAGAACAGAGTTGCAGAAAGGGGGTCAGAACATAGGCAAGCCCCACCCGCTCTCCAGATACTAAAAACCCACAGAGGAGCTCCACATAGTTCCTCACACAACATCTGAGAGAAAGAAGCTTGAAGAACAAGGTAAGGAGTGACCACTGGCATCTCTAAACCTAGACCCCACCAGTGTGGAACGTCTCCCGGGTTCCACCCAACATCTAGAGCGAAGACTGGTAGAACATAAGACAGTGACCACCCGATCTCCAGAACTTATCCCACCAGAGGAGTCCACAGGTCCTCACCACACATCTGAGAGCAAGAAGCTGCCAGAACAAAAACAGTGACCACCGATCTCCGATCTAAACCCACCAGGGAGCTCTGATCAGGTCGTGCAGCCTTTAATGCCATGAACATCTGAATGATTCTAAGCTAAGTATAGACACTGAGAGAATTAGGTCATCTTCCAAAGCAGCAGGGTGTAGAACAATGGGCATTTAACTAATGGTCACTTGGAGCATTTTCGTTGGGTTTCCCGTCGATTCCGTTTGGGGACGCCAAATGAAAATGTCCAGCATTATGGCGCACAACCGATGGATGTTTGCTTCGGCGCCGGTTGCATGCATGGGGCGGGCCGTCGGACAACCCGACGGATTCGGAAGCCAGCACGGAATTTGAAAAAAGAGATTGCTGTCGCAAGATACAAGATTTACATGCAGCCAGGAAGCCACCAGGAGGGAACTACGCCGGGGACTGCTGCGCAGACCAGAATCACACTGCAGGAACTCGGAACGCAACCGTCTTAGTGAATCCGCCCGGACCCGAATCCATCATCGGACAACGCACCGCGGGATCGCAACGGGGACCGGGTAAGTAAATCGCCCCAAATAAGTCCACCTACAGCCAACACAATTTGGATAAGACCTCTCGCGCCACGCGCCGGTATATCATTGGACGTGCTGTCAATTTCCACCGGAGCGTTGCATACATTGACACAGGGGGGATATTTACTAAAGGGCACATTTTCCCGAACGAATTTCCGTTTTGCGCCGGGAATTGCCACGGGTTTTGCACACACAATCGGATTTTGGCGCCATCGTGCCGGGTTACAGAAGACAGAAATAGGGGGGCGGGCCGTTGGACAAACCCGACGATTCGGACACAACGCGCAAGATTATCATTTAGAATTGTGTCGTACAAGACACACCACTTACAAGCACGGAAAGCAGAATGGAACTCGCAGGACCTCGGCGGGGAGGGAACGCGACGTACTTGAGGGAATTGGTGACGCCTTAACGAGCTCTGTCACATGACATTCATCTCGTCGCAGACCCCGTCCGAATCAAACCAGGACAAGGGGGTAAGTACAGTTGCCACAACACAAGGAAGGACTTCTTCCCACAGTGAACCTGATGCCACGGGAATATACCACTGAGGCCATATAAAAATTACTGAACTTTCGCCTTGCTGTGACTGGGTTGGAGGATGCCATATACAATGAGTATAATGGTGCAACATCTACCATGACCAGCCCTGTAGAGCAGCACATCCTGGAGGACAACACCCAGGAGCAGCTCCAAGGCTTGGATACACTGTACACCCAGGACTGTGGTGCACAGGAGGAGGACAACCGACATGGCGGAAACCCACTGGAGAACATTAACACTGAGGATGGAAAACCAGAGGAAGAGAAGGAACCAGGGAAGAAGAAATCCAAAAGAGGTAAAAAGAGCAAGTTCTTAGCCTGGATCCTGTAACCTTGGAGATGGATCTCTAGTCTCAACCAAAGAGGGACCTACCACATCAAGGAAGACCCTGCTAGTGAGATCCCAGGACCCAGCCACATGGTGGACACCAAAGGTATGAGAAAATCCAGACCTGTGCAGGATGCCCGCCCTGACTCCAGCTCTCTAGACACTAACACACCAGAGGAGCTTCACAGGTCCTCACCAACATCTGAGAGCAGAAGCTGCCAGAACATAGACAGTGACCACCGCTCTCTAGACCTAAACCCACCAGAGATGCTCCAAATGTCTGTGTCATCATCTGAGAGCAGCGGCGGCTGGAACATCTCCATTGACCAAAGCTACGCAGACCCTGAGACAGGAGAGGAGCTCCGAAGGTCTGTGTCATCATCTAAAAGCAGAATGTTCTTTATAGGTGATCCGTCATCTAGCAAAGATGGGGGGAACACTGCTAAGACTTCGAGCAGAAAGATTGCCAGAAAATTGAGACCTGTGCACTATGCCCACCCTGACTCCAGCTCTCTAGACACTAACACACCAGAGGAGAGAATCCAATGGAAAGTGTTGTCATGGAGACATAGCACCGTTCTGAGACGGAAACCAATCACAGTGCAGAAACTAAAAGGAAAGCCATGCTGTGATTGGTTGAGGCTCAGTGTGTGGATCAGAACACAATATTTGCTACCTACCTGTGTTTACTTACAGGTAAATCTATGAATGGGGTGATTTGGATTTACATAAATCTCACAGTATTAGACAGCTGTGTGGCGGTATTTGACTGTCTCCGTGGTTACAGACTACAAACAGTCCCTCAATGTAGTCGGATGGGTCGTGGTGTACTTTTATGTTTCTGGACTGAATCTGTACCTGAAAAAACACATGAATGTGTAATCAGACAACATGGGGCTTGTTGGTAGTCTGTAACCATGGAGACACATAGATCTGAATACACAAAACCAAACTGGGTTATTTTTTTTTCGTTTTGCTTTTAAAGCATTGGTGTCTGAGGTAAAACTGTTCTGGTCGCCCATGGAAACCAATCAGAGCTCAGCTTTCATTTTATAAACAGCCGTGGGAAAATGGAAGCTGAGCTCTGATTGGTTGCAATGGACAACTAGAACGGTTCTGCTGTCTGATGTTTCTGATAAATCTCCCCAAATGACTTCATTAAGTCCCGGACGCTGCGCTCTACATTTAGGATGATGCCACACGCTGCATTTTGGCCCGTTTTTAAGCAGTCCGTCAAAAAACGCATGCGTTTTTGACCAGTTTGAATTAAGATAATTGGTCAAGCCCCTTATGGGGTGACAATGGACGCCCACTTTTCTCGATGTGGCGCCACACCCGTCCTCAGGTCACATGTTGTAATGCAGCTCGGCTCCACTTTGAGTCATTACCAGAGACCACCTGTAGACAGCCCCGGGGGCTTTTTATGGGGAGGGGGTATTTGACACTTGAATGTAACCCGGGAACTGGCTACGTTTCGGCTCCTATGGCCTGGAGCCTTCTTCAATCTCCTGTGTGTGTATAATGTGTATGTGTGTATGTGTGTATAATGTATATGTGTGTATAATGTATATGTGTATATAATGTATATGTGTGTATAATGTATATGTGTGTATAATGTATATGTGTGTATAATGTATATGTGTGTATTATACACTGGAGATAAGAAACAACAGAACAAGGTCTGATCTCTGGATTTTTACAGGAATAATATCATCTCAATTAATGAACATGTGATGGATGTACGGGGTCTCCAGGTCACTAGAACAGGGTTCTACACAACTACAAAGTATCAACATAAAAACTTTATTTTACGAAAAAAAACTGATTTACCTGTTTTGCTGTGTGATGGGGCTTTACCCAGCATGGAAATTGCTGCTGATTGAGTGAATCGCACAAGGAAGGAGCCATGTGTTTTAGAAGAAGGTTCTGATACTTGTATTCCCTCTGCCATGTAGCTGTATGAGAAGTCCTGCTGCAGAAAACATTCCCCAAACCATGACACTTCCTCCACCACATATCACTGACTTCTTTGCACACTTTGGGTTCAGTCTTTACGAGTTTTTCGATGAACATAAAATCCAAATAAATGAATCTTTCTTTCGTCCCTAAACCTGTGCACAACCGGCTCCTCAACACAACCGGCTCCTCAGTAAAGGGCAGTCTAGAGCGTTGATTCTTTCTGCTAATGAGATGTCATTTTCAGTCCAAATTATCTTAAACATTATAACACTGTTTAAGGTCAAATTTATGCAGATTTATGAAAAAAAAGTATTCTGTTTTTCTCATAACTATAAATATATGTAATCACACACAACATATAATATATATTATATTGATGTAATTGTAGTATACTGGCCATGGCTGACGATATCACAGTGACATAGAACCTCCCACCATGGCTGATGATGTCACAGTGACATAGAACCTCCCACCATGGCTGACGATCTTACAGTGACATAGAACCTCCCACCATGGCTGATGATGTCTCAATGACATAGAACCGCCCACCATGGCTGATGATGTAACAATGCCATAGAACCGCCCACCATGGCTGATGATGTCACAATGACATAGAACCGCCCACCATGGCTGATGATGTCATAATGCTATGTAGGTAACTGGCCAATCAGGAGCAAGATAGCTTAGCCCCGCCCACTCACCAGGGTATAAAAGCCCGCGCGCAGTGCCCACCTGCTCATTCTCTCCTGAGCCATGGAGAGAGCAACATCTCCTACTAGCCTTATGGAGCAAGCCATCCTGGACGAGTATGACCAGATCCAGGAGCAACTCCAAGGCTTGGAGGATGCCATATACAATGAGTATAATGATGCAAAATCTACCATTACCAGCCCTGTAGAGCCGCCCATCCTGGAGGACAACATCCAGGAGCAGCTCCAAGGCTTGGAGAATGCCATATACAATGAGTATAATGGTGCAACATCTACCATGACCAGCCCTGTAGAGCCGCCCATCCTGGATGGAACACCCAGGAGCTCAGCTCCAAGGGCTTGTAGGATGCCATATGCACATAGTATAATGTGTGCACATCTAACCCATGACCAGGCCCTTGTAGAGACGCCATCTGGAGAAACACCCCGAGCAGCTCCAATGCTTGGAGATGCATATACAATGAGATAATGGTTGCAAAATCTACCATGACCAGCCTGTAGAGCAGCCCTCGAGGAAGGGGACAACACCCGAGGAGCAGCTCCAACGGCTTAGGAGCGATTCCTATAATAAGTGGTGAACCTACATGCCACCGAGCAACATCGTCAAACCGGAGCATCAAGCAGTGCATATCAAATCTGCCTCTCTCATGCAGCCCTTAGACAAATCCTGGAGGACAACACCAGGAGAGCTCCAAGGCTTGGATACCTGTACACCCAGGACTGTGGAATGCACAGGAGGCGTGCCAACCGACAGTGGCGAACCACGGAGAACATAACACTGAGGATGGAAAAACCAGAAGGAAAGGAACCTGACGGGAAGAAGAAATCACAAAGGGTAAAAAGGCAAGTTCTTATCCTGGATCCATGTAACCTTGGATGATGGATCTCTAGTTGCAACCAAAGAGGGACCTTCTTCACATCAAGGAAGCCCTGCTAGTGAGATCCGGCTCAGACCCAGCCACATGGTGGACACAAAGTATGACAGAAATCCATACCTTTTGCAGCGGTTCCTGCCTGACTCCACTCTCTTAGACACACTAACACACCAAAAGCTATCACAGGTCTCACAAACATCTGAAGACAGAAGCTGCCAGAACTAGACCGTGACCACCACTTCTAGACCTAAACCCACCAGATGAGCTCCAAATGTCTGTGTCATCATCTGAGGCAGCGGTCGGCTGGAACAATTGCCTCCATTGACCAAAGCTACGCAGACCCTGAGACAGGGAGGAAGCTCGAAGGTCTGTGGTCATCAATTCTAAAAGCAGATGTTCTTTATAGTGAGTCCTTCAATCTAGCAAAGAGGGGGGGGGAACACGCTAAGAATTCGAGCGAAAGATTGCCAGAAAATTGAGACCTGTGCACTATGCCCCACCCTGACTCCAGCTTCTAAGACATAACCCACCAAGGATCAACAGGTCTCGCCAACATAGAGAGCCAGAAGCTGCCAGAACATAGGCAGTGACCACAGCTTTCTAGACTAAACCCACAGAGATGCTCACAAAGGTCCTGATGTGTATCATTGAGAGCAGAGGCGGCTGGAACTCTCCATTTCTGACCAAAGTACGCCGACCCTGAGACAGGAGAGGAGCTCCGAGGGTCTGTGCCATCATCTAAAAGCGAATGTTTTAGATGATCCGCATCTAACAGAAAAAAAAAAAAAATTTTTTTTGTTTTTTTCAGACTTGCAGGATTGCCCGCCCTGAACTACAGCCTATCTCGCCACTACCACCAGAGGAGCTCCGCAGGTCGGGTCACCATTAAAGCAGAATGTTCGTTATAGAGATCCGTACATCTACAGAAAATCCAGACCTGTGCAGGATGCATGCCCTGACTCCAGCTCTCTAGACACGAACCCAACCGAGGAGCTCCGCAGGTCTATGTCACCTCTAAAAGAAGAAGGTTGCCATTGGACATAAACCATCAAAGCCGTAACCTCCGTGGAAGAAGCCAGACTTATGCAGGACCATCAGCTGCCACCGTGCCTTACACTTGGGATGCTTCAACTTCCACAGAAAACGGGGAAAGGAGGCCGGCTTTGGAAGTCTACTTGCGACAGACAACTTACTCAAAGAGCGTGTCGCCATCAAAGTGATGGGACAAAGCGGTGGATACCAACACATCCTTCAGTCGTGTAGAGAAATCAAAATCCTCCAGAGTCACTGGAAGGCCCGTATCTATCATGGCCTGGCCTGCTTTCCACACCAGGAAATTTGTCTATTACGTGATGAAGTGGCTGCGCCTGATAGAGTGGGAACTTGAATCCATTTCTTCCGAGGACGTCGTCCTGAATCGCAACTGTAAAATTCATCGCAGCCGAAGTGCGTCTGTGGTGTAGAGTTCCTACACAAGCAAGGAATTCCCTTCGTGACATAAAAGCTAATAACATATCCTGACCACTGAAGGCCACATAAAAAAGCACGGACTTTGGCCTTGATGGACTGATGCATTCAAATGGTACTCTTCAAGCCGTTTGCGAGGAACCCAGGATATGCAGCCCCAGAACTGATTTCTTGGTTTCGCCCCATGGGCGAGGAGATGACTACGTTGCCTATTGGCATGATCCTCTACCAGGACTCTTCACATCAAGGGTGGAATTCCTGGAAAGTACTCGTAGAGAACGTGAGCAAGCTGTCCTCCATCATACTCCAGTCTTCCCAGAGTCTTAACTCCCGACCAAGTCCGCATCTTGGAAGGATGTGGTTTGTAAAGACCAGTACCGCGCCTGGGAGTCAGTGGAGGTCCGACACATCATTCTTCTCAGATATAACTGGGAAGATGGGAGGCCAGGAGGAATGGAACCACCCATTCATCCTGAGGAGACTCCGTCTTGACGAATACTGAAGAATTCTGCACTACGGCTGAACCAACCTCAGAAGAAGATCCCACAGAGAAGTAGGGGAAGTTTCAGCGTTCAGTTCGGCTACGTATGTCCAGAATTGTAAAGGAATAGTATCCTATCATCACCGAGACCAGAGGAGGAGAGAGGGGATCAGCAGACTCTTCAACAGTTGTCATGCAATATAAAGTAGGAACTATGGTCAATACTATAGACAGTCTTCCATGTTCTCCAAGGCAAGTCTTCAGCTACTCCGTTTGGTCATAGTACGTAGGCGTTTTCACGCCTATTATTTGGGACTTTTTACCCACCGGTCTTGTCCTGGAAGAGTAGCGTCCTGCTACATAGACCTTCTGAAGGTGGATCTTGCGCCCTTTCATCACGGACTTAGTCCGCTTGAAGCACGTAAGCTAGCGTCTTGCGCTTCAAGCACTGCAAAGCACTGCCCTGCAGGTTAGCGTTTGCTTCTTCGAAGGCATCTATAGACCTTCTGAGGTTTGCGTATTGCGCTTCAGTCATGTGACTGTCCGCTTGAAGCGTAGCGTCGTGCGATTCAAGCACTGCAAATGGACAGCCTGAAGGTTAGCATCTCACTTCTCAGCATGCATCCATAACACTTCTGACGGTGGTGTTTGCGTCTGGCGCCTTCAGGACCTGACTTGTCCAGCTGAAGGAGTAGCGTCTTGCACCTTCAAGCACTGCAAATGGATGCATGAAGGTGGTAGCTTCTCGGCTTCTTTCGAATGGCCTCCATAGAACCTTTCAGAAGGTTGAGTCTTGCGCCTTCAGTCATTGGACTTGTCCGCTGAAGAGTAGCGTCTTGAGCCTTCCAAGTAAGGAAAATGATGTGTAAAAATCTGCTTGGTTTTGGGTTGCCAGTTATATTAAATTAAAACAATATGCAATGGAGCGTTATAGGGGATTTATTAGGGTACAATACAGGGGAATAACATAGAGGGTAAACTAACTAAGGACAAAGAGATGGTGGGGAAGAAGTGCTCTCCTCTAAAGATCGGTATTACATCTTATATACATACACAAGTATCCCACACACAACTTGCCCCATCATCCCCTTCACAATGTCTGGCCAATCCACATGATGATTGTAGATAGAGTTCAATATATTCTTATCACACAACTTTCAGGAAAAGTAACTTGAGTCTTTGTTTCCCACAGGATCTGGTTTTAGAATCTCCAGGGGGGCACTGAATGAAGTGTAATAGCACAGGCCATTGGTATCACATGCAGCTGTCTTGCATCTTATAAGTGGCAATGTAGTGCATTTATGGCTAGTTCTTCCTCTGTCCAAAAAGACCACTTAAACAGGTCTCAAGCCACATCATGTAATATTTCCAACATTATGCCCTTGGGCCTGAAAGGCCCACACACCATTAGATCAGGTCTAGAACAGAAAATAAAAATCCATTTCTCCTCCTTATCTTCTTTGGGTGTGGAAATTATCTTTCTTTCTGGCTTTTCCTCAAGGCAAAGTAGTGGAAGGTTTTTGGGTAAGGAATAGGGACACCATGTTCATACACCATTTCACTACATTCTCCAATCCATTTCTTGAAATAACATTTTTCAATCTATACAATTATCCAACAAGATAGATCTCCATATATGCTAATAAGGTCATATTACAATATACATCAACTAAACACTTTGTATATAATAACAAAGCCAACATGGACAATCATTATAAAGAAGATATGAAATGGAAATGTAATAAAAAATTACAAAATCAGAAAATAGAAACCACTAACAATAGTAAGCAACAAACTGATTCAAACAAGATAGTCTTCTATGGGGTATAGTCTAGGGGGTTTCCAGATTAAGTTATTATAAACAAGTGTCGTGAAGGGTGAACTTCGTTTTATCACATTTACCCATACCAAAGAAGGTCTATTTTTACAAGGTTTATATTTACACTCCACAAATATTTTTGCATACATATCATATGGGTCTTCTGTGTCCAGAGAGTTGTTAGATTTACTAAAGGTATATACCATTGAACAGAATACATTCAGTCAATAAAAATATCCGCAGTCATATATTAGTGGATTGAGAAATGGCACTAATCACCTTAGAGTAGGTCCTTCATCTAATCTTACTTGTGTACAATAAAATATAGATACAATGGAGCATGTAGCTGAGACATGAATTATTATATGTTTAGGCATCCATGGAGACAGGCACATATCGTTACGAAAACGTAAAAAAAAAAAAAAAAAAAAAAACGCAAATGAATGTGCTTTTAATACCGTATGTTCTTCATAGTGGCTTTACGGTTATAAAGGAGGTGGCAGTTGTTTTAGAAAATTAAATAAGTTGCCAGTGAGACACATATATATCAAAGAAAACCTAAATAGAAAAAATATGCAAACATCTACATATCAGAATGTATCCTGAGATGTGTCTTGTTTATGACAATCACATTCATAACTAGGGTGTGACTGACGGTTGACAACAAAGCATTACAGATCACCACTTCTATTTGTCTCACACCAGGAATAATAAATTGTCTCTATTCGGACGGTAGGCCACTTCTAACTCAGTACAGTGCAGGTTTTAGGCAAAGTAAAAACAACCAAAAAATTACACATTGACATTATTTCACCTGACGGCCATTATTGAATTTTAAAGGCTTCTCCTTAAAAATACAAAAATTTTGTAGGTCCTCTGGTAAATGCTAAATGGAAAAAATAAAGCTAAATATAAATGATCCTCAGCCTCCGTATTTCTATATCTTTTTTTTCTACCCAAAAATGTAATATTTTGTGAATTACTAAGTCTGCCCTTTGGTCTTATACCTCTCAAACCCTGCCCCCTTTGGTCCAACCCAATGGTACCAAACACCATCAACCACCAAAATAAACTTGAATATGAACAAACCGCTTCATACCAGCCCTGTAGAGCCGCCCATCCTGGATGAAAACACCCAGGAGCAGCTCCAAGGCTTGGAGGATGCATCCTGGATGAAAACACCCAGGAGCAGCTCCAAGGCTTGGAGGATGCCATATACAATGAGTATAATCCAGACCTGTGCAGGATGCCCGCCCTGACTCCAGCTCTCTAGACACTAACACACCAGAGGAGCTAGTACGACACCATTATTGGACTTTTACCCACCGGTCTTGTCCTCTTGAAGAGTAGCGTCCTGCTACATAGACCTTCTGAAGGTTGCGTCTTGCGCCTTCAGTCACTGGACTTGTCCGCTTGAAGAGTAGCGTCTTGCGCCTTCAAGCACTGCAAATGGACTGCCTGAAGGTAGCGTCTTGCTTCTTCAGCATGCATCTATAGACCTTCTGAAGGTTGCGTCTTGCGCCTTCAGTCACTGGACTTGTCCGCTTGAAGAGTAGCGTCTTGCGCATTCAAGCACTGCAAATGGACAGCCTGAAGGTAGCATCTCACTTCTTCAGCATGCATCCATAGACCTTCTGAAGGTTGCGTCTTGCGCCTTCAGTCACTGGACTTGTCCGCTTGAAGAGTAGCGTCTTGCACCTTCAAGCACTGCAAATGGACTGCCTGAAGGTAGCTTCTCGCTTCTTCAGCATGCATCCATAGACCTTCAGAAGGTTGCGTCTTGCGCCTTCAGTCATTGGACTTGTCCGCTTGAAGAGTAGCGTCTTGCGCCTTCAAGTACTGGAAAATGGACTGTGTAAAATCTGCTTGGTTTTGGGGTGCCAGTTAATATTAAATTAACAACAATATTCAATGGATCTTTATAGGGGATTTATTAAGGGTACAATACAGGGGAATACACATAGAGGGTAAACTAACTAAGGGACAAAGAGATGGTGGGGAAGGAAGTGCTCTCCCTCTAAAGATCTGTATACCATCTTATATACATACACACGTATCCCACACACACTTGCCCATCATCCCCCCTTCACCACTGTCTTGGCCAATCCAATGATGATGTAGAGTCAATATATTCTTATCACACAACTTGCAGGACAAGTAACTTGAGTCTTTGTTTCCCACAGGATCTGGTAGAATCTCCAGGGGGCAATGGCATGAAGGTGTAATAGCACAGTCCATTGTTATCACATGCAGCTGTCTCTGCAATCTTTATTAGGGGCAATGTAGGCATTTATGGCTTAGTTCTTCCTCTGTCCACAAAGACCCTTAAACTGTCTCAAGCCACATCATGTCATATTTCCAACATTATGCCCCTTTGGGCCTGAAAGGCCCACACACCATTAGATCATGTTTAGAACAGAAAATAAAATCCATTTCTCCTCCATTATCTTCTTTGGGTGTGGAAATTATCTTTCTTCTTCTGGCTTTTCCTCAAGGCAAAGTAGTTGAAGGTTTTATGGGTAAGGAATAGGGCACCAATGTTCATCACACCATTCACTCACATTCATTCTCATATCCATTTCTTGAATAACATTTTTCCATCTATACCAATTATCCAACAAATATAGATCTCCATATATGCTAATAACTGTCATATTTACAATATACATTAAACTAACACTGTATATAATATACAAAGCAAACTGGAAATCATTATAAAGAAGATATGAAATGACATCATAATAAAATAAACAAAAATCATAATAATAGAAACCAATAACAATAGTAAAGCAACAACTGATTCAAACAGATAGTCTATGGGGTAGTCTAGGGGTTTCCAGATTAAGTTTATAACAAGTTTCGTAAGGGTGAACTATCAGTTTTATCACATTTACCCCATTACCAAATTGAATGTCTATTTTTACAAGGTTTTATATTTACACTCCACAAATATTTTTGCATTACATATCATATGTGTCTTCTGTTGTCCAGAGTTGTATAGATTTACTAAAGGTATACCATTGCACATGAATACATATCATGTAAATAAAATATCCGCAGTCATTATATTAGTGGATTCAGAAAATGTCACTAATCACCCTTTAGAGTAGGTGTCCTTCATCTAATCTTACTTGTGTACAATAAAATATAATATACAATGTAGTCATGTAGCTGAGACATTAATTACTATATGTTTAGGCATCCATGGAGACAGACACATATAGATTAAGAAAAATTAAAAAAAAAAAAAAAAAAAAAAATGCAAACTGAATGCTGCTTTTAATACCCTATGTTCTTCATTTAGATGCTTTACTGGTATAAAGGAGCGTGCAGTTTGTTTTAGAAAATTTAAATTAAGTTGCCAGTGAGACAAATATATCAAAGAAAACCTTAAATAGAAAAATATATGCAAACATCTACATATCAGAATGTATCTGAGATGTGTCTTGTTTACTGACAATCACATTCATAACTAGGTGTGACTGTACACCAAGCATTACAGATCACCACTAATATTTGTCTCACACCAGGAATAACTTGTCTTCTATTCGGCTGGTAGTGCACGTTATTACTCCGCTACCAGTGCAGGTTTTTAGGCAAAGTAAAAACAACCAAAAATTATCACATTGACATTTATTTCACCTGACGGCACATTATTTAATTTTAAAGGCTTCTCCTTAAAAATACAAAAATTTTGTAAGGTCCTCTGGTAAATGCCTAAATGGAAAAAATAAAGCTAAATATCAAATGATCCTCATCCTCCTTATTTATATATATTTTTTTCTTATAAAAAAAAAATGTAAATATTTATGTGAATTCACTATAGTCTGCCCCTTTGGTACTGCATTACTCTCTAAAACCATGCCCCTTTGGTACCACAAAATGGTACCAAACACCATAAAAAAATAATACTTGAATCATGAAAAAACTGCTTCATTAAAAAATAAATAAATAAATTTAAAAAAAAAAAATCCATCATTCCTAAGCACCAGGTACTTAAAAAAAATGTGTATTGACACGGTTTACATACTACATTTAACAGAACACAAAACAGACAACATAAAACAATGAGAGCTAATTCAGCTTCTACACATCATAGGGTGGGACAACAGGCAGTTTCCAATCCATCTTCTGTCAATGATTAAGTGAGGTCATCTATGGGACAAGATAAACAACAAAGACATAGCACAAAACAAAAAAACAACAAATACATTACACACAGGACCTATACATCACAATGGGATGTTACTTCATGTTTTTAATTGTTTGCAAACAATTAACCCTCATAAATTTTGAGCTCATTACACCACGTGGTTTTATTTGTAAAGACATAAAACTTTATACAAACAATATCTTTCACATACTACTTTTTAATGACCTGTAAACAAAAATGGCAATATTAATAACTTGTTTCTTCAGCCAACCACCTTGTTGCCTAAAAGAAAACGTAATGACAGTTATCACACAAACAATACTCAAAACAGATATGTAAAACACAAGATCAAAGCATGGAGCCTGTAGAAACAAAACAAAGTGTTAGTTTCTTTGTCCTGGAGTCATGTGACAAAAGAAATCCAGTCTACAAGAGAAAGAAAACATAGTTAGAAACCAAGAAATTCATACCATTAACACAATTCCAAATCTATTCATTCACAATGTGTATTGGTATATCCACACATTAATAAGCCATGCTGCTGCTGTACTGTGCCGTGTTTATTAGCAGGGGGAGGGCGATCTGTGACCAGCTCCAGAATAGCCAGAATGGCAGCCCTGCCCATGGATTGTACCCTGGGACATTAGCACCCTCCTTGTGCTCCCTGCCATGAGGGGGAGGCTGTTCTTTCTTATCCCTGTGTATATTGGGAATCTTATTTGCATGTGATGTGTTCTCCTCACATGTCTCTGTGTGGCTACTTCCAGGAGGTGTCATGGCCTCCTCACATATCTCTGTGATCACTGTGTTCTGGTTGGTCTCAGGCTCAATGGCATCAATTTCTTTATACAATGAATTATAATGTGTCTCATGGTTTGCATTATTTACATTGCAGAAACGTTTAATATGTCCTGGCCTCCCACATCCATAGCAATACCGGAAATGTCTCGTCCTCCTAGCTCTGTGCTCTGTAGACAGATATCCTGATGGTTCATCCCTATTGTTAGACTCCTGACACCAGTCCCTGAGTATATTAATAAAGTTCTCTAGAGATGTGGCATTTCTAAGGGCAACCTTTGTGGTGTAATTCACATTACACTGATTTGCCATTGAATAGAGGAAATCAGAGTCATCCTGAGACATATCCGGGCAGTTGTAAACACTCCTAAATAAGGTCAGGTACTTGTTACAGAAGATAAGGGGGTCATCACCTGTCCTGAACCTATATCTTCTCAGGGTATTCTCACCCCTTATGTCTCTCCCTCCCATGATACGCTGCAATTCCTTCCTTCTTAAGTCCGCACCACTATCATCATCTCCCATGTGTGTAGATGACAATTGTGCGGCCAGAGGCCCAGGAAGCCATGCTTGGAGCAGAGACCAGGCATCCTTATTACACAAGTTGTATTGCCTCACCACAGATTCAAATTTATTGGATACAATTATTGGTGATTCATTTGTATCCCATTCTCCAATAACCTGACACAGATGTAGTCTATCCTGGATGGTGAGTGTTGGAGACTTATCTGCAGGTATTGGATTGTGTTCATCACTCCAACCCTCGGGTGTGACAATGCAGACATCTGCTGCTTTATGGCAGGTCTGGTTTTGTACTTGGAGGGACCGGATCTGTTCTCCTTGTTTATACAGTTTGGCCATTGTTTCAGACAACTGACCCTTTAGTGATGTAATTAACACGTCCCTCTGATGTATCTCCCTTTCTAAGGAATGTATATGAGTTTCAGTAGAAACAGAACTCAATCTACACTCATCGAGCTGCTTATCCAAATCTCCATTTCTTAAAGTCAGCTCATCCACCTTTGCTTGTAGATTATCCATCTCACTAGTTGTTTTTGCAGAAATTTCAATCACAGAGTCACTGATTCTGTCTATACTTTCCTTACATTGGAGCCTTTGTATGTACCAATTTACTTCCTTTACCTCAGCCAATTCTTTCATCTTAATGAGCATCATAATTTCATTGCCCAACCTTTCTTTCTTCCCTCTCTTACTGAGCACTTTCCTTTCTAACTTCTCATTATGGGCCTTACATTGCATCATCAGCTCCTTATATTGCTCCTCTAGTGAACCATCTGCACATGAATGGTAGCGAGCAGAGGAATACTTTTTCACAAACTTTTGAACAAGTTCCATCTCTGTTACCACAATACACACTGACAAACACACAAATGACAAACTAAGCAAACACAGTTTGTGTAATTATCTACTATACTAACGTTCCGAAAGGCTACTTTACACACTGCTTAAGCCTTTAGACTCATTCAATCTAGGAAAATGTACAGCTATATCAAGGAACACACTTTTTCCTACAACTTTACCTCTGTACACTAAAACACAACCGCTCACACTTAACGTTAACCTACAATCTCAACAAGCGACTTCCTATACATTCACATAAAACAACCTGGCTTATCAAAGATAATAATGTAATATAAAACTTGTTACTTACCAGGATTTTCTTTGTACCAAAGATCCAAATTCCGTTCATAGATTGAAGTAGCGCAGATAATTTGCCGTGGATTCTCTGTAGAATTTAAATTACAGGTCCAGACTGGGGTGCCAAATGTAAAATCTGCTTGGTTTTGGGGTGCCAGTTAATATTAAATTAACATATAATACTGCCCCCTATGTACAAGAATATAACTACTATAATACTGCCCCCTATGTACAAGAATATAACTACTATAATACTGCCCCCTATGTTCTCCTCTTTCCTCCATATTAATATGGGTTTCATCCCAGCTGGTGCAATTCTGGCAGACCTGTGGTCCTGTATCAGCCTGTATGTATGATGGCGGTGTAATAGACTGTATGTGTTTTTTATATATTTGTGTGTATTACTACTTCTTGTATAACATCTCCATATTCTTTCCCCTTCAGTTGGAAAGACTTCGTTGATCACACGGTTCATGTATGACAGCTTCGATAACACCTACCAGGTAATCTGCCGGGATGTACAGGGTGGGAGGGAGATTCAATATAAAGAGATCCTTAAAGGGGCTGATCATAACAACCTCCTAATAGTGCAGGGAGTGTAGGCCAAGCAGTGGGTGCTCATATTTGGGTACAGTATACCGCGTGGAGGTTTTATGATGACACTATTCTCGGTCACTATATGTATTGTCTATAATGTAGAATTTTTTTTTTTTTTTTTTTTTATAAATAAAATCTGTCATTTAACCCCTTCTGTGTTTATCCTTGACAGGCAACGATTGGTATCGACTTCTTATCAAAGACCATGTACCTGGAGGACAGGACAGTAAGTGCGCTGCCCACTCATGCTGCTCCTGGGCGTCTTCGTGGATTATCAAAGCTTTGTGTCCCTCCTTTTCTGTTCTTGTACTCACAGTTAAAGGGACGTACAATGTTAAGGGGCTGTGATGACCTCCCTGACCCCTGCCTGCAGATGGCTCTTGTGTGTGTCCAAAGTGACCTGCAGTAATGTTATGTACCTCCTAGTGGTGGATGTGCACATTTTGGGGTCTGTAGGTCTTCCTTTTGCTGCAGCAGGTATTATCAATATCTATTTAAAGGGATCATCTGCTCTGAACTTTCATCTCATCACATAGTGTCTTTGAGGTTGCATCCAGAGATGAGCAGCAGGACTGTGATAAAAAGATTTCTATTGCAGGTTTGTAGCTTCTCCAAGTGCACAGAGGGTGTGTCCTCACACTGCTGTGCTCTCTACAGCCAGTGTTAGGTATTGCCCCTGGAGACATGTATAAGTGTACTTTTGTGTATGTTGTAAGTAGCAGCAGAACTGTGATATATGGGTTTTTATTCCAGGACTGTACTTGGTGGGCTTTGTAAAATCTGCTTGGTTTTGGGGTGCCAGTTAATATTAAATTAACAATAATATTCAATGGATCTTTACAGGGGATTTATTAAGGGTACAATACAGGGAAATACACATAGAGGGTAAACTAACTAAGGGACAGAGAGATGGTGGGGAAGGAAGTGCTCTCTAAAGATCTGTATACCATCATATATACATACACACGTATCCCACACACACTTGCCCATCATCCCACCTCCACCACTGTCTTGGCCAATCCAATGATGATGTAGAATCAATACATTCTTATCACACAACTTGCAGGACAAGTAACTTGAGTCTTTGTTTCCCACATCTGGTAGAATCTCCAGGGGGCGATGGCCTCCAGGTGTAATAGCACAGTCCATTGTTATCACATGCATCTGTCTCTACAATCTTTATTAGGGGCAATGTAGGCATTTATGGCTTAGTTCTTCCTCTGTCCACAAAGACCCTTAAACTGTCTCAAGCCACATCATGTCATATTTCCAACAGGCTTTAAGCTACTCAACAGATGTGAGTAAAATCTGTAGCAGGCTTCTGGGTGTATACCCCTGCAGGGGCTATGGAATAATAAAATACAGAGAGCACAGCAGTGTGAGGACAAACCCCCAGAGAACCTGGAGAAGCTGCAATCCTGGAATATAAATCCATATATCACAGTCCTGCTGCTACTAACAACATAAACAAAGTTATGATTACAAATCTCCCCAGGGACAGTATCTAACACTTTATGCAGAGAGCACAGCAGTGTGAGGACAAGCCCTGAGAGAAACTATAACAACTTTTTACATTGTCCCTGGAGTGATGTGTAATCATAAATTTGTGAATGTTGATAGTAGCAGCAGGACTGTGAAATAATATTTTGGGATTGTAGCTTCTCCGAGCGCTTGTCCTCACACTGCTGTTCCACAGCCCCTTTGCTGTGTCCGTTGTGATATATATATATAAGATTTTACTCGCAGCAGAGAGGGGCTGCGGAGCTGTAGTCTACAGTCCTGCTGCTCCTATTTGGTCTCTGGTGGAGGGTTTGGCAGGGCAGGTGCAGCGCCCCCTCTCCTGGTGACTGTTTCCCTCCTTGCTGACTGTCTTCCATCCCACAGATCAGATTGCAGCTCTGGGACACGGCGGGACAGGAGAGATTCCGCAGCCTGATCCCCAGTTACATCCGTGACTCTGCAGCGGCCGTAGTAGTGTACGATATTACAAGTAGGTATTGGTGCCGGCCGCCTTATGACGTGTGTTTGTTTTCTCTCCCCCCCCCTCTCTCTGCTGTGCCGGGTCGCCCCCCTCCCCACTTGTCAGGTCCGGCTGCAGCTCTGGGACACAGCAGGTCAGGAGCGGTTCAGGAGTTTGATCCCTAGCTACATCCGAGACTCCACTGTGGCTGTTGTTGTTTATGATATCACAAGTGAGTGTGGACGAGAACGTCTTTGCCTTTAATATAATGTCGTCTGGTGGTCATCACCGCAGCGCCGACCCGGTTATAACGGACCATCCCCCACGTGTGGGCAGACCCAGTCATAAATCCCTCTCCCCCAGTACTAGCGCTATATAGCGGCATACCATCACCTGGTTTCCAGATAGGGAGATTGGGATCCCCCCTTAAAGGGGTTGTCCAGAGGTTTGTTTCTTCCTGAAACAGCGCCACACCTGACCATGGTTGGTGTTGGTATTACAACTCTGCTCCATTCATCTCTGTGCAGCTGAGCTGTAGTACCGGTGCGAACCATGTGGTCAGGTGTGGCGCTGTTTTAGGAAGAAAGAAGCTATATGTGTCAACCTCCGGACAACCCCTTTAACTAGCAGCTAACGTTGATACGGACCGTACTGGCCCAAGCCCAAACTGGCCGTGTCTAGTCACTTGTCCCAGTTCCTTGTACACGCAGCAGAGGCAGTGATTCAGAAACTTAAAGGGATCCATCAGCCCCCTGGTCATGTATAAACTACAC
The DNA here is from genome assembly GCA_019512145.1 of Engystomops pustulosus. NCBI lineage: Eukaryota > Metazoa > Chordata > Amphibia > Anura > Leptodactylidae > Engystomops > Engystomops pustulosus. The sequence goes on along the minus strand of CM033647.1, from coordinate 160,650,228 downwards.
ACAGGTCCTTGTAGGGAAAGGGTCCTACATTATACACATCATTATATGCAAATTAGCATTCCAGTGCAGAAGGGGCATGGCCTCAGGGCACCTGCATGCTCATTTGCATAAAGGTGATCACTATCTGTGTATTGGACGCTCAGTACCTGGCGTCTGTTCCCCCGCAGCCATGGTGCGTACTGGGTTTGGTCACAATAGTGGAACCGGCGCAGGTTCTGACGGACCCCATCTATCCGCCCTTTAAAGGGATTGTCCAGAAAGTAAAGTTTCCCCCTTAAAACAGAGCCACACCTTTCCACGTGTTGTACTTACTACTGCAGCTCGTTGTCTTACTACATGTATATCAGTAGCGATGGACAAGCCCTTAAGGTGATTAGAATATAAGAAAAGGTCCCTGACTGCCCCTCCCCCCATTCCCTGTCACAGGGACCTAGAAATACCTTGTTTTGCAAGTATTGACCATGTTGTAGTTTAGTAATAGTGGCGCCCCCTAGAGTATTGTTCTGGTGGTGTCTCTTACATGGGGTACCAGTTGTATCTCCCTCCCCCGTGGTCCGTTATAAGCGGAGAGCGCTGCGCGGTGCGTGCATGTCGTGTGCTTGCTTCCTGTGCCGTCTCGTTGTTGTGTCCTGCACGTTTCTCTGTTGTGCATGTTCTGTCTGTAACGCAACGTCCTCAAGTGTCCTGTGCCCCACGTGTCCATGTGCCGTCCTGTCCCATCACTTGTCTATAGTCCCCAGGAGAAGGGCTTGTCTATATATGGATAATACACACAGTGATGTCACAGTACAGGGATAATACACACAGTGATGTCACAGTACAGGGATAATACACGCAGTGATGTCACAGTACAGGGATAATACACGCAGTGATGTCACAGTAGGTCCTCATCAATATCTGAGAGCAGAAGTTGTCAGAGCATAGGCAGTGATCACCGCTCTCTAGACCTAACCAGTGGAGCTCCAGAATGTTCACCAACATCTAAAAAAGATGCTGCAAGAACATAGACAGTCACCACCGCTTTTTAGACCTAAACCCACCTGAGGAGCTCCACAGGTCCCCGCCAACATCTGAGAGCAGAAGCAGCCAGTACATAGGCAGTGACCACCCCTCTCTAGACCTAAACACAACAGAGGAGCTCCCCGGGTCCTCACCAACATCTGAGAGCAGAAGCTGCCAGAAGAACATAGGCAGTGACCACCTCTTTCTAGACCAAATCCCACCAGAGGAGCTCCACAGGTCTTCACTAACATCTGAAAATCAGAAGCTACCTGAACACAGGCAGTGATCACCGTTCTCTACACCTAAAGTCACCAGAGGAAACCTACATTTCCTCACCAACATCTGAGAGCAGAAGCTGACAGAACATAGGCAGTGACCACCGTTTTCTACACTTAAACCCACCAGCGGAGCTCCACAGGTCCTCACCAACATCTGAGAGCAGAAGCTGCCAGAACATACGCATTGACCTCCTCTCTCTGGACCTTAACCCACCAGAGGAGCTCCAAAGGTCTGTGTCATCATCTTAGAGCAGCGGCGGCCGGAACATCTCCATTGAGCAAAGCTCCTCAGACCATGAGAGGAGCTACTCAGGTCTATGTCATCATCTAAAAGCAGGAGGTGCCAGTACATTAGGCACATCAAAGCCGAAACCTCCATGGAAGAAGCCAGCACTTCTGCAGGACCATCGGCTGCAAGTGTCCTTATCACTTGGTTGTTTCAACTTCTACTGAAAACTGGGTCAAGGAGGCTTCGGAATGTCTACTTTGCGACAGAGAACATCCTCAAAGAGCATGTCGCCATCAAAGTCGTGTACATAGAGTTTTATACAACACATCGCTTCAGTCTTGTAGAGCATCAAATTCTCCAGATCTCACGTGGAAACCTGTAACTCATCCCTGGCCGTGCCGCTTTCCACACCAGGAACTTTGTCTATTACGTTATGGAACTGGCTGATAGAGGGGACTTCATTTTTCCGAGGACGTCGGCCTGACGTCACAACTGTAAAAGTCATCACAGTAGAAGTGGTCTGTGGTGTGGAGTTCCTACACAAACAAGGAATTCTACATCCTGACCTAAAGCTAAATAACATACTCCTGACCACTGAAGGCCACATAAAAATCACTGACTTTGGCCTTTACGTGACTGATGCATTCAATGGTATAAAACGCCATTGCAGAGGTCACCCAGGATATGCAGCCCCAGAACTGGTTCGTGGCTTGCTCCATGGGAGAGGAGCTGACTACTTTTCCATCAAATACATCACACAGAAAAAACAAGAGGAATAACGTACAAACTATGTAGAAGATAAATGAATAGACTTTATTAATCCCAAAACATGATAAAATATATCCATTAAAAAGTATGGCTACAGGAGGGACAGAGGTTTACATGGCCAGGGACCACAGTACATAGGGTCAATCAGTTATAGTAAAGGGCATAATAAAGTAACACACAGTTATGAAATTTGCCCATCTGGATCACAATTGTATGTTCCAAATTACTACAGTAGAATGGCACTTTGAAATAAGAATATATACATTTAATATGTGACTGTGAACCAGATAACTATGACCTGGAGTTTTACCTGGAGTGTGAGATCCCCAACGCGCGTTTCAACCCGCCAGTCTTTCTCAAGCCACAGAAATCGGGGGGCCGTGCTTTCAGACGACCGGACGGATTCGGACAAACTGCGAAATTTAAAAACGATTTTGTGTCGCAAGATCAAGCAGTCACATGCACCAGGAAGAAGAAGGTGAACTCCGGCGGATCTCAGCGCGGAAACGATACATGCAGGAAATTGGATGCACAGTCTTAGTGAATCATGCTGGACCCGAATCCTCGTTGGACAATGCGCCACGGGATCGCGACAGGACTGGGTAAGTAAATCTACCCCAATATGTTTTCAACAATAGGGCACAGCCACCCCAAAATGGGATCACTGCAAAATACATCTCATCCCGCAAAAAATTGCCTCCACATGGCCCCACTAAAGACTAAAATTTTATAGCCAACGAAAGGGCTCAATGCCTAGGTTTGTTTATGAATGTTCGGATGTCCTCATTGGTCGTACAGAGGCAGATGCTCTTTTTGGTGTTGAACACCAATTCTGCTGCCACAGGTTTGGATTTGGCCCCAACCGGAAAATCTGGGTCATGAGCTACTGAGCAACCAATCATCCAGCTTATAGTCTCAAGCTACCACATCCATGGCCAAGACCAAGAAGGAAGAGGCAGGAATAGGGCAGATAGGGGAAAGTATTATTAATTGCCCTTTTCAGGGCAGGTAGGGGCTGGAGGCTGCTTAATGAGGGACAGATACAAATTTTAAATGATTGCCCTTTTCAGGGCAGTGTATGCTGTTTGGCCGCTATAGAGCAGGGCCAGTGATAGCACTAATTTCATCTATATTCTCATACAGGACAGGTCATGGTAAAGATTTCACCATTTTCCCATAGCTTTGTGATAAATATGGCCAGGGGCAGGGGGTCTTATACTCATCAGTGTTAGTACAAATTCCCTCTTTCCTCCGTCTTGATTAATTGAGCTACAATGTTGTCTCCAGGAGGTAGCTACTCAAAGGACTTCCTCAGCCATAGCAGCTCCAAGGATCTCTCAGAGGCTTCCCTCCATTTTGGTTGACAACAGAGAAAAAAAATCTCAGACCAATATGTTGGTTATGGGCAGTTATGGAGTTTTGATCCATCTCAGCCCAAGGCCAGATACTTTTCTTTGGCATCAGTGTAGCCAGAGGATCGTATAGCTATGGTTGTAGCATTCTTAAACACAATGGTATAAATATCTCTGAATGGGACCATAGCAAATGGGTCAGGTTTGGTGTCAATGCGATCCAGGGATTTACCCGGATCCAATGAGACCATAACCCTGACCCTATGACTTCCCCATGTATTTGTACTCTGTTTAACTGTATATATATATCTATTGTGTGTACTGTTTGTCTAGTGTGCCCATAAGACAATTATATATCAAATTTTACCTGCGTTGCTCTTTTATCTCGATCCACGAATCCCAACGTCCATGTCTCGGTTGTATACAAGCTACCGGGTTGTTTCCTCACCCTGTATTGTCCCGTCAGGGACCGGGCTTTATATTATAGGAGAACTGGTGGCAGCTTATTGGGTTGAAAAGGTTCTGTTTCACTGAGGCTAGTGAGAGGGATCTTTTAGCCATTCAGGGTTGTGATTTATTGTTGTGCGGACAAACTCTAAATTGCTTCCTTCGCCTTCCAGGACCCGTGCATAAAGGGAGTGTCTATAGAAGAATAATTAATTGACCTAGCGTAGCCCTCAGTGGTCTGAAGCGTCACATTGTCATCACGAGCATTTAGTGCAGCATTTTATTTGTTGTTAATTTTTTTAAATTTCTTTATTTTCTGTTTATGATTTTAAGTGTTGTTCATTAGCTCATTTTTGGCAGAACAATTGCCCTCATTACCCCCATTTTGTAGCCCTTGACCCCATGCAACCACCATTTCACAACCATTTACGGGTCACCAAGTAGGGGGGTTCAAGTTTGGGTCTAATCTGGGTAGCGAAGCAAACTTTTTTCCGAAGTTTCCACAAACCAGTCAAACTTGAATTTTGATGGGTTCACTCAACACGAAGTCCACTGATTGGCTGAAGGGGGTGCTGTGACCCCGGCCAAGACAAGAAGACTGCAGGCACAAGGTCTACGCTCTGCTGTGGAGTCACCTGAAGTCAAACCTGTCCAGAATCTGCAGGGGAATAGACCTCCACTTCATTCATTGCCACTTCATTTTCCGATTGAGTTCCGGACCCAGTTTGGATCAGGGAGCCACAGATCTAGAATCACCTTCTAATTTGCTGAGGTGGTAACTTGGTGAGATTCCTGGACCCTATAGTCCACTGCGATCTGCTGCAGTGCTCAGGTGTGTCTCATGGGGGCGCTGTCTGTGGAGCACTCACCCTGTGCGTCCGGTGAACACTCGGTCCATGTGGAATGCATTGTTACTGGATGACTGAGTACAGATGCCGCGATCCTGAGCTATTTTTATCTGCTCGGGATTAATCCGCTCTCTGGACGGCCGCCCGCACGTTACGCTGATGTCATTGTTTGTAACATCCAGGCAGTGACTTCATTAAGTAACGGACGCTGCGCTCTTCTCTTCCTGGATGGATTCTGTTCCATCTGTCCATTTATGGAGAGACAAAGAAAAGCTGTTATTCACGAAACAGGGCTACACCTGTCCTGGCTGCTGGTGACCGCGGTATCTAAGGGGTTAAACAAAGGTGCAATATTGTGCAAGGAGCTGAAGCAGATAATGAAGGGTTCACATACTTTACACTAAACCCACCAGAGGAGCTTCACAGGTCCTCACCAACATCTTAGAGCTGCAGAAGCTGCCAGAAAATAGGGAGTGACCACCGCTCTCTAGACCTAAACCCACCAGAGGAGCTCCACAGGTCCTCACCAACATCTGAGAGCAGAAGCTGCCAGAACATAGGGAGTGACCACCGTTCTCTAGACCTAAACCCACCACAGGAGCTTCACAGGTCCTCACCCACATCTGAGAGCTGCAGAAGCTGCCAGAACATAGGGAGTGACTACCACTCTCTAGACCTAAACCCACCACAGGAGCTTCACAGGTCCTCACCAACATCTGAGAGCAGAAGCTGCCAGAACATAGGGAGTGACCACCACTCTCTAGACCTAAACCCACCACAGGAGCTTCACAGGTCCTCACCAACATCTGAGAGCTGCAGAAGCTGCCAGAACATAGGCAGTGACCAGCCCTCTCTAGACCTAAACCCACCAGAGGAGCTCTGCAGGTCTTTGTCATCATTTGATGCCATAACATCTGCATTAACCAAGCTCCGTAGACCGTGAGTCGTCATCTCAAAGCAGCAGGTGCTAGAACAAGAAGTCCACCACAGCCAAAACCGCTGTGGAAGACCATTCACCATGCAATGTTAAAAAAATCAGTTTTTAAATTATATGCAGTTCACCTGACGTGGGCCTATGAGTGAGTTCTGCATATGGTATTTTACTTGCACTGCTCCGCCTTCTTCTTCCTGATTGAGAGGTCTCACTGCTGGGGTATGCTGCTGTATGGAACACTGAGAGAGAGCTCTGTTATATCATTGAGCACTTCATGTCATGTGGCCCGGGTGATGTCATATAAGGTCCTTTATTCAGTTACATTTACAATGTCTACTCCAAATATGTATCTGATCACATGAAATCACAGCAGCCTCCATGAACTTCTACTCCTCCCCATCCTCCATGGAGGCTGCTCTCATTTCATTTGATCAGATACACACATGGGGTAGACTTTGCCAGTCTTACTAGGTAAACAACCCTTCATGACATCACCCTGGCCATATGATAAGTGCTGAATGCTGAGAAGAGGCATGTGTGATGGGGATGGTCAGTGTAGGTCGGATTACCATCTCTCCAGGACAATACATAACACTGGCTGTAGAGAGCAACAGAGCACAGCCAGTGTGAGGCTCGGATTACACTCTCTCCAGGGACAATATATAACACTGGCTGCAGAGACACAGAGCACACCGTGTGAGGTTCTGATTACACATCTCTCCAGACATACGGAACACTGGCTCCCAGAGAGCACAGAGCACAGCAGTGTTTGGATCAGCACCATTGCGTATGATAGACTACAATCCCTGGAATATAAAACCCATATATCACAGTTTCTGCTGCTGCACTAACACATAGAGCAAGGTCTTATTACAGTTGTGTTCCACTGATGGCATTATCTGTGATGAAGGCAGCGTCACCCGCATATCTTGGCCATAGTCTGCTCGGTGTCTCGTGTAGCCCCACTTCCGGGCAGAGCTTCGAAGATCCCAATCTCCATGTTATATTACCTCCATATAAGATGTTGTGTGTGGTCACTGCCGACCTTGTGTGCGCATGCTATCCTGCAAAAGGAAATGACCCAAAATCTGGAGCCAACCTGACATGTTATAATATTGGGAACGACCATCTCCCAATATTATTTAACATGTCAGGTTGGCTCCAGATTTGGGTCATTTCCTTTGTGCAGGATCCTATAGCGGCACAAGGTCGGCAGTGACCATCACACAACATCTTATATGGAGGTAATATAACACTGGAGATTGGGATCTTCTAAGCCTCATGACAGGAAAGTTGAGGGCTACACAGAGACACCGAGCAGACTATGGCCAGATATCGCAGGGTGACGCTGCCTTCATCACAGATAATGGCCATCAGTGGAACAATCTGTAATAAGACCTTGCTCTATGTTGTTAGTAGCAGCAGAACTGTGATATATGGGTTTATATTCCAGGATTGTAGCTTCTCCTACTGCACTGGTGCTGTATCCAAACACTGCTGTGCTCTGTGCTCTCTGGAGCCAGTGTTCCGTATTGTCCCTGGAGAGATGTGTAATCAGACCTCACACTGCTGTGCTCTGTGCTCTCTGCAGCCAGTGTTATATATTGTCCCTGGAGAGATGTGTAATCAGACCTCACACTGCTGTGCTCTGTGCTCTCTACAGCCAGTGTTATGTATTGTCCCTGGAGAGATGTTTAATCAGACCTCACACTGCTGTGCTCTGTGCTCTCTGCAGCCAGTGTTATGTATTGTCCTGGAGAGATGTGTTAATCAGACTCACACATGCTGTGCTCTGTGCTCTCTGCAGCCAGTGTTATATGTTGTCCCTGGAAGATGTGTAATCAGACCACACTGCTGTGCTCTCTGCAGCCAGTGATATGTATTGTCCTGGAGAGATGTGTAATCAGACCCTCACACACGTGATGCTTCTGTGCTCTCCGGTCCTCACCAACATCTGAGAGCAGAAGCTGCCAGAACATAGGCAGTCACCACCGCTCTCTAGACCTAAGTTTTCTTTCTGCTGCTACAAACAACATTACACAAAAGGTCCGGTTACACATCTCTCCAGGGGATAATATGCACACTACATTATAGAGCAGAGAACACAACAGCATGCGTGGCCCGAGAAGCTCTTAATATGTGAATCCACATATCACAGTCTGCTGTACTAACAACTACCCAAAGGTCCGGTACACATCCTCTCACAGGTGTGAATAAATGCAACACACTCTATAGAGGCAGAGGAGAACAAAACAGCATGCGGAGAAAGCTCTAATCCTGTGAATCCACATATCACAGTTCTGGACTTGCTTACTACAACATACAGAAAGTAATATAATACACATGTATCAGGAAAAATATTTAACACTGCCTGCGGAGGAGCCACAGAGCACAGCAGTGTGGGGGACACCAAAGTGCACTTGGGTAAAGCTACAAATCCTGGACGTATTTTTCACAAGTCCTGATCCTGATTAAAGGTCAAAATCCACATTTTTACTTTCCAATGGCAGGTTTTTTTTTAAACAGATTGTGATTCGATTGAAATGCAGCAAACCAGAGTTACCTGAAAATCCAACTAATATATGCATTAGAGATATAAAACTGCTATCAAAAACTTTGCCAAAAATGACTAAATTCAAACTGGCATATCTCTAAACAGAGGAGTTTGTTAGTCTGTTTACCATGGGGGAGACGCATCTAGAGAGGAGCTTGCAGACATAAAAATAAAAAACTATGAAATCCCACAATTTCCGCGGTCGCGCAGGGGATCGGCGAGGGATGCTTTCTCACAACCTATCCTATCCATTGCCGTACAAACCATCATCAGTTTAAGACGTTACTGGCGAAGGTTTTAAAAGGCCTCACCCCGACCTCAAGGCGTTCCGGAAAAAGAAAACAATCATGTGTTACACAATCCGCAGGCCCCCGGCCCGTCCATGCACCAGGAACGGTCCCATCCATGGACAATCTGATCCATCCGGATTGGGGGAACGAAGATGACATCATAATCCATCAGCATAATTGGCTAATATTGGATCTGCTCAGCGGGTGCGCCTCCTCGCCTCTGCCGCTACATATTCCCGATTATATATCTCGCTACATTGTATCGCTAATTTGAGACATTGACGGCTCATCTACTAAGGGTCAGCGGGACCGCGGATTTGTCGTGGGGTTCCCGATATTTCCTTTGCGCGGAAAATTGTCCCGGGGATTTTGGCGCACTGAGACTCGAGGATTGTGGCGCACCGGCATGCATGCGACACCACCCGACGGATCAGACAAACCACAGAATTTTAAAAAAGAATTGTTGTCGCAAGGATCAGCCACTTTACATTGCACCGGGAAGAAGAAGTTGAAAACTCGGCGGCATCAGTATTGTTATCGTGCAGGACCCGAAAAAAAATCCTCGTGCGGGACAACACACGCGGGGATTAGCGACGGGATCGGGTAAGTAACCATGCCTCCAATATGCCTTGTGATTTCATGAGGATAATACTTGGTTGTACAAGTTTCTAATGCTATAAAAAAAGCTTATGACGCGGATGATTTGTCACCCTGGTCATCTGACATCACAGCTACATTGCAGAGATAGGATGGGGAGGGAGCTACTGGATTCAGCCCATGGAGGCCACAGCCACCTCGGACCGCTTTATGTTGTAGCCGTTGCTTAGATACCAGGTAAAAATAAAGCTCAAATATATGGGAATTTAAGGGGAAACAATTTTAGCTAAATAGAAAGGTTTGTCAGTTAGGTTACTTGGGCTCTATGGGAACCTGTCACTAGCTGTTATTTGTGAAAAATGTGGTTGACGGGCGTTCCCTTTTAAAATACTGCATTCAGGTGGCGGGAGGAGTGTCTACCTGGCCGCCCACATGGCAGTCAAGACGATAATTAACCTTTTTGCTGCGTGGAAGCCGACCCATCCTGATTACTCGGAAACGGCTGAGAGACCAGAAAAAAGAGAGAAAAATTCTCAACGAGCAGCGGAATCCGGTCATTGACAAGTCTGTTTAAAGGGAGGCGGAGGGAAAGGATTGAAAGACTCTTTTAATCTTTGAAAGTATTATAGAAATAGTCATAACACCCAAAGTTCTGTATTAGGAGCTTTTATGTTCATAAAGAAAGTTCATTTTCCATTTTTTCCTATTCAATTTTTCACGTGACTCGATGGTCAAGAAAGAAGGACATATTTACGAATTTTTTAAAAAACTTTCTAAATTGTAATTTTTTTAAAAAAAAAAAACTCTCCGTATCCTTCTCATCTCCCCCTTGCTGTCTCCTAGACCCAGTACGGCCATCCTAAATTGAGGGGTTGGATGGAGGGGGTGTGGAGCCACTTCAGACTTTCCGGCCTGCGCTAATTAGCGCAGAAAATTACTGACACCTTTCAATTAAGGTGGTTAAGCATTCGTCAGGAATGCTAGTATTTGTCGGGGGCGCATCCGCAAGCGATGGCCGAGTATGGTTTGCCTTGCGGTTCCGCTTGTCTTTGTGCGAGGCCGTGGCCGGTCTGTGACTCGTAAGTGGTTTTTGGGCTTCGACTTCGTTTCCAAACCCGTTTAATTCAATATCAAAAAGATATTTGTACAATGCTATGGCGGGTTCTTTCCTTTAAGAAGCGCGGACGCGGAAAGCAGGGAAAGGCACGCGGCCCTTTGTACACAATCCCAACACAAGGCGTAATTACATTTCTGAGAACGTGGGGACAGACGCTTCCGAATCCTCCCATGTGAAAGCCGCTATATTAAGTATCAGCACACCCTTAAAGCGAAGCCGGAGCCGCGACGCCGCGGACAAGATCCGAGCAATTAAATGAGCAGCGATTCATTAAACAAGAAGAGGGAGAGAGAGAGACGCGCGTTTTGGGCGTCTAAGATTAAGGAGAGAGCAATGAGGATGTGCCTCTCTATTCTGTGGTCTCTAAGGCGTCATGGCCTTATAAGGGGGCGTGGGAAATCTACTGCCGAGGGTTAATCAATGGAGAAGATCCTCCAATTAGGGCTAAAGCTCTTGCACCAATTTTATGCTCCATCAATCTAAAGCATATCTAAGATCCTACAGAATGGTTTATCCCTACTATTTGAAAGTTTTTGTGTGATTTTAGAGATACCAATGGGGCTCAATTGACTTACCCCGGGTCAGTCTCCGATCCCTGCAGTGCTTGTTGTTCCAACGAGGGGGGGGGGGATTCGGTTTCTGCCAGTGATTCACTAAGGTGCTGGCGCCCGAATTTCCTGCAGCTGTCGCTGTCGCGCTGAGTCCGCGGAGTTCCCCTTCTTCTTCCTGGTGCGTGTAAGCTGCTGATCTTGCGACACAAAACATTTACTAAATGCGGCGGTTTTTCACAAATCCGTCAGGGTTGCCGATTGGCCACGCCCCCCGATTTTTCTGTTCGCGTTGGGAAAGCCAGAGCGCAGAGCGCTACATAATTGGAAAGCGCGTGCGGCAAAAATCGGGTCAATCCGCGGGGGGAAAAATCAGAAATTGTCGGAAACAACCAAACGAAAGTGCCGATTAGACCCTTAGTAATGAGCCCCATATTTTTTTATGCTCCACTCACATCTAACGATCTTGTGCACAGAATGGATATGCTAATTCTCGAAAGTGTGCTGCTTTAAAGACACAATGGGGGTCATTTACTAAGGGCCCGATTCGCGGTTTCCCGACGTGTTACCCAGAATTTTTCCGATTTGCGCCGATTTTTCCCTGATTGCCGGGATTTTGGCGCACGCAAATCGGATTGTGGCGCATCGGCGCCGGCATGCATGCGACGGAAATTGGGGGGGCGTGGCGATTGAGTATGAAAAACCGACAGATTTGAAAAAAAACGCCGCATTTTATTTTAAACATAAAAGGATGTTTGCTTGGGACGCAACTACCTTCACGTGTCCAGCTCGGTGAAGTTGAAGTGAGTTCAGATGTTTTCAGCGCAGCAGCGTCACTGGTGGACGTGTCAGAACTGCTTAGTGAATTCCCGCCAGCCCGAATCCACCGCAGAGAAACGCACCGCATGGAGTCCATGAATGGGCCGGGTTAAGTAAAATCTGCCCAATTGTTCTACTCCAATCGCATCCCAAGCTGCAGAATATCAGGCTATTTTGTAACCCCTCTTTAATGACTTGGCCCCCTTTTTGTTTTTTTTGTTTCTTTATCATTTTTTTCACTTTCACACCTTCAAATATCTATAATTTTTTTCATATGCCAATGCTACAGCATGGTGAGGCTTTCTTCTTGTTGTAACAAATTGTACTTTATAGTGATTGGTGTGTTAATATCCAGGCCCGTGTGTACAGGAGGAAGCGGAAAGAAAAAAACAAATGGAGTAGATTTGAAAATTGAAAAAAAAATGATGAAAAAAAAAACATTTGAGCCCATTTTCTTTGTGGGCTTCGGATTATGGGCTCTCACTGAGTTCTCCCAAATGAATGTCTCTGATCTATCATTTTATAATCATATACAGCCAAAAAAACCTACAGTATGGATGACGCATATCTGGGATATTGCACACATATCTGTACAAATGTGAACTGGAGATGTAACAGACTCTGCTAATGAAATGGTTTCGCCTTTAAAAAGATCGAAGCTGTCAGCAACACAAGGGGGCGATCCAAGGACAACAAAAAGGTGACCGTCCACAGCAATTCAAAGGAGGGGCAATCAATGGTTAACACCTGCGAGCATTGCTAGCACCAATCAAGGTTGTTACCCCTCATCTCATAGAACGTAATCGGGCCATCTAATAATCTGTTATATGAGACGTAATCCTTGTGTCACCCCTATCCTCAAGACCCGTAAGCTTGTGTCATCCCTCTTAGCTTAGCTCTTTTCCCCCCCTCATTCCTCATAGACTTTAAGCTCTTGTTGTCACCCCTTCCATCTCATAGACTGTTAAGCCTTCATTGTGTCACCACCGCATCATCCCATACGACTGTAAGCTCTGTGTGCACCCCCTCATCCTCATACACTGTAAGTGCCCCTCTCTCTTTCTGTAGTTGTCACCCCCTCATCCTCAAGACTGTAAGCTCTTGTGCACCCCTTATCCTCATAGACTGTAGCATCTTGGTCCCCCCTCATCCTATAGATTGTAGCTTCTGTTTGTGATCCCCCTTCATCATAGACTGTAAGCTCTTGTTGTTCACCACCCCATTCCTCATGCACTGTAAGCTCTGTGTCACCCCTATCCTCACTAGTTTGTAATTCTTGTGTACCCCCCTCATTTCTCATACGACTGTAAGCTTTGTGTCACCCCTCATCCGTCATGACTGTAGCCTTTGTGTCCCACCCCTCATCCTCATAGCCTGGGTAAGCTCATGTGTCACTACTTATGCTCATGACTGTGAAGCTTCTGTGGTCACCCATCATCTATACCATAAGACTGTTAAGACTTGTCTGTCAACTCACCTATCTCATAGAACTGTAAGCTCTTGTGTCCCCCTCATCCTCATGGAACTGTAAGCTTTGTGTCACCCCCCTCATCTCATGAGACGTAAGCTCTTGTGTCACCACTAATCCTATATAGACTAAGCTCTTGTGTGGTCACCCCTCTATCCTCATAGACTGTATAGCTCTTGAGTCACCCCTATTACCCCTTTAGACGTAAGCTATTTGTGTCAACCCTCATCCTCAGAGACTTAAGGTTCTTGTGCCACCCCCCTAATCCTTTATTAGAGACTTGTTAAGCTCTTGTGTCACTAATCACTCATAGACTGTAACCTTGTGTCACGCCCTATCCTCATAGACGTAGTAGCTCGTTGTCACCCCATATCCTCATTAGACGTAAAGCTCTTTGTGTCATCCACTCATCCTCATAAGACGTAAGCTCTTGGTGTCACTCCTCCATCCTCATAGACTGTAAGCACATGGTTGTCCAACCTATCCTCATAGGCGTAGCTATTGGTCCCCCTCAACCTCAGTGACTGTAAGCTCTGTGTCACCCCCTATCCTCATAGACTGTAAGCTCTTGTGCACCACTCATCCATAGACTGTAGACTCTTGTGTAACCCCCTAACTCCCTCATAGACTGTAAGCTCATTGAGTCACACCCTCATCATCATAGACGTGTAGACTGGTGCCCACCCCCCCTACATACCCTTAGGACTGTAACTCTATGTCACCCCCTCATCCTCATAGACTGGTAAGCTCTTGTGTCCCCCCCCTAATTCTTATAGACTGTAAGCTCTTGTGTACCCTCATCCTCAAGACTGTAAGCTCTTGGTCACGCCACTCTCAGCTCAAGACCGTAAGCTCGGTGTTTGTCCACCCCCTCATCCATCACGAGACTGTAGCTCTTGTGTCATCCCCTCAATCCTCATAGGACTGTAGCTCTTTGTGTCCCTCCTATCCATATCAGGGATGTAAGCCCACCGTGTCACCCCCTCATCTTAGCGTGTAGATATTGTGGCCCCCTAAACCTCATGGACTGTAAAGTCTGTGTGTCAACCCCTTATCCTCAACTGTACCTTTGCTATATCAGGTGTAAGCTCTTTTGTGTCACCCACCTCATCCTCATTAGACTTGAAGCTCTTGTAGTAACTCCCTCTCTCCTCATAGCGCGTAAGGCTCTTGTTCACCCCCTAATCCTCTAGCTGGTAAGCTCTTGTCCCCCCCTCTTACTCTCATAGACTGTAAGCTCTGGTCCCCCTCATCCTTATGATACTGGTAGCTTATGTGTCCCACCTCATCCTTCATAGAACTGTAAGTACTTTTGTCGTAACCCATCTCCTCATAGACGTAAGCTCTTTTGTTGTCGCACCCCCATCCTCAATAAGAATGTAAGCTTTGTACCCTCATCCTCATGAGTAAGCTCTTTCAGCTCTTAAGACGGTAAGCTCTTGTGTCACCACCTCATCCTCCATTAGATCTACAGCCTCTTGTTGTCAGCCAAGCACTCTCCTAACAGACTGTAGCTTTTGTGTCAACCTCATCCTCATAAGACTGTAAGTCTTGTGTCCCCCCCTCATCCTCATAGACTGTGATGTAAGCTCGTTGTGTCCCCCCCTCAGTATCATCCTCATAGACTGTAAGCTCTTGTGTCACCTCCTCATCCTCATAGACTGTAAGCTCTTGTCTCACCCCCTCATCCTCATAGGCTGTAAGCTCTTGTGTCACCCCTCATCCTCATAGACTGTAAGCTCTTGTGTCACCCCCTCATCCTCATAGACTGTAAGCTCTTGTGTCACCACTAATCCTCATAGACTGTAAGCTCTTGTGTCCCCCCCTCATCCTCATGGACTGTAAGCTGCTGGGATGTGATGATGGGGCACGGCCGGGTGATCCCGCACATCTAGGGTTAGTGGTAAGAGATTAGGAGATATTTATTCGTCCTATAAAATGTAATGAAAGCAGCGGTGACCTCGGAGCCTAATGACCCGTATAGGACACAATAGGAACTGCCATTAGGAGCAGGGATATCGCTTACTCATTACTCAGCTCGTTATGGAACTTCCCTTTAACAATGTAACATAGAAAGATACTTTAATGGGGAGGAATATTTGGGATGGGGAGGGCACATGGGTATACAATAAGTATCATCTTTTATACAGGTCCATGAGAACTTGTTATATTTAAGGGAACCTGTCAGCAGGAGTGACCATGCAGACTGCAGCCAATGATAGGTAGTGGCAGCAGGACTGTGAAATATGGATTCATAGTCCAGGATTTTAGCTTCTCCAAAAGCAATGGGATGAATCCTCACACTGCTGTCCTCTGAGCTTTCTAAAGCCAATGATAGCTATAGCTCATAGAGAAATGTATATTCAGACTTTTGTTTATTTTGGTAGTAGCAGCAGAACTCTGATATATTGATTTATTTTCCAGGATTGTAGCTTCTCCCACTGCATTGGGGGTGTGTCCTCACACTGTTGTGCTCTGTGCTCTCTGCAGCCAGTGTTATGTATTGTCCCTGGAGAGATGTGTAATCAGACCTCACACTGCTGTGCTCTGTGCTCTCTGCAGCCAGTGTTATATACTGTCCCTGGAGAGATGTGTAATCAGACCTCACACTGCTGTGCTCTGTGCTCTCTGCAGCCAGTGTTATGTATTGTCCCTGG
>CM033647.1:160601247-160634155 GCA_019512145.1 Engystomops pustulosus | reverse complement strand
CAACCTAAAGGGGGGCCCGGAAAGTGCTGAGCCCAAGGTTTACTGCTTAACCCCTTACATCCTGGACATCCTGGGAATGTTTCTACATCAGTTATGCTCACGGAAGCAAATTAACAATACAAACCATGTAACTGCCTGTGGCCCCAGAGATTAGGGGGCCCCACACTGACCTCATCAGGATATCAGTACACTTTAAGGCTAAGGCTAAGCAGAGAGGAGTGAAATACTTGTTCTGCCATGTGGACTAGAGATGGGGGCATATCCTGACACTGCTGTGCTCTCTGCTCTGTGCAGCCATTGTTATATATTGTCCCTGGAGAGATGTGTAATCAGACCTCACACTGCTGTGCTCTGTGCTCTCTGCAGCCAGTGTTATGTATTGTCCCTGGAGAGATGTGTAATCAGACCTCACACTGCTGTGCTCTGTGCTCTCTGCAGCCAGTGTTATATATTGTCCCTGGAGAGATGTGTAATTAGACCTCACACTGCTGTGCTCTGTGCTCTCTGCAGCCAGTGTTATGTATTGTCCCTGGAGAGATGTGTAATCAGACCTCACACTGCTGTGCTCTGTGCTCTCTGCAGCCAGTGTTATGTATTGTCCCTGGAGAGATGTGTAATCAGATCTCACACTGCTGTGCTCTGTGCTCTCTGCAGCCAGTGTTATGTATTCATATTAAGATTCATAGGTAAGATTCCTTTATATTTATCAGTATGAGATGTGTACTTAGATATTTCTTCTATTTGTGGGGAGTTGTTATGGTCCTTATCCATTGTACTCTCTTTATCGGGGATCTTGCCCCACAGTGCGGATCTAAACCTCATTATCGTAGGGTAAGTGGGGCACTGGTCATCTTCTGGGAACAACCAACATCCCCTTTAGTCTGTTTTCACATGTTTTTGGCTTGTTCCCCCTCCCTGGGCCGGACCTTATTCGTCAACCCCCATCCTCATCCACCCCTCCTCCTACTTTAGCTGCTCCAAAATAATTCATGATTATTTTTGTCTTTCCTGTTTTGGGCCTCATTCCCCACGCGTTCTCCTCCGCTGGCGTCCTACCTACAATCTAGATCATTGTATGAATAGGAAATGACAGGAACGTGGAGGCCGCAGCAGCCCAGACTTGCGCCAGGGTCCTAGACAAACCATGGATGTACACTACTACTTATATACGAAGCTACATGTAAACATCTATAGGAAATATCGCCGCAAAGAAAACATCATCAGTGACATATTTTGTGGACTTACAGGACAGACCCCATAAGTGATGAGAGTAAATAGCACTTGGGGTGAGTAGAAACTTCCTGTTACTCCAACAGCTTCTGCTTCTACCTTGTATCTCTCCTTATCACTCAGAGTGATCAGATGGACATTATCGAGCAGTACTGACCCATAGTGATGAATAAGCACTTGGGTGGATAGAAACTACTCCTGTATCTCCAGCTGCTTCTACTTTGTGTCTCCGCTATCACTCATGAAGCATAATATTGGCATTATGATCCGTCCTGATCTGTACTTGATGGTATTAAAGCACTTGGGGTAGAGTAAAACTCTTATCTCCCTGGCAGCCTCTGATTGTTGCTGCTGCAGCCAGCTTAGTTCTTGGCTACACTCTCATCTGTCCTCTAACCCAACCTCACCACAATGGCTTAACAACTATAACATTGACAGGATGTATCCCTTTCAGCTCTAGATGTGACTGGAGAATAAATTCTGTAGCAAAACCACAACTCAGGAGTTGCCCTGCGTCTCTTAGTGGGTTTCTTGCGCGCTTTGGATTATGTGTGGGATACTTCTCATGGAATCTCTGTCCGTATCTGATTCCAGTGACTCCTCTCGCGTCCCTGCAGCATTACCCACTCACATACGCACATATATCACAGCCTCTGCTTCCCACCTTGAGAAACAACTCTTCCCCTTCATACCTCCCTAAACTCTATAATATCATGGGGAAGGTCCAGATTCGGACATGTACCACGGGTGATACGAACACCGTACAGAGATATACGGTGACTCCAGAGACACCCTGTCAAGATAGCGGGGTGATACATAGAACACCGGATCAGAGATAAGAGGGTGATACAGAGACAAAACAAAAGCACCAACACCGACAGTTAATAAAAATTAGGTGTGATACCGAATAACACGGCAACAACCGAACAGAGATAGATGGGTGAGTACAATGAATACAGATAGGTGATCCAGATACACCGTGCACAATAGATCACGACTTGTGATACAGAGACAACCGTACAGAGATCAGATGCTGATACAGAGACACCGTACAGGATACAGACGTGTGCTACAGAACACCGTACGAGATACAGACGGTAAACCAGATACACCGTTCAGATATAGACGTTTGTACAGAGACAAAACCGTATCGAGATCAGAGGGGTGATACCGAGACACCAACCCGAACAGAGATAGAGATGGTGATACGGAAGACACACCAACACCGGACAGAGATCAGATGGGTGAACAGGACAGCGAACAGAGAGCAGATAGGTATCCGGGGACACCGCACAGAGATACAGACTGGTGCAAAGAGAACATACACCGTACAGAATACAGGACGGGTGTGATCAGAGACACCGTACAGAGATACAGATGGCTGATCAGAACCAACCGTACAGAGATACTACGGTGATACAGAGACATCCGTCAGAGATACAGACGGGTGATACAGAGACACCGTACAGATTACAGTGGGTTTAGGGCTTAATACAGAGACCACCGTACAAGATCAGACGTGTTGATACCGAGACAGAACCACGTCCATAGATACAGACGGGTGATACAGATACAACCCGTACATAATCAGACGGGTGATCCAGTACCAAAAACCGTACAAATCGACGGGTTGATACCATAGACACCGTACAGAGATGCCGACGGGTGAATACAGAGGACACGTACAGAGATACAGTGGCTGATACAGAGACAACCGTACAGAGATAAAAAGGGTGATACAGAGACAACCGTAAAATGCATACGTGTGATACAGAGACAAGACCGTAACAGAGAATCAACGGGTGATACAGAGACAACAGTACAGAGAAAAAAAAAAAAGTTAACACGAAAACAGGGTGAACAGAGACAAACCAAAACACGTACAGAGATACAGATAGTGATCAGAGCCCGCCATATATACATTACGGGTATACATAGACACCGACAGAATACAGATGCTGAACAGAGCCACCGTCGAGATCCAACTGGTGATCCGAGACACCGTAAGAGATACAGACGGTGATACAGAGACACCGTACCGAGAGACAGATGGCTTATACAGAGACAAACCTGTAAATACCGACGGTGATACAGAGACAAAAACCGTACAGAGATACAGACGGGTGATACAGAGGCACGTACAGAGATACAGACGGGTTAATCCGGAGACAACCGTACAGAGATACAGACAGGTGATACAGAGACACCGTACAGAATACAGACTGTTGATACAGATACACCGTAAGAGATCAGAACGGGTATACAGATATACACCGTACAAGATACAGACGTGTGATTACAGAGTACAAACGTACAGATATACCGACGTGTGGATACAGAGACAACCGTACGAGATAAAACGTGTGAATACAGAGACACCGTACAGAGATACAGACAGGTTTATACAGAGACAACCGTACAGAGATACAGACGGGTGATACAGACCCGTACAGAGATACAGACGGGTGTTACAGCGACACACACGTACAGAGATACAGACGGTTTATAAGAGACCCCGTACAGAGTAGCAGATGGCGGAATACGAGACACCGTCCAGGAATAACGGACGGGTGATACAGAGACAACCGTGTACAGATATACCGACGGGTGATACAAGACACCGTACTAGATACATACGGTGATGCAGAGACATACCGGTACAGAGATACATACATTGATACAAGAGACACCGTACAAGAGATACATATAGTTGATACAAGACACCGTACCGAGATAACACAAGGTCATACATAGACACCGTACAGAGATACAGACAGGTTATACAGAGCCACCGTACAGATATACCGACAGGTTATACCGATACACTTACAGTAGATACAGCAAGTATTACAGAGACACCGTACAGAGATACATATGGCTGATACAATATTTACTTTATTTCCCCCGGAAAAATTCATCACATGTTTCTCCACTACATTAATATATAATAATATGCAGGGGCTTATACACTGTCCTATGTCCAAATCATTTTTCCTGGGCAAGTACCTATATTTTACCCTGGGATATTATTCGCTCTATATAAATGATGGCCGGTATTTTCCATCTAAGTAAAAAGCTCATTGACCGTCGCAGCATTGAAAGCGAGTGAGCGACCTTTCCCGCAGCTTAGCATGTAACAGTGATTATGCGGCTGCTCGCTTCATTGTCACAATCATTACTGGAGTCATATAACATCGCTCATTTATTGCTGGAATTAGGTAAAAAAGCTCATTCCACAATAATGACAGTAAGTACAAAAACGCGAATCATAAAGCTCAATGCTGCCTCATCACACTTGTTATGTCACAGGCATGGCCCTTTATTCTTCCCTTTGTGCTAACACTGCGGTGCTCTGTGCCTATACATCCGTGTTATGTATTGTCCTGGAGGATTTGTATCTTCCTTTGTTCCTCACCTGCGGTGCTCTTTGCTCAGCTGAAGACAGTGTTATGCATGTCCCAGGAAGATGTGTAATCAACTATGTGTCTCCGTTCTGTGCTCCTGTGCCCTAATGCAGACATTACTATGTATTGTCCCGGAGAGACTGCTGTGTATGGTGTTAGTATCAGCAGGACTGTGATATAATGGATTTATATTCCAGGACTGTAGTTTTTCCAATTGCTCTGGGGGTGCAGCCTCCCGGCTGTACGATTATGTATTTGCCATCATCAAGCTGCTCCACAGCCCCTCAGCAGTGGTTTTTGATTACTGTATTACCAACCAGAAGCTGTTGTCACTTTTACTCACAGCATCAGAAGAAGGCCGGTTGGTGTAACATAATAAGGGGAAAGAGCCCAGCAGGTGAGGACACACCCCAGTGGAATATTAATCCTATACACAAAGGTCTGATTACCCATCTCTCCGGCAGTACTAAACCCTGGCTGCAGAGAGCACAGACACGGTGAGTCTGATTAAACATTCTCCAGGACATAATACTAACAGCTGGCTGCATGAGAGCACAGAGTCACAGCAGTGTAGGTCTGATACACAATCTCCCAGGGGGAACAATACATAACCTGGGCTGCAGAGAGCACAGAGCACGCAGTGGTGGTCATTAAACATCTCTCCAGGGACAATACATAAACTGGCTGTCAAACCCAAGAGACAGCATGTGAGGTTTGAGTACCATCTCTCTACCAGGAATATACATAACACGGCGTGCAGAGAGCACAGAGGACACAGCAAGTGGTGAGGTCTTATTACGCTCCTCCGGACAATACATACCCTGGCTGCATAGAGCATCAGAGTCACAGCAGTGTGATGTCGATTACACATCGCTCTCAGGAACATACATACACTGCTGCAGTCTGTGGTCACTCATGATGACAGATCCCTTTAACAATGCCAGTGTTACAGAGGTGACACAGGGAGACCCGGCGGTGATACACATATAATCTGCAGCAGAATAATCCTATGTATGAAGCTGAGCCCGTGAGAGAGCATGGTTAATCCACGGCAAGGTTGAGCTCCTCTACCTAAGAAATTTCCCTGTCAATAATACTTCTTTGTGTCTTGGATCTGACAGTGACTCGTGTTCTCTCCTACATCCCAGGATTTAATGGGTTGGCCTGAAATGTGCTGAGCGCACGTTAACTACTTCAGCTAAAACCGGATGAGAGGACCTGACGTGTGCCCGCTTGCAGCATTCATTGTGCCCTGAGGGATGCGGCTCGCCTGCTACATAAACTGCAGGGACGGGTACGACCAGGGGGGGCATGGCAGAACCCATGCAGGACCCACACCCAGCAGAACCAGCAGAGGAACCCCAGCAGCATGACAGAACCTAGTGCCATGACACTCGCCGGCCATGCAGAACCCAGAGCAGGACCAGACCATGGCAAACCCCTGGACCATGTCAGACCAAGTGGCAGGACCCGGAGATGAGAGCCACAGTGCAGAACCCACACAATGCAGACCACACTGCAGAACCTGGGACCAGGACAGACCCCGTTCAGGGACCCCGGACGCATGACAGAACCCAAACCCCGGACCATGACAGAGACCACATTGCAGAACCTCTGGACAGTACAGAACCCAGAGCAGAACTCCGGACCATACAGGCCGCAATGCATAATAAATAACAGGAATTTCATTCACAGCACTCCTGGTGTAGTAGACGGTGCAAACTAGGTCCCCAGCCCCGTTCAGGCTAGATAATGGAGATGGCACTCAATCAATATGAATATAATTGCTTTTTATTTTTGTACACATCACAGATAGCATGACGTCGGTCCAAAATGAACCTTCTTCATATGCAATTGTACTTTTGTTAAAAGTGCTTGTTAGGTAGAGGAGAGAGCGGTGTCCGCGCTCTGGAACCTCAGCTGTATGGCAGCCACGTTCTGCTCTCAGTGTACGCAATGCGAACCTTTACCGTGAAAGACCCCTGTACAAGACCAGGTTTCAAAGAACCCTCTGGCCAGGTCAGAACTGGTGCAGGACCCTCCCCGGTCATAGCAAAACCCAATGCAAGACCCAGACCATGACAGAACCGATGGCAGGACCCTGTGGTATGTCATAACCCGATGCAGGACAATGCAGGCATCACATAACCCAGTGGTCAGAACAGAACCCAGTGCATGCCCTGGGCCAGGGACAGAACCCAGCGCGACCGGGCAGCAGATCGCATTTACCCAACACTGGAGGAAAGAAAAGTTAGTCACTGCCAATGCAACACTCAGCCCCGCTCAGATCCCTGGAACCAGCGCCGGACCCCGAATGGTTATTCCACTTAACTCCACGATTTGTCATTGCTCCTCCCCCCTCTGGTCACAGTTTTCCCCCTCAGATATGAACCCATCGCTTGCCTGTCTTGCCACAAGTTTTTCTTCATCATTTCCGACCACAAACTAATTCAAATTCACAAAAATTATGAAAATAAGATGTTTGTATTCATCATCTGTTACTAGAAAATTATTATGTTCCTCTTAACGATTTCCCCTTCCTGTATGTTTCTGTTCCCCACCTCACCATCGTGAAGACTTCTGCTTGCTGGTCTGTGAACAGAAATATTCATGAATTACAAAATTCTCAATGTCCCAAGTATGTACGTGTTCAGATAGACAAGGGGGCATTTTATCTTTTTCCCCTACTGTTGCTGTTTTTTTGTGCCTTTTTTGGCTGAGCAATGTGAGCTGGGTTTGCGCCTATTGTTGGCATTTTTTTTTTAATGTTACGCCTCAATTCACTGTGTAACCATTGTTGTGTTGTTGCGTCCTATTTGTCATTATCGTGCCACCTTTTTACGATGTTTTGTGCCTTATTTACATTGATTGCGTCTATTTCGGCACAAATAATTGCACCATTACACGACAGTCCTGACCACGCTTAGGACTGGAATGCTAGCTTTTTTGGCAAAAATTGTGCCTTTTAAGAAATTTGCAAAAATATGCATTTGACAAAGAGTCAAAACACAAAGACAAATGAGGGTGCATTAATAGACTCACAACAAGCGACAAAGAGGCTCAGAGAAGGGGGAGATAAGATAATTGACCCCCTGAAGAATTGTTCGTTCCACAATAAAAAGTTCCCCGATCCGGCACAAATCCGATGGTTCCAATGAAAATCTATTAGCCCCATAAGCCGCTGTCACATTAGACCATAAATATAAGGATCTCTCTTATTCTGGATCCCTGTCTCTTTCTCTCTGTGAAATGCAGATGCTTGGAATAAGGAAGGGTACATTGGATCCATCTGTGCTAAACCTTTGTCTCAGGGACCTCTGCTCTCTACTTGACTCTGCTGCTCCCTCTTCTCCTGCTCCTTTCCCAGGGCTACGTTCTGCTCTCCTCTCTGTCTGCTGCTCTCCCCTTCTCCTCTCTTCTCCTTCCTCAAGTCTACTTCCTCTCTCCTCTCTGCTCTCCTTTCTCTGCTCCTTCCCTCGGGGCTACTTCCTCTCTCCTCTTCTGCTCCCTGCACTTTATTTCCCTTCTCTGATTCCTCTTCTCTGTTCTGCACAATCCTGGCTGCTCCATCCCATTTGCTTGTCCCAGTCCTTCGCCATCATCTATCTCCACTGATCCACCTTTCTGCTTCTGCCTACTTTTGCACCTTCAATCTCTCTAATTGCTTCACCTGTCCATCCTCTTTGCATTCCTCCCCTCTGTTGTTTTCCTCCAGTTTTCACTCTCAGAGGTCCCCTAAACCTGCTCCATCCTCTCTGCATTTCCTCCTTTCTAACTCGCTTCTTCTAGTATTTCTCACTCTTCCTCCCTTGTGCTCCCTACACTCTGCTCCCTCGCTCTCCTGCTGCTCCCCTCCAGTCTTCTCCCTCTGCTGCTCCCCACAATCTTCTCCCTCCTCTCTCCTGCTGTTCCCTCCAATCTTCTCCTTCTCTCCTCTCTGCTCGCTCCAGTCTTCTCCTATCTGCCTGCTCCCGACACTCTGCGTCCCTACACTCCAACACCAGCTTCTCCTCCTTGCTGCTCCCTACACTCTGCTCCCCTCCCTCTGCTGCTCCTCCAGTCTTCTCCTCTCTGCGGCTCCTACACGCTGCTTCCCTCTCTCCCTCCTCTCTGCTGCTTTCCCACCCTCCTTCTGCCTCCATCTCTGCTCTCCCCTCCACTTCTGCTCCCGTCCTCTCTGCTCTCCCTCCAGTCTTCTCCTCTCTGCTGCTCCCTCCACTCTGCTCCTTCCTCTGCTCTGCCCCTACACTCTGCTTCCCCTCCTCGTCTGCTGCTTTCCCTACCACTCGGGCTCTCCTCTCTGCTGCCTCCCTCCAGTCTTCCCTCTCTGCTGCTCCCACACTCTGTCTCCTTCCCCTCTGCCCCCTCTGCTGCTCCCTACACACTCTTGCTCTCTCCTTCCTCTCTGTGCTCCCTACACTCCTGCCTCCCCCTCCTCTCTGCTTGGTCCCTACACTCTGCTCCCTCCTCTCTGCTGCTCCCCTCCTCTGTATCAGCTGCTTCTTTCTCCTCTTCTGAGAATAAAGAAGTCGTTGATCCCTGCGATGATGGGGCAGAGACCGGGAGGTGGTGGCGCTACATTTGAGTGGCGGCCACAGGAAGGGAAATGCTTGTAGTGAGCTCCTGAGTAACACAGTAGATGGATTAGTGGGTGCAGCTGCCTGGACGCCTCTCAATGCTCCTTTCTGTGCTTGCTGCCTGGAACTCTTCTACACTCTTCGACCTGGGTTTCCCCCATCCCCAACGTCCTCATGAAAGACTATAGACGAGCGTTATCAATGGGCCGTGACCTCAGGTAAGAACCCCCAATACAGAAGGGAGATAGCAATAAGTTTTGGTTGCCATTCATTTATATGTCTAACGCCGAACTCTGTCGCAGCGTTACTAGTATCAGCACTCACAGTCCAATGTGACTGACAGGGGAGGATTTAGGATCCTGATGACGGTCTGATGCAGGGGCCTATACCTCTATTTTGCCGCTTTTCGTATTACAAGGGGCGGAAAAAATCAGTTTATAGACTGTTTTTCTGTAATATTAAGCGATTCTATCATTACTTATGACAACGTATCTATGTCACTACAACCACAAACAATGTCACAACTGTATCACTCTCCGAGACGCGATTGTAGGTGGGTAAGGGAACATTCACACGGGGCGACTCTGCTGCGGAGAAATTGTGAAAATGATACTAACTACCGCAAAATTTTTTTGTTTGCAGAGATCTGCTCATTGCAATGTTGAAACCAATGAATGATAATTGTTCTTTCCCAGGTGTCTGCCTTGCTCACATGTGGCAGTTTTTGTTGCAGTTAATTTCCTGATCATGCCCATAGATCTTATTGGGCTTGCATCCTTAACCTTTATAAAAGGACATATGATCCATCCCGCTCCCTAACTTGTACACATTTTCTTTCATTTCAATCAGATTGTATTGTATCATACTGGGGCTCATTTACTAAGGGCCACCAGACCCCGCCCTTCTATGGGACATCATCCGGGTGGATTTTCCTTTTGCGCCTCTGGGACTGTGATTTAAAAGGGGATGTTCGCATGCGGTTTTTTGCAAAATCGCGCCGGCTTTTCATGCAACACAAATTCGGGTTATCGGGGATGGGGCGGCCGACTTCCCGGACCATCCGACGGATTTCGGACAAACGCGGGATTTAACTTCAAAATTGTGTCGCTATCCATGACTGACATAACACCGGGAAGAAAATGTGAACTGCCGGCGGACCTGATCGGGGAAGCAACACTCCTCGTCGTACAGTCCGGATCGGTGACGATTGTAAGATGTAAGAAAAGGCAATTCTCATCCGATACTGATCCCCGGTTACCTGCACCTCTGGCTCCTCTGAGTTGTGAGAGTCTTATCCCTGGAGTCAGCCCTTGTAGGCCAGTGTTACGTGTAGTAGGGCCCCGCGTAGCTTCATACAGATAGTAATTATCTGCAGCGGCATGGTGTGGGGTGGACTCTGCTGAGGATGGAGAAGACGACCTTAAGGAAATCTACCCATCAAAATCCCTCCCTGATAAACCAGGGACACTAATTCTTCATTGGACGACCTTGAGGGGATTATGTTCGGCTACGAGCTTTCGCCCGTACATACGTCCCCAATGGTGAGGGTGTCAACCCTCTTCCTCTCCAGTCTGTCCCACATATAGCCAGCGGGAATACGTCCATGTAAATGCAGCCTTACTCATGGATCCGGCCGCCGGGCACCGGGACTGTTTGGACTTTTTTATTTGTAATCCATCTCCTCATCTTCTAAATCAACCTCTAACATTAGCCTTAATGAGCCGAAAAGAGTACCGGGTCCCCCTGGTGTAGCTAACGGATGTTACACTGTCCCTCCCATCAACCCGCATTCTAATCTTTCCCCTCCCTCTGCCTGCTGTAAATCTCACACAGTGTGAGGGGGAAGTATTTCGCACTGTCTAAGATCCTGTGAAGCTGCCTCATTAGCATCATTTTAAAAGTTGATTTTAGAAGGAGAGGCCATGGATAACAGATATAAGATGATTCTCACAGTCCGGTGCTGATCTTGGGTATGTCGCCTGGTTTATCAGGATGATTCTGATTTCCTGTAACCTGTCTAATAATACGTCCGATCCTGAACACTGTTGAACAGATACGATAATAGTAACTAGGCTATTGAACCCTATGGTATCTCCGTTTAGCCATTTCTGGTCTGTATAGTACAAGGGAGTAATCTGCTCTAATATTTACAACAGGGGGTCTATTACGTATTTAGAAATGACAAAGTAATTTTCATGGTAAAGTTCTGCAACTTTCTTCTGTATGTTCACTTCTTACGCTCTGGTAATGATCTCCTCTGATTTCTCTGTATTTCCTCTCTGGCTCCTTATTCCCTGTATGTTGAATGGTCATCAGTACTGATTAATGAGGCCCAAGCCCAGCGCAGTACATGGATTCCTTATTCCCCCCCCCCAGGTGTCGCACCTCCATCGATCACTGTCCGCAGATGGGTCATCTTATTACATATGATTATGTTCGAGACAAACCACTTAGGATTGTTTACAACTGCATCGGTCTAGAACTTTGGCTAACAAACCAGATTCAGACTGATACATTGTAACAAAACTATCAGGACTGTGGAGATATTTGGGTAATGACTTGTCACTCGCACATGAATGTCTGGCAAAGGATCAATTAGGGATAAGTTCAGTCAGGGAATTGTTTGCGAAATTTCTTGACCTTCTCATAAATCTGAAGACCATATATAAATTCATGCAATCCGCTGCATGGGAATATACCTTGAGCAGACGTAACCCGCATAATTTGGGCTCATTTACTAAGGGTCGCCCTGCTCACTTTGGCGGACCATGTGCGCCTTTTCTGTCCTGGGCGCCGGTATTTAGGAGTGTCTGCGCTGGGATTGTGTCTTCATGCGGCAACACAATTTGGGGTGACCGTCAGATGCCGGGAGCGCGGGATTTAACACTTTTCAAATTGTGTCTCAATCCCAATCACTTACATGCACCAGGGAATAAGGTGAACTCCACGGGACCTGAGTCGGGGAAGCGACAGATGCAGGTAACGTACAGCAACGATCTTAGTGGACTCCCGCCACCGCACATTAATACACAGACCATGCACTACATGCACCAGGAATAGAAGGTGACTCCGGGGACTGAGCAGGAGCGACACATGCAGGATATCGGGGCGCACAATCTTAGTTGACTCCCCGCACGCACATTATACACGGACAATGCACTTACATGCACCAGGAAGAAGAAGGTGAATCTCCGTCATACCTGAGCGGGGAGTGACACTGCAGATGGCGGGTTGCAGGATCTTAGTGACTCCACGCACAGCACATTATACACGACATGCACTTCATGCACCAGGAGAAGAAGGTGAACTCCGTCAGACCAGAGCGGGGAAGCGGCACTTCAGGATATCGACGATCTTAGTTAATCACGGCACAGTTGCGTTATACACGGACAATGCACTTACATTCTCCAGGAGAAGAATGTGAACTCCGGTGGACCTGAGCGGTGAAGTGAACATGGCCGGATATCGAACGATCTTATGAGCACGGCACAGTGCGTTTATACACACTGACAATGCACGTTTGGTGATCTCTGTCAGCGGATAAGTCAATCTGCCCCATTGTCTCGCAATGTGTTACAAAATGTTCTAATTCACTGACAAGAGAAGGTCTTCACAATTGTATACTATGGAAACAAAAGGATTTTAGAAGATGTCACAAGGCCACTGATTCCTGGCCTTCCAGTATCAGCGCACATTGAGGGTATGGATGGGTCTCCCATCCCCTCTTCTTTTGTTCCGGCAGAGGAGCTGCAGGTGGAGCTCCCCACTTTGTCTTGTGTGGCGGTCCCGGTGGCGTTCCCAGCTGTCCCACTAGTCACACACACACATTCTGCTGCTGCTAAGGGGCTTTGCAGCTTGTCTATGGGATTTTACCTATCCTGCGCCCCCTTGGTGAGGATACCCCCGTCTGTACGGTGTGTGGTTTTTTTTAAGCAATCACTTGACATGCGCATAAGAGGGCTACACTCCACGATACCCCAACAAGTATACACAAAGCCCTTCATCCCTCCGGATTCATTTATAGAAGATTTAGGAAACATTTGACGGCCACCTTCATAAGAAATGTGAAAAATATTAAGGAGAAAGTCTCCTCCTTCGTGACGCGGCGCCATGACGGAGCGCTGACTTAACTGCATAAGAAGAATTCTATAGGAAACAAACGCTCCAGGGTATATACAAGAGAAGTGACCCAGAACACGTGACTCGATTTTCCTCTCTCTTCGTTGCCCGATAAGACGAGGTTTTATCTTATTTCAGCAGGATCCGTGTTAGCCGCTTGTGTGGACGTCAGATGTCCTTTCATCAGGTACTGTAACGTCGTTCTATCATAACATGTCATGTACATGTGATTCATCGATATACATACATTTATCCGTGCTGAAAGGAACCTACTGCGAGGAATCTACCACACTAGTCTGATCTGATTGCAGTTCCCTCGGCCTCCCTAACGTTTTTATGATATTAATATGTTACCTGCAGAGGCTACGGGAGGAGGGAATTTGTGTGCTGCTGGGTGCAATTTTGTGTAGTCTTCCGGATGCAGGTGCTAAAGTTTGGTGTGGCTGCAAGGGGCTAAATTCTGTGGCTGCCGGGTTCTAAGTTGTTGGGGGCTGCCCCGCTGCTGGGTGCAATTCTGTGGCGCCGGGTGCTAAGTTGTTTGTCTGCCGGGGCTGGGTGGTAAGTTGTGTGCTGCCGTTGCAGGGTGCTAAATTCTGTGGCTGCCGGGTGGTAGTGTGTGCTGCCGGGTGCTGGTTGGTAAGTTGTGTGCTGCCGTGTCAGGTGCCTAAATTCCTGTGGCTGCCGGGTGCTAAGTTGTGTAGCTTCCGGTGCTGGGTTGCTAATTGTGGGGGCTGCTGGGTGCTACGTTGTGTGGCTGCCTTTTGTTGGGTGCTAATTTGTGTGGCTGCTGGGTGCTAAGTGTGTGGGCTGCGGGTGCTAGGTTGTGTGGCTGCCTTGTGTTGGGTGCTAGTTGTGTGGCTGCTGTGTGCTGGTGCTAAGCTTGTGTGGCTGCCGGTGCTAAGTTTGTGTGGCTGCGGGTGCTAATTGTGTGGCTGCCATTTGTTTGGGGGTGCTAAGTTTGTGTGGCTGCCGGGTGCTGATCTAAGTTGTGTGGCTGCTGGGTGCTAAGTTTGTGGCTGCCGTTTTGTTGGGTGCTAGTTGTGTGGCTGCTGTTGCCTTGTGCTACGTTTTGGCGCCCGGTGCTAGTTGTGTGGCTTGCCGTTTGTTGGGTGCTAAAAATTTGTGGTGGCTGCCGTGTGCTAAAGTTGTGTGGCTGCCGGGTGCTAAGTGTGTGGCTGCCGTTTGTTGGGTTGCTAAGTGTGTGGCTGCCCGGGTGCTGATGCTAAGTTTTGTGTGGCTGCCAGGTGCTGGGTGCTAAGTTGTTTTGGCGGGCCGTGTGCTGGTGCTAAGTTTGTGGGCTGCTGGTGCGGGTGCTAGGGCTGCTCCACGTCCCTCTTCTGGCAATTTTTACATATTACTTATAAAGACTAAACAATTAGTTTTCAGCTTTCAGGATTTTGGAATGACAGATAGGCAGAGGCATAAGAGACTTTACCCTCGGATCTACTTCTGATAATCGAAGCGTCATGTAGGTTTCCTTTAAGGGAACCTGTAACAGCTACAGCACTTGGACCTTATATACCGCTTGCTGCCTGTGCTGGTCTTTCCTTTTTCAAGGCCCGAAGCTGCCAATAAAATAAGTTATATCCAAGCCTTTCCGTCAGGAGTTTTGGGGTTTCTTTCTCTGGAGTGTTGAGCTCCTCATGAAGTCCACATCGTGGCAGCAGTCATACCCGGGGGGCTAGCAGCATCTCATGTAGCTGCTCGTACGCGATCCCAATCTGTATCTTTTTATTGGTATCATATTGGGGAAGAATGTTACTTATGATCACCACTTTTACCCTGTTTTTATGCGGTTGGATGTGAAATATCGATAATTTTGGCAAATTTTTTTCCTTTGTTTATGCAGTTCACACCGTGCAGGATCAATAACCAATTTTTTAGTTTATGTTTGGGTTTGTAGTGACAATGCGATCAGGGATAAGGTTTTTTTACCTGTATGTGATTTTACATAGGCTTGGGCATTGCTGGATCTTTATTCTTTTTTATAATTTTTTTTATTTTATTGGTTTGATTTGTCCTAGTCGTGGAATGACAGTGAACTTTGATGACTTGTTCAGTGTAATATACTGCAGTACTAATGTTATCAGGTTATAACATTTGTCGGCCTATCATTCTGCTGCAACGCACGATGTAACAGCTTGACAAAGCGTCCTACGTAAACACGCGGCTGGCATGGGCTCCTTTGTCTGTATCCACACACTTCATGCAGTATTTCTGGGATTATAACTCGATCTGTCTCCACATATATTTTGGGTAGTATACATTGAGACCTTATTGGGCCCTGTGTTTTCTGTGGTGTAAGTGGTTTTAGAATTGTTTATAATAAACTTAAGCTTTTAACTGACAATGCATTTGTGTGCGGTCCTTGGATTTCTTTTGGTTGGGTTAATAAAGGATATGAACATCCCTGTAATAAGCAATAATATAGATTATCGGGGAGAGGGGGGGGGATATCCCACCAATCAGATGTTTGCAGGCACCTGTGATCTCCTTATATGTCACATCCTCATTGTCACGTGACTTGTTTGTACGAAGTGCAACCTACAATCAAGTTGTTGGATCAGTTACTAATAGGGATTATCTATCTAAAGTCAGTTGTTATGACTAGGCAGCCAAGAAGGGGATAGGAAAGGAGATGCCACATAGTGTTAACTCCACTTGTATGAACACAGTCCCGTTTATATGGTTGGTGGATAGGCTCCGTTACAATCTATACGGCACATGTACAAGCCAGTTAGACTATCGGACCTCCATAGAACGTCAGAACAGTCCAAGTAAACACATTTAGACAGAAAACTGCCACAATAATTATCATATCTCGATTGTAGTCGAAGATGTAAGCAGAGTCTCGATTGCAATTTGATGTGGTCAGAGAGGACAATAATTGGGTATAACCAAAAATGCAGCGGTTTCTGCGGTGTGGCCGTTTTCACCAATGAATATTATACGCTTCTATGAATCAGACAAACACGATACTATTTTCAGAGGAGGTTTTCCAGGTTCCATGGAAATCCTTGAAAGGTTTTGTACAGAGAAAAAGGAAGGTTCTGGGGGAGGTCAGCCTCGCCGCCCCAGTCATCCTCCGTTCAAGGCTCCGCAGACTGCTATAACATCCTGTGTTCTCCCAGGAAACCAGAGGAAAGATAAAGGACAAGGTCTGCCCATGCTTTGCAGTGGGGGCGCAGGCTGCACCCCAATACTGAACCCTGATGTTCAATCCCGGGACAGACACTAACAGGGACTCAGTGCGCAGGCCCATGAGTATTACTGGTTGCAGGACCTCGGTTACATATATCGCTGGTCTCCTGCAGTCATCCCTTAATCTGTCTTGTTTATAATTGCTCCAGAGGCGTCAGTCATGTCACCAAGAAGCCGACAATTAACATGGGAGGCTCTTAAAACGGGCGATGTTTACAATGTCTCCGATCTGGATAACATGACACCATCCAGGGGAATGATATATACAGTGCCGGATCGCAGAGCAACCGCATATACTGATATAGTGCAAGATCACAGAGGATACAGTATTACAGTGCCAGGATCACATGATCGGTATACTACAGTGCAGGGATCACAGGATCCAGCGTATATACAGTGCATAGATCACAGAGGTATAGGTAATATCCAATATATGTCAGTGCGGGATTAACAGATTGATACGGGTATAAAACAGTGCGGAGATCACAGGGATACAGGAGGGAGCTGCAATCATGTGCCAAGAGAACGTGATTAGTGGGTGATCCTCCCTCTGGCATCAGTAGGTGCCACTCCTACTGCCAAACGGGTGCCAGAATCCCTAATGGCACAGTGTGGTGCAGCTCCCTCTTAGCACAGTGGGTACAGCAACTCCTGCACACGTGGGTACATGCACTCAACCTGGCACACGTGGTGAAGTGTTCTCAAGACACAGTAGGGTGGATCCTCCACCTGGCACAGCGACGTGCAGCTCTTGTGGCACTGTGGAGCAGCATCCAACTGGCACAGTGGAGGCAGCATCCTCCTGCACAATGGAGTGCATCCTCCTTCCTTCTTCGGTCACAGAGGGTTGCTGCCATCTTACTGGCCACAATGGGTGCAGTATCCTACCTCCTGGCACAGTGGTTCTCCTGCCAAAGGGATGCAACGTCGTCCTGCTAGAGTGGGTGTGCAGCACCCTCTTCCTGGCACAGTGGGTGCAGCTCTTTGGACAGTGGATCAGCTCCCCTCCTACCTGGCACAGTGGGGTGCAGCACCTCCTCCTGGCACACGTGGGTGCAGTGTCCTCCTGCCAGACAGCGGGTAACATCATTCCTCATGGACACAGTGGGTGCCAGCTCCCTCCTGGCACAGTGGGTGCAGCATTCTCCTCCTGGTATAGTGGGCTGCAGTCAGCATCCTCCTTGTATAGTGGGTTGCAAGCACGTCCCTCCTGGTCTATGTGGTGTAGCATCCATCTCCGGCACACGTGGTGCAGCTCCTCCTGGCACAGCAGGTGTAGCAATCTCTCCTCCTGTATAGTGGGTGCAGCATCCTCGCTCTGCACAGTAGGTTCAGCACCATCTCCTGGCAGAGTAGGTGCAATCCTCCTCCTCCTGGTAAAAGTTCATGCAGTCTGGCATCCTTGTCCTGGCGGGGCAGCTCCTCTCGTGGCACCGTTGCTGCACACCTCTTCTGGCAACATTGGGAAGGAACGCTTCCCCTGGCACAGTGGCCTGCAGTGCCTTCTCCAGGTATATGGATACAAGCTACTCTGCTGATCACAGTGGGTGCAGCACCTCTCCTGGCGACATTGGTTGCACATATGCCTCCCCCCCGTGGTATAGTGGGTGCAGCATCCTTCTTCTGGCACAGTGGGTCAGCTTCCTTTGGCCACGTAGGTTGCAGATCCATCCTCCTACTGGTACCAGTGATGCAGATCCCTCCTATTTGGCACAGTGTGGTGCAGCATCACTCCTCCTCCGGCTATAGTGGTGCAGCACACTCTCGGCACAGTGGGTGCAGCAGCAATCCTCCTGGCCCAGGGGTGCATCTTCCCCCTGGCACAGTGGGTGCCACATCCTCCCTCCTGGACGCATGGGCGCATCCTCCTTCCTGGCAGGGGTCATCTGCGTGCTGCGCATCCTTGCGGGCAAGGGCTCCTCCTCCTGGTATAGTGGGTGCATCCTCCTCTGGCACAGTGGGTGCAACCTCCTCCTGCACAGTGTGTGCAAAATCCTCCCTCCTGGCACAGTGGGTACACCATCCTCACTCGGTATAGTGTGACGCATCCTCCCCCTGGACACAGTGGGTTGTGCACCATCCTCCCCTGGCAAGATGGTGCAACCATCCTCCTCCTGGTAAAGTGGGTGCAGAATCTCCCTCCCTGGCACACAGTGGGTGCACCATCTCTCCTTGGCACATGTGGGATGCAGCATCCTCCCCCTGGCACAGTGGAGTGCCACCATCCTCCCTCTCTGTTTAGTGGGTGTCATATCATCTCTCCTGGCCTCACATGTGGTGCACCATCCGCCTACTGGTTTTGTGAGAGCCTCTTGCAGATCCGTTGCATTCTGGCCCCGTGGGGGCACATCTCCCCTGGACAGTGGGTGCACGCAAATCCTCTCTGGCCATGGTCGATCCTCGGCCTGTGGCAAGTGGTGCACACCTCCTGGCACAGTGGGATGCCACATTCCTCCTCTCGTGTTGAGTGGTGTGCAGACTCCTCCTCGGCACAGTGGGGCATCCTCCCTCCTGGCCGTGGTGCAATTCTCCTCCTGGTTACATGGTTGCACCCTCTCTTGGTATCAGTGGGTGCACCTCCACCTGGCACAGTGGGTGCATTCCTCCTCCTATTATATGGGTGCACCACCCCCTGGCACAATGGGTGCACCATCCTCCTTCGGTATAGTGGGTTGCAGCAATCCTCCTCCTGGCACAGGGGTTGCCACATCTCCTCCTGTAGTTTAGTGGGTCAGACTCCTCCTCGCACATGTGTCCCCCTCACGTGGGTGATCCCTCGGTAATGGAGCACCCTCCTCCGTGAATGGTGCACTCCCTCCTGGCACAGTGGGGCATCCTCCTCCTAGGGTAAGTGGTGCCACCCCCCCCTGGCAGGGTGCACCTTCGGCATGGGGTGCATCCATTCCTCCTAGCTATAGTGGGTTAGCATCTCACCCGGACTGGTGCACATCCTTGGCTGGGTCACCCAATCCTCCTCCTGGCACAGTGGGGGCACCCATCCTCCTCCTGGGAACCCAGTGTTGCTTCAGCATCCTCGCCTTGCACAACCGGCACAATGGTGCCCATCCTCCGGGCCTGGTCTTATCACATTCGGGCCGTAGGTGCCATTCCTCCTACATACATTGGTCACCTGTACGTGGGTGCAACCTTCCCCCTGCCAAAGTGGTTGCATCCATCCTCCTGGCACAGTGGGTGCACTCTAGAAGTTCAATCCTCCTCCTGGCCTTACGTGGGTGCCCATTCCTCCTCCTGTTTTCAGTGGGTATTCCCTCCTCTCCCCTCTGGCACAGTTGGGCACTCTCCTCCTGGCAATGGGTGGCATCCTCCTTCCCTGGCACAGTGGTTGCACTCCTCCTCCTAGTAACGTGCGGGTGACATCCTCTCCTCCTGGCAGGTGGTTGTGTAATCAGACCTCACACTCCTGTGCTCTGTGCTCTCTGCAGCCAGTGTTATGTATTGTCCCTGGAGGGAGAGCCTCAGGGACTTCTCGCCCCTGCCGGGCACCGGAGCGAAGGAGGAGGGGGTGCCGAGGCGCCCCGACTGCCGGGGAGCCCTCGGGCGGAGGGATTTAGTGACGTTCCCGGACAACAAGGGCGAGACATTGACCCGGCACGGCACCCCCCCTTGTACGGCCTGCCCTAGCCCGGCCCAGCCGGAGTGCACCCTCCCTTGCGCCTGCGACGGGTGGGGACGACGGGACCTCATTCGTCTTTTGTGCGAATATTTTCTACGTTTGGCCCCCACCTCCCTCTCCCCTCTCCAGGGACACTTCCTTCCCTTGGACCACTTTACCTCTTACACCTTTATACTGAATTGTTTCGTCAGATTTGAGTGTGTAAAGATTCTTACCCCCCCATTCGTTTAATCCTGCATTCCCTTCCCTCCCCACATTTTTCTTCCCTACTGTGTACCACCACTGCCAATTCTTCATAACTCCCACTATTAAACCCGTGACCCACCCTCTAGTACCCCAGAATATACTACTATATACCCCCTGTCACCCCCTACTGCTACAAGATAGTGAACTACTATCTCATAATGTTTCCTTCTCTGCCTCTGTCTTTTTAGTGTTTGTCTTCAATGACCCCTCTTATGTACTCATCTTATCTGTACTTTGATTTAGATATCCGCCCCTTCTCTCCTACTTCCCTCTCCCACTTCCCCTTCCCTACGGTCTGTCTCTTTTCTTTTTATTTCAGGTCAACTATTTTAATCGACTGTACTCTTACCCACTAATCTGACCTTCCCCTTCTCTTTTATTTCTGTACAGGAACCTAAACCCTAAGATAATACTGCCCCTAAGATACAAGAATATACACTACTATAATATGCCCCCTGCTGCCATGTTCCACAAAGAATATAACTACTATTAATAGGCTCAACCTATGTACAAGAATAACTACTACTACTAATACTGCCCCCCTCATCGGACGGTAATATAACTACCCGTATGTGTAATACTGCCCTGTCTATGCTACAACGAACTACCCTATATGACTACTCATAATGTACTTGCCACCCCTATGTACTAGCTAATTATAACTTTACTAAATATATGCCTCCATGTACATAGAATGTACTAACTACAGCAATACTGCCCCCATATGGACAGGAAATAACACAGGTAGTAGTTGTCACATTTATATACAGAAATGGTTTGTATGTTCGCTGTCAACCTAATATTTGGATTTCCCTGTCCCGGCCGTGCCCGCAACCCCCCCCCTGCGACCTCACTGCTCTGCTTCCTTTCCCTGTTAACTCACTTTAGTCTTTACGGTGACTCCCCGCTCCCCTGCTATACAAAGGGGACTAATGCAGGTGCAACCTCTTACCCTTCGGTTGTTTCCTTCTGCTTTTTCCCTCTTTTCCTACTCTCTTTACCGTTTCCTATTCCCTCACGTCTGTGTCTTCCTTTGGTGCCGTTGTCGCCATATTTCGGTAGCTCGCTTACATTTTGTTGCGGTCCTACTTAATTAGTAATCGTTGTCTCTCCGTGTCTGGCGGGGAAATGTGACTGTTATTCCCAAATCTCCCTCTGCTCCCTTCTGTCTTCATGGCGTGGTTCTGGTTGACTTCCACTTTGGTCGGGCATCTCTGGTGGCTTGTGCCCGGTTACCGATGATCGTGCTCTGGATGCTGTGAATGTCTATTTTGCTTCTATTATCTGACAATTTCCGTAATGTATACTGAACATCTGGAAGCTGGTTATGTCTCCTCATCCTGTCAGTTCTCTCCCGGTTTTTCTACCCAATGCAGAGTCTTTCATTTTCCCAACTCCACTTGCTTTCGCCCCCCTTTTCTTTCTTTTTTCCCTTTTTTTTTTCCCCTTTCCTTTTATTTCCCCCTGCCGTTTCTACAATGCACTCATCCCGGGGGATTTTTATAGTGCAGCCCCACTAAAGTGTCCAAGTTTGGCGACCCATGTATATTGATCCATTCAATGGATTGTGCGTCTGTGTAACTCAGTCTCCCAGGGCCTAATAATCGCTGACCCGCGTGTCTTCATTATATCCATGGTCTTGCGCGCTGGGTTTTTTCCCTTCTTCTTTTTCTCGGCGCTTTATACACATGTATACCCCATTACCCGCATCTCACGCGGCTCCTACTCTTCGTTGAAGATTTATTAATCCCCCACGTTTCTTGACTACGTTTTCTCTCATTGAAATGCTCATCATGGAATGAAATCTTCGTACTCAGGTATTAAGTCCGCATCAAGTGATTCGAAAAAAACTGCTCGAACCAGAATCAGCCGTACAATTATGGAGCAACTCCCACTTTACCACACCGGCAGTTCTCTATAGCGGGTCAGTCCATCCGCTGGTACAACGTGGAGGAAAGTTTGGGCCTCTGAAAGGGTTAAACCAAATGATTTTGTTTCCATTAGAAATAAGAGAACATTGTAGTATCCACTGGAGCGACCGCATGTTCACCTCCCCTTGTTGGTGGAACAAGACGACCCCCATTTACTGTATCATTATGGATAGGGGGATCTCCCCCCCTCCTTATGGGTCTTAATTGGGTTTTCAAGTTTGGTTGAACCTCACAAAAAACGGTAGATGCGATACCGCACGCCGTCTTCTAAATATCGCCGGTGGTGAGTGTTCCGATCATCACAACCTTTCTTAATACCACACATTTTTGGTGGACACTGATCACGTGGCGAGAGGACTCGACTAAATATTTCACCCCCCCCCCCCCCCCCCCACCCTCCCCCCTGGAGGCACTGGGGCGACTTGCCTCCTTGGTCGCCAATGCACTGGATACTCAATGTGTGGCAATACAAATTCGAGCAAACTAAAATATTCCCTGTTTATCATTTCAAAGAGCCCTGTCATAGTTATATTATTTATACCCACTTCCGATGATTCATCATCCTACAGCCCCCATGGATTCATCCCTCATCACAGCCCACCCATGGATTAATTATATACAGCCATCCAATTAACCCCTTCACTTATATCACACGCCCCCATGGATTGCTTATATATAGCCCCCCCCCCATAAACTTCCTCCATTTTATCCAAACAGCCCCCCTCAATTACATCCATAACACAACCCCCCATGGATTACTAATATTAAGCCCCCCATGATTTCATTATATACAGCACCCCCCCAGTAATACATTCTAACAGCCCAATGGATTCACTACTATAACAGCCCCCTGGATTCACTATATGACAGCCCCCCACCATACATCCATTAAATACAATCACCCCCCCATGGTTCACTTATAACAGCCATTACACCCATACAATCCATAACACAGCCCCCCCAGGTATTCATTATATACAGCCCCACACTAAATTCATATATACAGCCCCCATGGATTCACTATTACAGCCAACCTACATCCATTAAAGACACCCCACATGGTTAACGATATACAGCACCCCAGGATTTTTATATACAGCCCATGGATGCACTACTTGATAAACGCCCCCTTCTTGTTACTCATATCCGACTACCGAAAAGGCCCACCGTGGATTACACTATTCATCTTCACCAGCCCCCACATTGTTTTTATTCTCATATATTTACATGCCTCTTTTTACCACTTTTTGATATCCCATGTGATTACCTTACCAGCCTCCCATTGGACCTTACATCTTATATACGCAACATGGGTCCTATCATTTCACTACTTACAGCCACCATGGATTGATAACATATACTAGTCCCCCCATGATCCATTATATCACAAGCCCCCATGGATTCAATTTATTACCAGCACCACCCATGTATCCATTATATACAGCCCACCCATCTGCGACCGTTCACTATATCCAGCCCCCACATGGACTTCACATATACAGCAACCCATGGTGCGATCATTATACACAGACCCTCATGGATCATAATAGACAGCCCCATGGGTTCACTAGATACAGCCACCCCATGGATTCACTATATACAGCCCCAAGGATCCAGACTCTACAGCACCCATGGCGTCCATTATATACAGCACCCCATGGCCCATTATATACAGGCCCCCAGGATTGCACACTATTCAGCCCCCATGTATCCATTATAACAGCCCCCATGGATTCATTATAACAACGCCCCCAGGATCCATAATCTTACAGCCCATGGGTCCATATTACAGCCCCCCACAGGAGCTGCCAGGGAGCTGGACTGAAATTCTGTAGTGTCGGCAACAGCAGTTCTGGCTCTGGCACTTCGCCAGGTATGCCTGTTGCTGGTCGCTGGCATGCCTTCAAAAATTTGGCATCTGCCCGAACATTTTGTGGTTCTGGTCCAATTCATTCCTATGTAGTACCATGTGCACACGCTGAACCGATTACATCGGAGAAAAGATTGGGCTTCCAGTGTACGAGATAAAAAACTTCCCAAAAGTTCAATGTGTTCTGAGGAAACCCTGTATAGACAGGGCGAAAAGCTGAGGTCATGCTGGCGTCAGCGATCAGGACCCGGA
The DNA here is from genome assembly GCA_019512145.1 of Engystomops pustulosus. Classification (NCBI taxonomy): domain Eukaryota; kingdom Metazoa; phylum Chordata; class Amphibia; order Anura; family Leptodactylidae; genus Engystomops; species Engystomops pustulosus. The sequence continues at coordinate 160,609,691 of CM033647.1, read as the reverse complement.
CCCCTACCGTAGAGATTTGATAACTCACCTAAAACTTCCATTGCGAGGGGTAGGTGGATCCATGGCCATAGCAAGCAAGCCCTAACTATTAATACAGGGCACCAATTATAGTCTTACCTGCCATACTTGATTTCCTGTACACCCCTGTCCTCCCTGACTTCCAATGTATGGAGGGGGCTGCCTAACAGTTACATGTATATGTGATACAGGGACATCCTAAGAGATGCAGAGATGTGCGAATGGGTCAGGATTCTGTAACCAGATCTCAATTGGAACAGGCAACTTTTGGTTCTTGTCTGTCAGACAGGAGAAGAACAGGAGTGATTATAAAAAATATAAAAAAAGTAATCCCCTCATCCGCATATGAAGTAAGATCTTGTGTCACCCTCATATCATTAGAACTGTAAGCTCTTGTGTCTGCACCTCATCCTCCATAGACTGAAGCTATTGTGTCACCCCCTCATCCCTCATAGATGTAAGTCTTGTGTCAACCCCTCATACTCATAGACTGTAAGCTCTTGTGTCCCCCATCATCCGCATAGACTGTAAGCTCTTGTGTACCCTCATCCTCATAGACTGTAAGCTCTTGTGTTGCCCCTCATACTCATAGACTGTAAGCTCTTGTGTCACCCCCTCATCCTAATCGGGACTGTAAGCTATTGTGTCACCCCCCTCATCATCATAGACTGAAGCTCTGTGCCCACCTCATCCTCATAGACTGTAAGGCTCTTGTGTCCCCCTAATCCTCATGACTGTTAAGCTCTTGTGTCCAACCACTCATCCTCAGAGACTTAAGCTCTTGTGTCACCCCTCTCCTCATAGACGGAAGCTCTTGTGTCACCCCCTCATCATCCTAGACTGTAAGCTCTTGTGTCACCCCCTCATCCTCATAGACGAAGCTCTTGTGTCACCCTCATCATATAGACTGAATCTCTGTGTCAAACCTCATCCTCTAGACTGTAAGCTATTGGGGTCACCTCATCATCCCATCGACTGTAGCTCTTGGGTAACCCACTCATCCCTCATAGCTGTAGCTATTGTGTCACCCATCATCCTCATAGACTGTAAGCTCTGGTGCACCCCTTATCCTCATAGACTGTAAGTCTTGTGTAACCCCCGCATCATCATAGACTGTAAGCTCTTGTGTCACCCCTCATCCTCATAGAACTGTAAGCTCTGGTGTACACCCTCATCTCATTGGACTGTAGCTCTGTGTACACCCTCATCCTCATAGACTGTAAGCTCTTGTGTCCACCCCCCATCCTCTAGACTGTAGCTCTTGTGTCACCCCTATCTAATAGACTGTAAGCTCTTGTGTCACCATCATCCTCATAGACTGTAGTCTGTGTAACCTCCTAATTCTCATAGACTGTAAGCCTTGTGTCACCCCCTCATCCTCATAGAATGTAAGCTCTTGTGTCACCCCCTCATTCCTCATAGACTGTAAGTTTGTGTCACCCTTCATCCTATAGCCTGTAAGTCTTGTGTCACCCCTCACCTCTTTTTTATAGCCCACTGTCACAAGCTCTTGTGTCACCACTCATCCTAATAGACTGTAAGCATCTTGTGTCACCCCTACATCCTCATCGACGTAAGCTATTGGTCACCCCCCATCTCATAGCTGTAAGCTTTGTGCAACCCCTCATCTCATAGACTGTAAGCCTCTTGTGTCACCCTCATCCTCATAGACTGTAAGCTATTGTGTCACCCCCTCATCCTCATAGACTGTAAGCTCTTGTGTCACCCCCTCATCCTCATAGACTGTAAGCTCTTGTGTCACCTCCTACTCATAGACTGTAGCTTTGTGTCACCCCCTCATCCTCATAGACTGTAAGCTCTTTGCACACCCCCTGATCCTCATAGACTGTACGTCTTGTGTCACCCCCTCACTCTAGACTGTAAGCTCTTGTGTAACCTCCTCAGCTTCATAGACTGTAAGCTCTTGTGTCACCCCCTATCCTCATAGACCTGTAAGCTATTGTGTCACCCCCTAATCCTAATAGGACTGTAAGTCTGTGTCACCCCCTCATCATCATAGACTCTAAGCTCTGGTGTCACCTCTCATCCTAATAGGCTTGTAAGCTCTTGTGTCACCTCCTCATCTTCATAGACTGTAAGATCTTGTGTCACCCCCCGCATCATCATAGACTGTAAGCTATTGTGTACCCAGCATCATCATAGACTGTAGATCTTGTGTCACCCCCCTCATCCTCATGACTCTAAGCTCTTGTGTCACCCCTCATCCTCATAGACTGTAAGCTCCTGTGTCCCCCCCTCAAATCCTTCATAGGACTGTAGCCTTGGTCACCCCTCATCCTCCTAGACTGTACGCTAGTGGTGTCACCCCCTCATCCTCATAGAATGTAAGCTCTGGTCACCCCTAATCCTCATAGACTGTAAGCTCTTGTGGCACCCCATCCTCATAGACTGCTAAGCTCTCTGTGTCACCTAATCCTCGTCATTAGACTGTAGCTCTTGTGTCACCCCCTCATCCTCATAGACGGTAAGTCTTGTGTCACACCTCATCCTCTAGACTGTAAGCTCTTGTGTCCCCCCTCATTCCTCATAGACTGGTAAGCGGCTGTGCCACCCCTCCTACTCATAGGACTGATAAGTCTTGTGCCACCCCTCCTCCTCAAGACTGAGCTCTTGTGTCACATCCTCATCCCATAGACTGTAGCTCTGTGTGATAACCCTCCTATCATAGACTGTAAGTCTTGTGTCCACTCATCCTCATAGACTGTAAGAGCTTTGGTGTACGCTTCCTATCGTCATGACCTGGGCTCTGACCCCCTTTATTCGTTCTTAAGTTCTTGTGTACCTGACCACTCCCTCCCGCTAGTATAGGACTGCTTCAGTCTGGTGTCATACATCAATTCCATCGTTCATAGATGGTAAGCTCTTGTTGGAACCCCTATTATCCTCCATAGACTGTATATGCTCTTGTGTCCCTCCCTGTCATTGTCATAGACGGAAATTTGCCTTGTGTCACCCACCTCATCTTTTCATAGACTTGTGTACGCATAAGTTGGTGTCCCCATAATCATTTAGAGACTGTAAGATCTTTGTGTCACCTCTCATCCTCAATGAGTACTGTAAGCTTTGTGTCTATACCCATCCCCTCTATCCTCATAAGATACTGTAAAGCTTCCTGTGTCACCTCCTCATCCTCAGTAGATGAAGCTCTTGGTCTCCCCACCCTCATCCTTTTAGCATAGACGCGATGTCACAAGCTCTCCTGGTCAGAGCCCCCTATACCTCATAGACTGTAGAGCATCCTACATGGAGCCCATTGTACCTCCCATGGCACACCCCTCGAATACTAAATAGCACACCTTGTACATGTATAGCTCGTGGCCCCATCCATCCCTAATGAAGACTGTAAGCTATTGTTTGTTCTGCCCCCCACTCATTGACGTGTCTTATTAGGACCGGTAAGTCTTCGTATCTACAACGCCATACTTGGGTACCACACACACTCTCATCCCCTCCATTTTATAGACAGATATGATGGACGCCATATAAATATTGGCTATCCGTTCGTGTAGTTTATTTTGTCTGTCTCTCAGGATTCTTTTTTTACATGGGGAATTTTCCCCTGATTATTATCGGACCCCCGTTTTACTCACGCACTTGCGCCCTTAACACTTTGAGCCTTTTTTGACCGGATATATTACCCGCCATATAGTGCTCACAACTGACCTTTTCTAGTATTCTACCAGTCAGTTCAGTAACCGGACGTACGAAAAGGAAACCCTGCTGAAACCGCATTCCCCAAATCTCTTCCTATGCGGGATTTAATCTGTCTGAGAGGAGACGGACAAATGGCGGCTGCTGGGCTTTGTGTCTTGTTAATAACGGGCGGGGGGGGCGATGATGCATGGACCCGCCAGGGGAGGGGGGCAGGGTGGCAGGAACGAAGGAATGGTCGCCGTGTGGGTGGAGGAATGGAGGGAGTAGTGGGCAGAGTGTGGCAGAGTTAGTGGCAGATCTGTTGGAGCCCCGACAAATCGGCGTCTCTAGATATGCTGCGCCCGCGCCGCCATCAAGGCAGTGGACCAAGGAAAACCACGGAAAATTTACTAACATTTTCTAAAGATTTCCCCTAAAATTCCGAAGGAAGACAAAGAAAAGTAATAAACAACAAAGTTTATCTTACTAATTGAATTGTTTTTGGTTTGGTTCCTGTGGGGGAGAGGTCTTTTCCCCCCCTCCTTCACTCCCTAAATCCCGAGGAAGCCGCCCCACAGGAGCTACTCAGAGGATACGAAACTACCAAACTATCCCTGCACAGCAACAAATGCATTGCGGTATTATATGTACACGGTGTGAGGGGGTATGTATGGGCCAGGATACATAGTGTCTATTGGGGTCATGTACTTACCCGGTCGAGGATCATGACGCTTGTGCAGCAATTTCACGAAAATCGTGCGCACGAGATCCTGCATGTGTCACTTCCACGCTCAGGTCCCCGGAGTTCCCTTCTTTTCATGGTGATGTAAGTGCATTGTCCGTGTATAATGCGCTGTGCGGGGGGAGTCACTAAGATCCTTTGCCCGATATCATGCATGTGTCACTCCACGCTCAGGTCCCTGAGTTCACCTTCTCTTCTGCTGGTGCATATTACGTGCATTGTCGTGGATAATGCGCTCCTGTGCGGGGAGTCACAAGATCGTGCCGCCGAATCCTGCATGTGTCACTTCCAGATCAGGTCCCCGGAGTTCACCCTTCTTCTTCCTGGTGTTATGAAGTGCATTGTCCGTGTATTCATGCCGCTGTGGGGAGTCACAAGATCGTGCGCACGATAGCCTGCATGTGTCGTTCCCGCCTCAAGGTCCCGGAGTTCACATTCTTCTTCCTGGATGCATGTAAGTGATTGGTCCGTGTTATAATGCGCTATGCGGGGAGTCTAAGATCCTGCACCCGATTATCCTGCATGGGTCAATTTCCGCTCAGGTCTCCGGAGTTCACCTTTTCTTCATGGAGCTGTAACTGCATTGTCAGTATCTAATGCGCTGAGGCGGGAGTCACTAAGATCGTGTGCCCGATAATCCTGCATGTGTCACTTCCCCGCTCAGGTCACTGGAGTTCACTTCTTCTTCTGGTGCATGTAAGTGCATTGTCCGTGTTATAATGCGCTGTGCGGGAGTCAATAACATTGTGCGCCCTGATATCATGAAATGTGGCGCTCCCCGCTTCAGGTACCTGGGAGTTCACCTTCTTCTTCCTGGTGGCATGTAAGTGCATTGTCGTGTATAATGACACTGTGCAGGGAGTCACTAAGATCGTGTTGCACCCGATATCCTGCAGTGTCGCTTCCACGTCAGGTCCCCGAGTTCACCTCTCTTCCTGGTGCATGTTAAGTGAATGGTCATGTATAATGCGCGTGCGGGAGTCACTAAGATCCTGCCCCCGATATCCGCATGGTCGCTTCCCGCTCAGGTCCCGAGTTCACCTTCTTCTTCCTGGTGACAGTAAGTGAGTGTCCGGTGTATAATGCGCTGTGAGGGGACCGAGTCACTAAGATCCTGCCCGGACCGATATCCTGCATGTGCGCTTCCCCGCTCGGTACGGAGTTCACTTCTTCTTCCTGGTGCATGTAAGTGCATTGCTTGCGACACAATTGAAAGTTAAATGCCCGCAAGTTGTCCGAATCAGTCGGATCATCCGAAAGACGCCCCGGATTTCTGCCAAAAAAATCTGAGTGCGTGCGATCCCAGCGCAGACACCGTTGAAAGACTATCACAACCGTTGCAACTGCAAACAGCCGGTGAAACAGTACGGTGAAAATGCAATCCGCAATAGCCCCATAGTGCAGAACCTGTATAGATTCTGCTTTTTTATTTCTGCGCTCTCCTGTCGCCGAATGTGGGAAGTGGATTGTCACGTTTAGATTTAGGGGGGACACATTTACAAGGGTCGGACTCTGACGTTCTTTTCAGTGCAAACTGCTTTTGCCACAGGTATTTAATGTGGTCACACGCAACAAACAACAAAAAAAGTAGGGGCAGTGCAGGGAGCGCCCCCTACAGCTACACAGGACACTGCACATCAAGTCCACATGCAACGGTTCTTTGTAAATGTGCCCCATGTGTTCACTTTACGTACAATAAAAGGTTGAACAACTAATTAAAAGCGAATCTCAAAATCTTCTGAGATAGCGGGAAAAGGGGGGTGAGGAAGCAGATCTATGCAGAGAATCAAGAGCACAGCATGTGAGGACAGTGCCCACAGTCGGACTGGATTAAATAGGTCTGATTACACATCTCTCCAGGGAACAATGCATAACATGGCTGCAGAGAGCACAGGGCACAGCAGTGTGAGGTATATTACCATCTCTACAGGGACAATACTAACACAGGCTGCAGGAGAGCACAGGGCACAGCAGTGTGAGGTCTTCTGATTACACATCTCTCCAGGGACAATACACAACACCGGATGCAGAGAGCACAGAGCACAGCAGTGTGAGCGTCCTGATTACACATTCTCCAGGGCCAATACACAACAGCGGTGCTGCAGAAGAGCAAGAGAAGCAGTGTGAGGTTGAAACATCTCTCCAGGGACAATACATAACACCGGCTGCAGAGAGCAACAGGCACGCGTGTGAGGTTGATTACATAATCTACAGACACTAAGGGCTGTCCCATCTATCTACCAGGGACACACACTACAGACACTAAGGGCTGCCCCATCTATATACCAGGGACACACACTACAGACACTAAGGGCTGTCCCATCTATATACCAGGGACACACACTACAGACACTCAGGGGTTGCCCCAGGGAGAACCAGTACATCAGCCTCTCCCTCCATATCATTACTTGCATACACCACCTGCTGGAGAGCTGCCAGGCTGTAGGACAGTCCTCCGGTCCCCATACCAAGCACTGTGACCACAGCGTGCCCTAGGCCGCAACCGCCAGCCACTCCGGTATTCTGGGCCCCGGCTGCCTCCAGGCCCCAAGAAAAGGCTATGCCCCGGTGGGGGATGTTGCACCTCCATGTGGTGAGGCCGTGGTGCACATTGATGTTATATCCATGGGCTGGGTCTCTGCTGGGGTTCTCCATTATTCAGCTGATGCCAGTAGGATCAGATGACAGAATAAAGACAGAGAAGGGAATAGAAGTACAATCCCTTCCCTGGATACTGACCAAGCTGTGGGGAAGAGGGAGGAAGGAACCTGAGTTGTCACTTTCCGCCTTGGCCGGACCCTCGTGCAGCCGCTTCCACTCTTTCCTGTATCTCAGTCCTGAATCTGCGCTACATGAATTTAGTGGTGAATTATTGTCACTTTCTGCTCCTCGAGGCGTTTGTGGTTCCTCGTCAGACGATGTACGAGCCTTGGAGGACTCACTAGGATGATGAAGATGATTGTTTGGGAATATTACGCGCCGCAGTATTTGAAGCCAATTACAATGGCGGCTTCCAGCGCATCCTCATCCGGGGTAAATAAGTCTCTGAGCGCTCGTATCGCTGATTACTCTGAATAGCAAATCACTCCAGCGCCGGCTCAACACGAATTGTCGCCCCAAGATGGAGGCAAGCGCCGGATCCTGGGGGCATAAGCAGCCGCTAATAAAGAGTAATTACAATGGAGGGAGCGCCATGGCTGCTGCTAGCGATACACAGCAAGGACACAATGTGATGACGCCTGCGGATGCCTCACCGAGGACGTGTCACCGGCCGTACTGCTTCCCAGATACTCAGAGATTCAGGCAATGCTGGACAGAGGTCTGAATCCTCCTCTAACAATATATCTCCAAGAAGACACATGTCACATGTCACAAGGAAGAGCCAAAAACACGACTGTAACAGGACCTTATAGGGGAACAGTCAACAGGTGCAACAAAAGACAGCAGCCAGTATTGTGTATCATCCCTAGAGAGTGTGGTCTTACCTCACACTGCTGTGCTCTGTGCTCTCTGCAGCCAGTGTTATGTATTGTCCCTGGAGACATGTGTAATCAGACCTCACACTGCTGTGCTCTGTGCTCTCTGCAGCCAGTGTTATGTATTGTCCCTGGAGAGATGTGTAATCAGACCTCACACTGCTGTGCTCTGTGCTCTCTGCAGCCAGTGTTATGTATTGTCCCTGGAGTGCACTGGGGGGGTGTCCTCACACTGCTGTCCTCTGTGCTCTGTGCTCTCAGTGTATGGGTGCTGGCTGTGTGTTGCTATAACCTGTAGCTGTGATGCTGCAGACTCTCGGCTCCTGTGATGTGATTACACTTGAGTTTCTCTTATAATGGTTTTCTGGAACAATCTCAGTTATGATGAGTACAGGAAGCGGAGCGAGCGCGGCCGTGATACGTGTTTATTGGGTTATTGCCGGCAGCGCTAATGACATGAATAATACAAGCGGCACCAGCAGCGGATCAGAAACACGAAACCGCAGACAATGATATTACACGGAGCCCACAGCAGCGCAGGACTGTGACCTTGT
>CM033647.1:160590920-160601045 GCA_019512145.1 Engystomops pustulosus | reverse complement strand
ATGTATTGTCCCTGGAGAGATGTGTAATCAGACCTCACACTGCTGTGCTCTGTGCTCTCTGCAGCCAGTGTTATGTATTGTCCCTGGAGTGATGTGTGATCAGACCTCACACTGCTGGGCTCTGTGCTCTCTGCAGCCAGTGGTATGTATGGTCCCTGGAGAGATGTGTAATCAGACCTCACACTGCTGTGCTCTGTGCTCTCTGTAAACAGCGTTAGGTATTGTCCCTGAAGAGATGTGTAATCAGACCTTTGTGTCCGTTGTTAGTGGCAGCAGGACTGTGAAATATGGATTCATATTCCAAAATTGTAGCTCCTGGTGGCGTTTCCTCACACTGCTGTGCTCTATTTAGTCATTGTTATATATTGTCCCTGGAGAGATGTGTTAATGTAATCAGACCTTTGTGTATGTTGTTAGTAGCAGCAGGACTGTGAAATACGGATTCGTATTCCATAATTGTCACTTCTCAAAGTGTCCCGGGGGTTGTCCTCACACTGCTGTGCTCTGTGCTGGAGAATATGAAATGAAATGTTGATGGGGTGGGAGGGGGTCCATTATAGGGTTAGGGGTCCATAGTAGCTTGATAATGTAGTTGTGCCTATTATACAAAATTTGGGGGTTAGGGACTCCAGGTGTAATGGATGTTGTTGAGGATTTTGGCTCGTTACAATGTATCTAGTAATGATCTAAAATATTTTTCCTGTTTCCACTAATATGCAACGTTTTGAAGTTCTTATTTTCCAATCTTTTGGGTGTAACTGAGTCGAGTAACACGGAGCGTTATACAGTAGCCTCCTCCTCGTGATGAGTTTATCGCTGACCTCTGACCTTCCAGTATCCTCTATGTCTATTGTTAGAAGCCAGCGCCGGTTTATGGATCCCGACCCGTCACCGAGGGTTAATCATTGACCGGTATAAAAGCTAATCAATAACTGCAAATTCTTCAAAAAAAATGGCGATCGGCGGGGTTTATACGAGTTCTCGTGACTTTTTTGTGTGCACACGTTATCTGGCGGCGCGGAGGGGCCCATTCTGTGTCATCATAAAAATTCCAAAAACTTTTCAGACCCAATGATTTGGTTTATGGGCATTTGGAGTTTTGATCTCTACCAGCCAAGGCCAGAAACTTTCTTGCATCAGTGTAGCCAAAGGATCGTAGCTATGGCTAAAAAGGTTGTGTACCTTCTTAAACACAGGGTATAATATCTCGAATGGGACCATAGCAAATGGGTCAGGTTTGGTGTCAAGCGATCCGGGGATTCACCGGGATCCAATGAGACCAGAACCCTGACCCTATGAATTCCCACATGTATGTACTCTGTTAACTGTATATATATTCTATTGTGTTAGTACTGTTTGTCTAGTGTGCCCAAAACAATTATATATTAAAATTTAACCTGCGTGCTCTTTATCCGATCCACGAATCCCAACGTCCATTCTCGGTTGTATAACAAGCTACCGGGTTGTTTCCTCACCCTGTATTGTCCGTCAGTGGACCGGGCTTTATATTTAGGAGAACTGGTGGCATGCATTATTGGGTTGAGCAGTTGCGTTCACGAGGCTAGTGAGAGGGACTTTAGCCCATTCAGGTTGTGATTTATTGTGCGGGCAAACTCAAATTGCTTCCTTCGCCTTCCAGGACCCGTGCATTGGAGTGTAAAGAAGAATAATTAAGCCTGAAATCATAGACCCCAGTTGTCTGAAGCGTCACATGGTCATCACGAGCATTTAGTTGCAGCATTTTTGTTGTTATTTTTTTAAATTCTTTGTCTGTATTTAAGTGGTGCATTAGCCCTGCAGAACAATTGCCCTCATTACCCCCATTTGTAGCCCTGACCCATGCACCACCATCACAACCATTTACGGGTCACCAGTAGGGGGGTTCAAGGGTGGTCTAATCTGGGAGCGAAGCAACTTTTTTCCGAAGTTTCCACCACAGTCAAACTTGAATGATGGGTTCACTCACACGAAGTCCACTGATTGGCTGAAGGGGGCTGTGACCCCGGCCAAGACAAGAAGACTGCAGGCACAAGGTCTACGCTCTGCGTGGAGTCCCCTGAAGTCAAACCTGTCCAAAGCGAGGGGAATAGTACACCACTCATCTTCACACATTCCGATTGAGTTGGCACCCAGTTTGGATCAGGGAGCCACAGATCAGAACACCTTCAATTTGCTGAGGTGGGTAACTTGGTGAGATCCTGGACCCAATGTCCACGCGATGCGTCTGCGCATGCTCAGGTGTGTCTCATGGGGGCGCTGTCTGTGGAGCACCACCCTGTGCGGTCCGTGAACACTCGGTCCATGGTGAATGCAGTTTACTGGAGGACTGAGTACAGATGCCGCGATCCGAGCATTTATCTGCTGGGATTATCCGCTCTCTGGACGGCCGCCCCGCACGTGTACGCTGATGTCATTGTTTGTAACATCCGGCAGCAGTGACTTCATTAAGTAACGGACGCTGGCTCTCTCTCTTCCTGGATGGATTCGTTCCATCTGTCCATTTATGGAGACAAAGAAAAGCTGTTATTCACGAACAGGGCTACACCTGTCCTGGCTGCTGGTACCGCGGTATCTAAGGGGTTAAACAAAGGGCATATGTGCAGGACTGAAGCAATAATGAAGGTTTTCACATACTTTACACTAACCCACCAGAGGAGCTTCACAGTCCTCACCAACATCTTAGAGCTGCAGAAGCTGCCAGAAATAGGGAGTGACCACCGCTCTCTAGACCTAAACCCACCAGAGGAGCTCCCAGGTCCCACCAACATCTGAGAGCAGAAGCTGCAGAGACATAGATTGACCCACCGTTCTTAGACCTAAACCCACCACAGAGCTTCACAGGTCCTCACCACTCTGAGAGCGGCAGAAGCTGCCAGAACAAGGGAGTGACTACCACTCTCTGACCTAAACCCACCACAGGAGCTCACAGGTCCTCACCAACATCTGAGAGCAGAAGCTGCCAGAACAATGGAGTGACCACCACTCTCTAGACCTAAACCACCACAGGAGCTCACAGGTCTCACCAACACTGAGAGCTGCAGAAGCTGCCAGAAACTAGCAGTGACCAGCCCTCTCTAGACTAAACCCACCAGAGGAGCTCTGCGGTCTTTGTCATCATTTGAGCCATAACACTGCATTAACCAAGCTCCGTAGACCGTGAGTCGTCATCTCAAACAGATGGCTAGAACAAGAAGTCCACCACAGCCAAACCGCTGTGGAAGACCATTCACCATGCAATGTTAAAAAATCAGTTTTTAATTATATGCGTTCACCTGACGTGGGCCTATGAGTGAGTCTGCATATGGTATTTTACTTGCACTGCTCCGCCTTCTCTTCCTTATTGAGAGGTCTCACTTGCTGGTATGCTGCTGTATGACACTGAGAGAGAGCTCGTTATATCATTGGGCACTTCATGTCATGTGGCCCAGGTGATGTCATATAAGGTCCTTTATTCATTACTTTCAATGTCTACTCCAAATATGTATCTGATCCCATGAATCACAGCAGCCTCCATGAACCTATCTCCTCCCCATCCTCCATGGAGGCTGCTCTCATTTCATGTGATCAGATACACACATGGGGTAGACTTTGCCAGTCTTTCTAGGTAAACAACCCTTCATGACATCACCCTGGCCATATGATAAGTGCTGAATGCTGAGAAGAGGCATGTGATGGGGATGGTCAGTTCAGTTCCCAATATTATTAACATGTCAGGTTGGCTCCAGATTTGGGTCATTTCCTTTGTGCAGGATCCTATAGCGGCACAAGGTCGGCAGTGACCATCACACAACATCATATATGGAGGTAATATAACACTGGAGATTGGGATCTCCTAAGCCTCATGACAGGAAAGTTGAGGGCTACACAGAGACACGAGCAGACTATGGCCAGATATCGCAGGGTGACGCTGCCTTCATCACAGATAATGGCCATCAGTGGAACAATCTGTAATAAGACCTTGCTCTATGTTGTTAGTAGCAGCAGAACTGTGATATATGGGTTTATATTCCAGGATTGTAGCTTCTCCTACTGCACTGGTGCTGTATCCAAACACTGCTGTGCTCTGTGCTCTCTGGAGCCAGTGTTCCGTATTGTCCCTGGAGAGATGTGTAATCAGACCTCACACTGCTGTGCTCTGTGCTCTCTGCAGCCAGTGTTATTTTGTCCCTGGAGAGATGTGTAATCAGACCTCACACTGCTGTGCTCTGTGCTCTCTCAGCCAGTGTTATGTATTGTCCCTGGAGAGATGTTTAATCAGAACCTCACACGCTGTGCTCTGTGCTCTCTGCAGCCAGTGTTATGTATTGTCCTGGGAGATGTGTTAATCAGACTCACACATGCGTGCTCTGTGCTCTCTGCAGCCAGTGTTATATGTTGTCCCTGGAGAGATGTGTAATCAGACCACACTGCTGTGCTCTCTGCAGCCAAGTGTATGTATTGTCCTGGAGAGATGTGTAATCAGACCCTCACACCTGATGCTCTGTGCGCTTGAGCCCGGTCCGATTTCCTGGAAAGATGTGTAATCAGACCTTGGTGTATGTTAGTAGCAGCAGGACTGCATGTTTTACTCTGAGCAGAGAGGAGGCGATGTGGAGCAGTCGGTTGCAGGATCAATACCTAAAACTGCCACAAAACTGCTGACACATTCCCTTTAAGTGACTCTAAAGCCCCACATATCCTGGAGATGAGATGGATCCCCCCATTACTCCGGAGCAGTCTTTGAGATGAATCATGAGACAAAGTGGAAAATAACTCCTGGAAAAGATAAACAGTCAGGATTAAGGAGCGCGCCGAATTTCCATGAGACTCTAGATGTGACCGTGGTGATGACTTTGTTCCCCTCCACATTGTTTATGGCTGTTACAATGTCTCTATGTCGCAACCCTGCACCTCGGAAGATGATCAGATGTAGCAGTGTGGAACGTGCTGTTACACTGTTAAGTGTGAACAATGGCGCCTCACCTGCCTGCAGGTTGTGTCTGGTACTGCAGCCAGACTCCCGTGGATTGGTTCTGGTTCACACCTGGCCTGGGGTTCTAGTGAGCAGATTACAGAAGTGCTGGTCCATGGGGGTCCCTGGCGAGCGGCCATAGTGGCTGTGCACGCTTTGTGACAGATGTGAACAGCGCCTGAAGATGTAAGAGGGGACGGGAGACACGTGGTGACAGTCACTACTTTCCCCGTGGAATATGTTGGCGCCATATAAGAGAAAAACTAGAAAAAATTCTAATGTGATTCATTGGTTTTGCAGATTTAATTATAAATCTCCCTGAGCTCCTGATATCACAAGACATGAAAGGATCTCATTGTGGAGGGCGTCTGGTGGCGCAGCGAAGGCGCCCGAGGAGGACTCAACGCTGCTACTAATAATGGATTCAGCTGATAAAAATTAAGTCTGAACAACTAAGAAGAGAAACAGAAAAAAAATACAGTCCAAAAAAGTAACAGACTGGACCGAAAAACACATCTTCAGGACAGTCATGAATGTTAGAGGGAACCTGTCAGCAGGTGTGCCCAACCAAACTGCAGCCAGTCCCTGGAGAGATGTGTAACCAGACCTCACACTGCTGTGCTCTGTGCTCTCTGCAGCCAGTGTCGGAAATATTCGGGTAACACGTCGGGAAAACGCGAATCGGCCCTTAGTAAATGACCCCCAATCTCTGGAGAGATGTATAATCAGACCTCACACTGCTGTGCTCTGTGCTCCTGCAGTCCAGTGTTTAGGTAGTTGTCCTGAGATAAAGAGATGTGAATCAGACCTCAGATCCTGTACTGCTGTGCTCTCTGCCAGCCGTCAGTTATGTATTGTCCCTGGAGAGATGTGTAATCATACCTCACAACTGCTGTTGCTCTGTGCTCTCTGCAGCCAGTGTTAGTATAGTCCCTGGAGAGATGTGTAATCAGACCTCACACTGCTGTGCTCTGTGCCCTCTGCAGCCAGTGTTATGTATGTCACCTGATGTGAGAGATGTAGTAATCAGACCTCACACTGCTGTGCTCTGTCTCTTTCAGCCAGTGTTAATGTATTGTCCCTGGAGGATGTGAAATCAGACCTCACATGCTGTGCTCTGTGCTCTTGCAGCCAGTGTCAAATTATCCCTGGAGAGATGTGTAATCAGACCTCACCTTGCTGTGTGCTCTGTGCTCTCTGCAGCCAGTGTATTATTATCCCTGGAGAGAGGTGTAATCAGACCTCACAATGCTGTGCTCTGTGCTCTCTGCAGCCAGTGTATGTATTGTCCCTGGAGAGATGTGTGTAATCAGACTCACACTGCGTGCTCTGTGCTCCTGCAGCCAGTGTTATGTATTTCCCTGGAGGATGGTAAAACCTACACTGCTGTGCTCTGTGCTCTCTGCAGCCAGTGTTAGTATTGTCATGAGCGATGTGTAATCAACCTCAACTGCTGTGCTTGTGCTCTCTGCAGCCAGTGTTATGATTGCCCTGAGAGATGTGTAATCAGACCTCACACTGCTGTGCATCTGTGCTCTCTGCAGCCAGGTGCTATATTATCCCTGGAGAGATGTGTATCAGACCTCACACTGCTGTGCTCTGTGCTCTCTGCAGCCAGTGTATATATTTCCCTGGAGGATGTGATATAAGACCTCACACTGCTGTGCTCTGTGGCTCTCTGCAGCCAGTTGTTTATGATATTATCCCGGAGAGATGTGTAATCAGACCTCACACTGCTGTGCTCTGTGCTCTCTGCAGCCAGTGTTATGTATTATCCCTGGAGAGATGTGTAATCAGACCTCACACTGCTGTGCTCTGTGCTCTCTGCAGCCAGTGTTATGTATTGTCCCTGGAGAGATGTGAGTTCAGACCTTAGAGAATGTTGTTAGTAGCAGCAGGACTGTGATGTTTGGCTTTATATTCCAGTATTGCATCTTCTCTAAGTGCACTGGGATTGTATCCTCACACTGCTGTACTCTGTGATCTCTGCAGCCTGTGTTATGTATTGTCCACAGAGAAATGTGTAATGAGACTTTTGTGTATATTGTTAGTAGCAGCAGGACTGTGATATATGGATTTATATTTCAGGATTGTAGCTTCTCCAAGTGCACTGGAGGCGTGTCCACACGCTGCTGTGCTCTGAGCTCTTTGAAGCCAGTATTATTTGATGTCCCTGGAGAGATGAATAATCAGACCTTTATTTTGTTAGTAATAGCAGCAGGACTGTGATATATGGTTATACATTACAATATTGTAGCTTCTCAAAGTGCACTGGGGTTGCATCCTCACACTGCTGTGCTCTGTGCTCTATGTATCCATTGTTAGGTATTTTCCCTGGAGAGATATGTAATCAGACCTTTATGTATTTTATTATTAGCAGCAGGACTGTGAAATATGGTTCCTGAGTGATGTGCCTCTTAAAGGGATCTTTTCCCCACCCTCCTGGTTGTGCAGTCTCAGTCTTTTTATGCAGAAATTGAAAATTACATTAATGTACCTTCAGAAAACAATAACCGTGTAATCCTCACCAACACAAAAAGTGACGGAACCGGTTCTGTGACCCGACTCGTCCCTTCTCCCGCTAATTGCCCTTAAATAATTTTCAGGTCGGGTCATGTTGCTTGATAAGATCTCTATGTATCAATGGTTAGGACTTTAATAAATCTAGATCTTAGATGAGATGAACTGGAGTAACCTCATAGCGCAGGGAGAGGTGGCTGATGGGTAAGAGCTGCCGGCTTCATAGAGAAGGACCTGAAGAGGGGCAAAGACAGATGGGGCAAAAGCCACAGGACTGCACGACTCCTTACATACCCTGACAAGAGGAGCAGGAATTATGGGTGTGCAGTATGCAAATTAATGACATAGGGAGAACATAACATCGGCCCGAGAGCCCCCTGCCCAGGAATCTCCATATCCCCCCATACAATCATTGTTATCTGCAGGGGATGTCTCCTCCATCTGGCCCAGGATGTCATGGTAGCTTCTTCCAGGCATCTTCTATCTGTAAAGTTCAGAATATGGATATATTGAATGTAATGGGGCAGATTTACTTACCCGGCCCATTCGCGATCCAGCAGCGCGTTCTCTGTGGTGGATTCGGGTCCGGCTGGGATTTATGAAGGTAGTTCCTCCGCCATCCACCAGGTGGCGCTGCTGCGCTGAAAAGCGTCTGAACGCGCAAGAATTCATCGAGGCCGGCTGAGTGAAGGTAAGCACAAGCTTCGCGACACATTTTCGGTTTTTAAATGCGGCGGTTTTTCCGAATACGGCGGGTTTTCGTTCGGCCACGCCCCCACGATTTCCGTTGCGCGCATTCCGGCGCCGATTCGCCACAATCCGATCGCGTGCGCCACAATCCCGGGGCAATACAGGGGAAATCGGCGCAAATCGGAAATATTCGGGTAACACGTCGGGAAAACGCGAATCGGCCCTTAGTAAATGACCCCCAATGTATATATTGCTTGTAATTTTCTTAGAATTTCCAATTTAGATACTGATCAGTAGCCAGTCAGTAGTCATCACCCTAATCCCGATCCCGGCCGAGGGTGCATGTCATTATAATAGGGGAAGAGCTTTATTTCAAATGGGCTGTAAAGGATTAGAACAACCTGGCTGTGCATCACACGTCTTGCATTTGGTTTTGCAGCCATAAGGTCAAGTAGTTGGTCCTAAACTAAAACAGCCAGACTGGCTCCACCCACTTGACAGCTGAGAGCTTGATTAGCATATTAATCTTCAAGTTCTCAGCACTTATTGTTTGGGAATTGCAAGGACTAGAGAAATAATTGCAACTGCACCAAAATCAGTGGAGCAACATGAACTAATAGATGGAAGGTGGGACTGAGCTGCAATACTACACACAACCTGTAGCAAGAGGAGGCGCTGTTCATAGAAAAAAATTATTATCAATAATGAATGCAAAAAGGAAGTGAAGCTGTTATCATAGTTCCGGGGCTACAATGGAGAGGAACTTTTAATGAGCCGTGTATAACAGGGATGTCATCCTACTGACATGTATGAGGTATGGAGAGAATTTGTATGTCCTAAATAAAGTACAAGGGACATTCTTCAGATGACGAGGATAACGATGAGAACATTCCAATAGCGAGGCCACAAGCTCAGCACAGAACGACTACAATGTGAGGGATATAGAAGATGTGATTGATTCAGAGATCGGTCAGAGCGCCCATGCTGACCCCTGACCACTGCTGGCTATGATAGAAAGGTGTCAGGACACACAGGACATGGCAGCTCGCTTGTATATGGGGGGTGTAGTCACAGAGGGGTCAGAGCGCCCATGCTGACCCCTGCCCACTGCTGGCTATGATAGAAAGGTGTCAGGACACACAGGACATGGCAGCTCGCTGTGTATGGGGGTGTAGTCGATTCTCTAGGTTTGATTTTCGAAAGGGAAAACATGAAACAATTCCCTGTCTCACTTGCTCCCCCTACAGATCACCCCCGGTATTACCATACGAGATAAAGCAGAGACATGTACCTGTAGACTGTGCTGTGCGGGGCTGTAATATCTCATCAGTACAGCACAGAGTATTTCAGGAGAGCATTGTCCTGGTCTTGTGGGAGGTCACAGACTGAGAGCTACACAGTGGAGGAGCAGGGTCCCAGCAGCACAGAGGATTTTAGCAAATGTTTGTGCTGATCTATCCAGATAATGACAGGAGGTCACAGAGCACAATGAAAGGACACAGAGTATTTTAGGGATTTTATTATTTCTCGACTTCTTCCTTGTACACGGATCAGTCGCCGGTCAGCTCGCTGCTCCGGGTCACCTGGGGACACGTGACTACTGAGCCAGGACACCAGGGGAATGGGAAGATAAGTAGTCATCCTAAAGGGGGTCCCTGATGACCCTACAGCTCCCCCAACCTCATGATCACATGATGCAGTTCCCCTTTAAGGCCTTAGTTGCACCATGAAGTGGAGCACAGCCTTACTATAGGACCCTCCCCTGTAATCCGGCTTGCTGGGACTTGTAGTGCTCCCCCACCTCGTAAAGTTTTCAGAATCGCTTTCAAACGCTGGATAAAATGACGAGGAATAAATCAAGGAAGGTGAAGGTCCATGTGTAGGATCAGATTTTGGCCGGTTTGTCTTCCCCCCACACCGCTGCCTCCCCTGCTGTGCCTCGCTGACGTCACTAGTCCCTCATA